>OZ038375.1:101139871-101524871 GCA_964036015.1 Leptarthrus brevirostris
TGTTAGTAATAGGATGTGGATATTTTAATTAGTTAGATAAATGCTTTAGGATGCGGGGGCATTTTAGTCAGTAAGCTTAGAGGTCATTTGTTGTGGCAAATAAGCTGGCAAAATTTGTTAAGCCTTATTATTGCCATCATGAATAAATTTTCATTTGTTTGCCAATGACTTTTTCAGGAACTTAAATCGAATTTAATATATCCGTGGAAGAGGTTATCCACATTTAGGAACTTACGAGGATTGCTACTTAAGTTTTGAGATAGACAAGTAAAAGTAAATATTTATAATCGAAAATGGCTTTAACTTTATGAAGATCCATACACCAATTTTCGAAGCACTCTTGCCATCTGATTTGACCGCATCAACCGCTTCTTCAGGCGTCGAAAAATGTTGACCTCGCATTTTACTTTTGATCTACGGGAATAAGAAGAAATCATTGGGTGCCATATCAGGACTGTACGGCAGATGATCCATAAATTCGATGTTTTGAATGCTCAAAAATTCACTTGTTTAAGCCGATGTGTGAGAGCTTGCATTGTCGTGGTGGAGAATGATTCGTTTTCTGCGATTGGTTTCTCTTGTTTTTCCGAACACTTCTAGCAAACAAATGTTGGCGTACTATTCAGAATTGACCGTTCTACGTTGCAGTAATGGCACGGCGGCGACATGTCCAATTATTTCGAAAAAAACAGGCGACAATTTGTTCCGAAGTGCTTCGTGCGCGAACAACTTTTGTTGGATTTGGCTCGCCTTGAAAGACCCATAAAGTCGATTGTTGCTTAGGTTCGAGTTCATATGCATAGATCCATGATTCGTCGTCTGTCACGACTTATTTCTTTTGCACCAATCGATGCGAGCCTTTTTTTTTGATCGATTGTCAAATTATGCGGTATCGAACGCGAACAAATCTTTTTGACGGCCAATTGTTCGTGCAATATTGAATGTATGCGAGTGAAACTAATGCCCAAGCATACCTTAATCTCACGGTATGTCGATGACGATCTTGCAATCGATTTTTTCTTGCACAACAACCGATTTAGGACGACCTTCACGAAATTCGTCCTCCTGTAGTAAGTGCGACCACGATTGAATTCGGAAAATCATCGAAACACGGCGGCTCGAGATGGTGCTTCATTACCAAAAGTCGAAGCGAGTTGATCGGCACACTGCTGTTGGTTTAATCCACGTCGAAAATCATTTTATTTAAGCTTAATACAAGCTATAACATCATATGAGCTGTAATTATAATAAATACAAACTGTATTCCTAGGTGAGCCCAAGTACTAAAAGGGTCGATAGAATTAAGAAAGGCGATCAAGATGGGCGGGATCAAGGGAAGGGATGACTCACTCAGATGGATGTCAAAGGAGGAAAGGTTGTTGACTTTTCGTAGCATCCTGGTAATTGGTTCGCGTTGACCGCAGTTCGTGCGATGGCGGTCGAGTCGGAAATAGGGAGTGGACCTAAGGTTGCGGGGATTGGTATAGATGGGTAAAGATTGCAGGATTGATATATGATATATGAAGAGAATGTCGGAAACTTCACGACGTCCACTTAGGGGTTGTAAGTCGATCAGTTTCACTTTCAGACGGTTTTTAAAAGGTGGAAGGTCGAATCTGTCTACGCATGGAAGATCACGTAGAGCGAAGCGAATAAACCTACGCTGGACAGATTCAATCCTTTTAATGTCGATTGTTTGTGTAGATGACCATATCTGGCTGGCATATTCAAGGAGAGGTCTAACGAAGGAGATATAGAGAGATTTGGAAACATAAGGATTGGCGAACTCTTTAGGCCAACACTTCACAAACTCTAGCGCGGAGTTAGTTCTGTTAATTATACTGTCAATGTGGGAACGGAAATTGAGTTCGCTATCACAGATTATTTCTAGATTACACAAAGATGTAACGATAGGGACTGGTACGTCGGTTAACATGTAGACTATCGGGGTGGTGGTAAGACGTTTTTCGGGAATAATAGATGGAGTGGCATTTGGAGACATTGAGATATCATCAATTTCACCATGTGGTGAACGAATCGAGGTCGTTTTGCAAGAGAAGAGAGTGGGTTGTGGAGGAGATATGTTTAATTATTTTCATGTTATCAGCATAAATTGACAGCTCTGAATGTTTGATGACACATTCAACATCATTTATTGTAAGGATGAAAATAAATTTACCAAGGAGGAGGCCGGAACCAGCGACAATAGGGTTAGAAATGGATGAGCTAAAAAGAACATTGTACTGACGGTTGTTGAGGTAGGATTGAATCCAGGAAATGAATAGGGAGAGGGGGGGGGGCACCTAGGCGATTAAGTTTGAACAAGATAACGTTATGGGAGATCTCGTCGAAGGCTTTACTAAAATCTGCAACGATAACATCAACATCTTTACCGTTTTCCAGGGCACATAGTGGTAAAGTTTGTGGTTGTAGATCTGCCTTTGAGGAAGCCATGCTGAGAGAGGGAGAAGATAGACTTACAGTGGAAGAACATGGAATCATAGACCAATTTTTTCGAATAGTTTAGGAATGGATGATAATTTGGCAATGGGTCTGTAGTTGGACACATCGTTCTTATACCCTTTTTTGAAGATGGTAATAATATACGAGTTTTTTCATAAATGATGGAAAACCCCTTGAGTGACCGAGAGGCGGAAAAGCAAGATAAGAGGTTGCAGTAGACGCATGGCACACTTTTTCAGAACGATGGCCGGAATGCCATCGGGACCTGGGTGGAAGTCGTCCTCAAGCCCCTTAATACTGGCGACGATTAGTTTGGGATCAGGGTAGAAAGATGTTAACGACGTTTGAGTGCATTTGTCCATGAATGAAAAGTAGTTAAGGTCAGGTTGCAGGGAATTGTCGCTGAAAGATTTACTGAAGAAGTGTGCAAAGACTTTGGCGATAACCTTAGGATCAGACGAAGAGGTATTCTCAAGCTTTAGGGTGGAGTTTTAACCATTAGATTTTTTCTTGGAATTAATAAAGTTATACAAACGTTTGGGAGTCGGCCATGAGGCTAGTTTTCATGCGTTGCCACTACTCATAGTAGAGGGTATCACAACGTTCAGAAAAAGAGGTATATACAGATAAGTAGAAAGAATAGTCAGACTCAGTCTGGGTTAGAAGAAAAGTTTTTACGAGGAAGAAGGGGATAGATTGTGTACGACAAGCGTGTATTTCCGAATTGAACGCCTCTAAAGCAACGTCAATTGGAAGATGTTGAGGAATAGTGCCAATGTTAGAGTTGAGGAGCAAGTGTTATAATTTCTCAAAGTTGCCTTTACGAAAATTGAAGGAAAGAGAAGACTCGGAGCTTGATAGAGCGTGAGGGTGTTCAAAGGAGAAAACTAGGAACAGGGGAGACGAATCAGTGAAAATCATCGCACGAAAGTGGTCACGTTTCGAATGTTTCAAGTATCTGTAAACAACACAAATAGCACTCGCATGACAAAACGTTCTGAGTACGACTACCATTAAAAATGTCAAACTTTACGATGACAATGTCACAGTTAACATATTCACACTGGTGTTGCCATATCTCAAAACTTAAGTAGCCACCTATGTATTGCATTAATTTTCAATTCATTTTATCAATTTTAACTAGATCGGTAGAAGTTAGTTCAATGGTTAGAAGCATAATTGTAATGTCAGGCAGGAAAGACTCCATATCCTGTCATAGATTTTTCATTAGTTAAAATATGCATCAAAAGTTGATAAGGCCAATGTACTTGGTTCCGTGATATAAAGAGAAACACGCTGATATCAGTGCTCTAAATCTTCTGCCTCTCTCCTTTTACTTTAAGATAAAAACACAAATTACAACACAACGCTTCTAAGTCATCCTGTCCTTTCAGTGAACCCTTTGAGCTTTTTTAGCATGTCTTTCCTTCTTAATTAGATGAACATTGACTCTAGTTTTTTAGGTTTAAATCATCCTTTATTATATAAGCTCACGCCACTCTAAGAAGTCCTGATTAGCTTTTATTTGTAGTACGACACAATTTCCCTTTGATTAAGTTGTATTTTTTTTTGTGAAAGATCAAAGTAGCTTTTAGCTGGTTCACGTAATAAATTTTCGAGCTAAAATCTAAAATCTTTAAAAATTCCACCTGGAAAAGTTATTTTAAGAAAGTCATAAAAAGCAGTCAAAGTATGCCCTGCAAAGGCTTCAAAGGACTTTCGAAAGGCAAAGCACAAACACAATAAAATCGAAGACATATTCAACCCTCTAAAAAAAAAACTAACAGTAAAAGGCATGCAAAAACTCTTTCCTAGGCCTTAAAGAATGAGAAAAAGGAAAATAGCGAACCAGAAATGAGCTCGAACCTGAAGCTCATTGCTCACCCACATCTCCCCTTGTAATATCGATTCTCCCCTAGATACAAAGCTTTGTACCTGAAAGTAAATCGGTTGAGCAAGAATGGCAGCGATGGTAGTAGCGAACGGTCCCATTTTCATTTCTTCCTAAACTTTGTAACCGTCATAGTAGAAAAGTTGTGAATTGTTGAACTTTGGCATTTCTGAGCTCTTCCAAAGGAAGGAATGTTACGGGCACCACCACTGCAGATGATGGCTTCTCCCTGCACAAAAATGGGAATTTGGCAACCATTTCGGGGGGAGACAATCAAAATCAAAACGACAGCCATAATACTGAAGCTCAATGGAAGTTTTCTTTTTTTTTTTTGATAGCATTTAGAAAATAGGACACACACTTTAATGGATAACCTAAATTTGCGCCTTCACAGAGAGAAAAATGAGACTTCGTATTCGATGGGTCTTCGAGAGTTTCGAATTATCTGCAGCAGGTCGTCGCAGAGCACATCCGTAGCAGACTATGTTTGACAGTATGTGTAGCATGTAACTATAATCGCTTGATTATTCGATCTGCAATAACCTGAATGTCAATTTTTCCATCGTTTTATCTCTTTCTTTTATTTTCTATTTTTCATCAGACAACAGACGACCTAGACGGATTTTTTCCAAGCTTTTCTGGGTCGTCTCTAAATCAAATTGAAATTCGCTCTTGAATGGAATTCATAGCTTTATATGCGACTTGCATCATTGCAGAGATGAGTTTTCCATTTTGATACATTTTTTAACTCATCTCCGATTATCAATGTGGTTATGATTGACAATCAGGATTTGAAAATATTGGGAAGACATATTGGCGATGATAGTGCGACTAAAAGTAATTAATTGTGTTAATTTTGATAAAAAAAAAGCTTTAAGTATCATAGACGAGAGAAATACTTAAGTTCAGCGATTATCTATAATTACATAAAGGATGAAAACCAAAATAGGGCATGTACACGCAATAATACATAGTGGCAACTAAAAATCCAAAAATAAAAAATAAAACTGCAATTATTTCTGTCAACGTAACAAATTTTCACAGTATTTCTTACACCTGAAGGTGGTTTACCCTCATTA
The DNA here is from genome assembly GCA_964036015.1 of Leptarthrus brevirostris. Lineage (NCBI taxonomy): Eukaryota > Metazoa > Arthropoda > Insecta > Diptera > Asilidae > Leptarthrus > Leptarthrus brevirostris. The sequence goes on from OZ038375.1 coordinate 101,145,305, forward strand.
CGGCGCACGCAAGGGGTCTATGCTTAATATTTGTTGTTTCTGTTTGGTTTTTGAGTGTGTCACGCTTCGCCTCAAAAGAAGCAGCTTGATTCTAATCAGAGCGAAAGTAATTTAGCGTTGTTTGCAGGCATTAAATCGAAAATTCTTTTCCTGTCTGTTCTGACCTAGTTACTTACCTTCAGTATAACACTACGCTTACGAAAAGTTTAGAACTCGTTTTGATTTGCATTACATTTTTTAACCTAACGACAACCTGGGCGCTCAATCTATGTAAAAACGCTTAAATCTACATGACGAATCAGACTTTTGTCAAGGATAAATTTCGCATGAGGCGCTGTTTTGTACAATAGAATAGAACCCTGCGAAAATTATAATTTGCCTCCCCTTAAACATGAAGGCGCAAAAAATAAGGAAAACGCTCGTATAACATACAAATATACTTAAGAACCGAAATGCTGATGGCAGAGAGCAGAAAAAAGCTAAATTAATGACGAACATTTGCGTTTCCCAGAAGTAGCATACTTCGGTGTGACGGTAGCGACTAATGCTTTTAGTCATTACGATCACACTTAATTTACCATTTCGCTTAAAATAGTTCATTAGGACGCTCGTTTCGCAATCGACAACGCGATAATTCAACGTCTACTAAAGTTGGAAGGATAATTTTTTTGCTGTGATTTGGTGAATTACTTTTTGATATCATCTTTCCAAATTGACGGCGATTGTATAATTATTTTTATTCGACAATAAATCAACAAGGATAGGTGGTATGCTTTTGGTATAAGAAATACCGTAGAAATCCTACATTTTTTCCCAGAACGGGATGAAATTGATTCTTTTTATAGAAGTCTTCAAAATTCAGTTGAACCAATTGATCCTGCCCCAAATTGTCCATTATATGCAGACTTTACCCAAGGTCTTCTTTATCTCTCGTCTTATATATGTACTTTCCTATATTTTTTCAGTGTCGTGGGATGGGGGGGGGGATCCGAACAGGTGCAAAAACTGTTTTTCAATTATCTGGGGCTTCTATTGAAGCTACAACAAAAGCGACAATACTAGCGTAGAGGGCGTTTCAAGCGCTACAACTTTATGACTTATGACTTTCTTTCTAACTGCAACGGTTATCGATTATTATTATTATTATTATAAGGGGTTACCCATATGGTGGGCACTACGACCACGGAGGTCTTTTGTGCCGGAGCCCCATTACTGTAAAAGACACTCAGCCACCCTGAGGTAAGCGAGGAGGTCTTTAACAGGGGAGGATCTAACGTCAGCCGGATTCAGAAATTCACGACTGAAGGTCCTCCTTCTAAGCCATACTAATGCAGGATAGGAGCACAAAATGTGCAATGTGGTTTCGTTGTCTTCCAAACAAAGCCGACATTCCGTCACGCTAGACAGACCTATTCGGTGTAGATGATACCTAAGCCCATAGTGGCCAGATAGGTAGCCTGAAAGCAATTTGAGATCCGCCTTGCTTAGGGCGGTGATATCGTTATAAGCGTACGGTCTGACAAGTGCCTTGGCCTGGCGAAGCCCAGAGACGTTCCTCCAGTATAGCAGCTGTTGACTCCTACCCCAATTTTCTACAACAGCTCTCGTCGAAGCCCAACTGAGGCTGCAGTAGGGTTCGGGACCTTGGCAGCGAGAGGATGAGAACGGTTATCGATTAGGGGTGGGGCAAACTTTTTCGGAGCAATAATTTTTTTTTAATAAAATCGCTCATTCGCAAAGTATTTTTACTGTTTTATACGAACATTATTTACATTGTACCATTCGAACGTATTAGATCACCTAGATCACCTCCGTGGTACAAGGAGGATTTGCGTGCATTAAGGAATAGCAAGAAAAATCTCGGGAAGTAGGCCCGGGGATTACTTAACGACTTCAAGTTTCCCTCCGACTCATTGCACAGCGGATATATCACTGAAACTCGTGATAACTTTTTCCATCACCCACGTTCGTTTTTCATTTGTTAATATGAAAAAGAAGTCTGACTTTTACCCTTCAACTGTGTCGTACTTGTGACCCAAATGTAGTTCATTTGCCCCCGACGATTTTGTGCCTAGTTGAAATGATTTTGCTCCTGATCAGCAAAGAGTCCAGTCTTCACGATATAGTGAGCTACTTTTTGGGTGTTGATAGTATACCGACCGCATTGCTGAAGGTCTGGTTGGAAACCTATCTCCATGGGTATTCTGTTCAATAAATCAATCTTCAGTGGGCATTTCCCACTTCTTTTATCATAATTATTCACTAAATTTGACCTAAAAAAGGTATAACTATTATACAGGCCAATCGCCAAACGTGTTGCAAGGATCTGTTATTCAACAATCAACGCGGCTTTATGCCGAGAAGATCTACCGTAACTAACCTCCTCGAGCTTACGTTTGACATTGTTTCGGGTTTCGGGAGTCCATAAATTGATTTGCATTTACACTGACTTCATTCTACATTCCGTTATGGTTTTCAAGATGCTCAAGCTTGGGGTTCCCTCTATCTATCATCCGTTTGTTTCAGTCATATTTAACCGATAAATCATATCTGGTTTCTTTTCGAAATTTAACCTCAGGATTAATGAGGGCGAAATCAGGAGTTCCACAAGGTAGTCATCTTAGCCCCATGCCTTCCATTTTAACTGTCCATGATATTAGTAACCTCCTAATAAATTATAAGTTTTTAATATATGCAGCTAACATGAAGATTTTCTTACGCATCAGTGATGATGGCGATTGTGTCAGTAAGATCGCCACCACATCCAACTCTAGATACAAGACCAAAAGCTGAAATGAACAGCTGAGTATTGGTGGTGTAAACAAACCAAAATTTCTACAGTAAAGAATAGGAAAAGCTTGCGGAATTCTATTTTTTCGTAGTATTTCACGCAGTGTTTTTAAAGTCTCAACTTGAAACTTAATTGACATGAACCTACAACTGCAAATGTTCTCACGTGTTGTCACAATAAAAAATTTCTCAATTACAATTTTCATGTGTTGCAGTGGGAAGACTCTCTCGTGTGTTCGTTTTGTTGAAGTATTGAGGTTAGAATGCGTCAATTACATCAGCACTTCTCTTTAATTTTGGTTAAGGCAATGTGCAGTTTTATATGTGTGCAAGGATTGGTTAATCTGTGGTACGACAGTAAATGAAATAATGACGACACGCTTGGTGGTAAAATGGTCGAACTGTCATGCTTTCCGGGCTTGTATTTAGTGTGTCAAGAATGGTATACAGTATGACATTCTCTAGGTGTCGGGTTTCTCTTCACTTTTCTTAGACTTTCTCAAATACCAAAGTTCGTCGCACGGAGTCCGTTACTGATCTGGATTTGAAAGGAAATTGAATTTCAGCTCTTGCATAAACTACATTGTTTCTAAGGGCAGCTCCACGCTTGGCTTAGTAAAGCTTTGGTCGAGCGAATTTTCCGACTTGAGTACCTCCACTGTTTTATTTTGTTCTCTTGTCAGGCCTATTATTTTTGAGCATGCGCCGCAGGTTTAACCGGCGTACTGTCTGCCTCACTCGCGGCTTGTTGAATCTGTTTGCTCTTCATCATCGTATTGGGATAACTCCCTGAGATATTCGCTTTACACGGATCATCTTCAGCTTTTGAATATGGTTACCCTTGAGAAAGGACGTTAACTTGCTGATATTATATTTATTCACTAACTTTTTTTGCCTTGGGTGTTCGCCCCTGCTATATGGTAATTTCTCTAAGATTAATTACGGGCAATTCCTGAAATCTTTGATCTCACCCAATTTAGGGAATTACTTAAGTAATGTTTGTTGCGTCTTGGCGGTTGACTCTCTTCTCGTTTCGGTCGGTCTCTGCACGCTGGATTGTGAGCCTCATTCCAATAACTTTTCTAGCTTGGTATAGGTAAATTGATTGATCTTTTGTCTTAGAAGAATATAAACTCTATAAAAAACATGTCCGTCTCAGAGTTAATAAAGGATTAGGACGACATCTTATCCTTGTAGTTCATTTTTGCCGCCTTACGATAAAGTTGATTTGAAATAATTAACACAATTGAAATGCAAAGCAATCAGTTTATCTCAGTGTGTGCTAAATTTCGAAGTAATGAATAAATTTCCTAAGAAGCCAATGTAATTAACAACAACACGTAACCAACAAAATATCTCTTACCGGCAACTTAAACTTTATCAGTGGGCTTAATGCGAAATAAATTTAAATGTAAACATCGTCAGACAAAATTTCCAATTAGAAAGTGTTACACAATTTTCAAGGCATGTCTTTCGCACCACTAAAGGAAAACCCATTAAAAATTTCTCCACCACACTTAATTCCATCTTCACCCCAATGTTGGCTTCAGTCTAGCATTTTCAGGCACTTCCGCCCATTTTTACGGTTATCAACCAACCAACCCATTTTGCTATAAATCCCAATATCAAGCAGGGCACTTTCATACGATTCTGAACAATAAACTACTCACTCCATTCTATCTCTCCAACTTCAAGTTGTGGAGGAATGGAATTTGGCTCACGCAAAGCTCGTTTATTTAATGTAAAAAGCTCCAGGAGAGTGCCATAAAACAAACCTCACAATGACTCCGCCTCAAAACTCTATTACACTTTGGCAATTAAAATAACAAAAAAAAAACCAACAAACGAAGAAACTTAGCGTTATGAGAGTACATTTAGCGTTTGCAGCGAACCGGATGTGAACGGAAACTAGCTGCTACTAACTAAAAAATTTAGTTGACGTTTGTTAAAGAAAGAATTTTGGGTGAAACAAAACAAAAGTCCTTAAAAAAGTTCTGGATTGGATCGTTCATAAATTTCTGTTAGACCTACCATCGACCTATAGATTAAGTTCGGTATGTCCAGCATAGAAGAACAGGAAGTGTCTGTATATCATGGCTAAGGGCGGAGTAATGGATTAGTTAATTGCTATTCTAGTAGAAGTCCCACTGTTAAAAAAAAAGATTTTATTTCGGAGAAGGTCTTCCTTGTCACATTTCTTATGTCCACAGAGTGGAAAACAGTTCAGGGATTGACGGCGAAATCTTCGTTGGCATGTGTCCCAAGTTCGTTTTGGAGTTAATGACAAAAATTAAAACACGATTTTGATGATGGAAAAATTCTGGAGCAGGCAATGCAAGACGAATCAGCTACTGCTAAGGTAAAAGTGAAGAATTGAATATGAAATGCTAACGTCAAGTCTTGTCTTGTGCGCGAGTTTATCCCAAGGCATCTATCCCTCCGGTTCTAAGACTGTTTTTAAAAATTCAAAAAACTCTTCAGCGAGGTCTCTTTCTACTACGCAAACGCTCCAAGACAACTACCTTCTACATCAATTCAACCAATTCATGTTCCGACGTGGTCTGCTTGACCGAAACCTGGCTCTGTGGATCGTTTGCTGATTTTTTTTATATGACAAGGGATAACCCTTTGATGCGTTAGCATGGTTTTGGCCGGAAGGGAATTAGGGTAAGGGAAGTGAAGAACCTTTAGTCTTGTTTTTGCATTGCTGCGAGCTAAACAACAGCCCAGAGACGGAGTGGATTATTTTAAATTTCTTAATAAAAGCTCACGGGAAGACCTGGCCTCGAACCCGGAACCCATGACATGGTGGTCGTGCCGCTCAACGATTTGATCTGTACTTTTCGGTTTTTCGACGTGATCGTCATCTTCGAGCGGTGAGAAAGGCTGACTATTCTATTCTTAATGATTTATTATTGGATTTTAACTGGTCTAATGTTTTTCGCGCTAGGGACATTGATGTGGGTGTGAAGTTCAAGTATTTGATCACTCACTAAATCATCTAAAAAATTTAACAAGTAAAGCTTTGAAGCGGAACGGCTTGTCAATGAGCCAGATCGATTTTAATATCTACTCCAATTTACGTGAGCAGTTTACCTTAGGTCTTGAATCCTCCTACAATACCTACATATGTTTATAGAATGAAAGCAGTTTTACGTAACGATCCTAAACAGTTTGGGAGATTTGTGAATTCTAAACGTAGAGCTGACGGATACCCCTCTTCGCTGAAGTTAGGGAATAACAATAGCACTGATCCTTTGACTATTGCAAATATTTTTAGCGACTTTTTTAATACCATGCAATCATGCAACACATTAATAGCTTAGCTCATAGCTTTTCGTGCGGACCAGGTGGTATTCCTGTTTCTCTGCTGAAGAATTGCTCTTATTCTGGTTTGTGTCATTTATTTGACTTATCCATTTCTTGTGGTGTTTTCCCAATGCTTGGAAGTCGTCCATTATTATTCCTCTTCATAAGAAGAGCGACAAATGCGATGCAGCCAAATATCCATCGGTTGCTAACTTATGCTGCATTGCTAAGATTTTTGAGGCGATAGTAAGCCGTATATTTTATTTTCATTGTAAACCTTTTTTAAGTATTTTTCAGCATGGTTTTATGAAAGGGAGGTCAACGACGACTAACTTTTTAGAATTTTCTAACTTCTGTTTCTCGGCAATTGGAGGCGGCAATCAGGTTGGCTCCATATTTACTGACTTTAGTAAAGCTTTTGACAGAATTAATCCTGCAGTTTTGATTTATAAGTTGTGTGCCCTAGGATTCCCGTCTACTAGATTCGTTCGTATTTCCCCTACCGCACTCAGATAGTATCGTTTCGTGGTGCTCTTTTCAATATTATATACAATTCCTCTGGCTTACCTCAAGGTAGCCACCTTGGTCCAATCTTATTTATTATTTACATCAACGATGTATCCTTCTTTTTGTCTAATTCGAATATTCTTTGTTATGCAGACAATGCCAAGATTTTCCGTGTTGTTTCGTTCACTCGTGATTGTGAAATTTTAAATTCTGACTTGGACTCCTTTCATAAGTGGTGTTCCATTAACTACCTTACTCTTAATATTAGTTAATGTACAACTATGTCTTTTTGTCGTAAAAGAATTCAACTGGACTTCAGATACACTATACATGGTTGTAAATTGACGAGACTTAGGACTCTGGGAGTCTGATTGAATAGTCGTTTCACCTTCGAGGACCATATTGACGCGATTGTTTCTAACCGCGAATTAGATGCCCGAAACCTCGAGGATTCGTTTTGCAATCGTCGGGGAGCTGCCCTATTATTAGGTACCCGTCTCCGTTGCGAACTTCAGAATTATTTTCATGTTAATTTTCGAGACTTCCTTTAAGTCCGCAATAAAGTGCTTGCTCAGTACCTCCTGCCTTCTCCGAACAAGCGCAGGACAACGGCATAGAAGGTGTTATACAGCTTCTTTTGTATTGGCTTCCTGACAGCGCTTGCACACATCAGAGTCGGAAACGCAAATTTTTAGCACATGTACTCTCGTAAGACAGTGGCCGGTGTAGATCCCAACCAAAGTTCTAAATTGACGCTGAGATAGGTTAAATAGGCAATTAGTCTTCTTTTGATCATAGGTTTTCCACATGGTCTTCGCGATTCGACACCGTTGTGGTCTCTTCCGTGTATTGAGGAAAGTTTTTGTTCTGCTTTCTGAGCTTCCATTTTCTTAGCAAGAACGTAATCCCACAAAAAGGGATTACTTTTTTTTTCATAATATAAATTATTTCGGTTAGTTAGGTGACCTTACCGCGGCGGAGTCCCAATTAGCACGCAATGTTCCGTTTTGATACCACAGAAACTAGAGACTCAATTATTCGGGGATAAAGTTTGGTATAAGTCAAGATATGAGCGTGTAAAAGGAGAGCGATCTATCCTGTAGAATTCCGTATGTGGATGACTTCTCCAATTTTCCTCCCCGGTTTCTCTCCCAATTCGCTGAAGCATAGGCGCCTGAATGCCCGATATCTCGCCCTGGACAGTGCCAGACATTCGCACAGGAATAAAATGGACTTCTTTTCGTGTCCTCAATCCTGCAGCTGCGACAATATGCATTCAAAGGGATGCCTAGCCTTGCGGTATGGTCCCCAATTGTCCAATGCAACCTCCCTTCGGGTCATAGTAAGTAGTTCTCTTGTTCTTTTTAGGTATATCATAACTCGGCCATATCGTGCTAGATTTGGCGCAAGAGGTAAGTCCTCTCTATCTGAAGTCTGCCGTTGATAGAAAGGGCGAGAGGATATTCCGTTTTAACGGTCCCAAGCGGAATGTGCACCATCTCCGCAACGGAGCCAGGAAGCCCAAAGCCCCGCCTAGCTAGCTCGTTAGCTCTGTCCTTCCCCTTGATGTCCTGTAACCCAGATCAAGATGATGGTGAACCGGTCGCTTAGGCTGGTTAGATTTTGGTAGCATCTCTGTACCAATTTAGAGGTGATAGTAGTACAGATAACTGTACGAACAAAAGTATGTATCGTGTGGACCCACCTTTATTCCAAAAAATACGCAGACATACATGCTTACTTTCGACTTTCATGCGTACCTCCGACTTTTCTAACGCACCGACATTTGTCTGTACTGCTTTGTTGCACAGACAAAATTCTATAGAAGTTTATAGTAGTCTGTGTCGTGTGGACCCACTATTAGATAGAGTAACTGCTGAAATTCGAGAAAGGTTCCAGCAGCTCTAGAATTTGGCCGAAAAATATGCCTTCCTAACGCCTGCAATAATATTGGGCGTCGATGATGAGCAATGCAACCTCGACCAAGCTCCTCAAGATATTGACAGAGAAGAGTGTAAGCTTGAGTGGGTGCGTCTATGGGCTTTCGTAGCTACAACAGACTTTAAGAAAGAACTTATCGATTCCGGCCCTTCTATTCGTGCTTACAGTTTGTAAAGCTCTGTAGCAAACAAAGAGGGATTTCGATTTAAATTCGTTGGATCTAAGAGCTTTTAGCGCCGCTTGGCTGTCCGCATAGGTACTAGTTGAACTCCATGTTGCCAGCTGACTGTACGCCAATTCTGCCGCCTAACAGTGGTTGCAAATGCCGAAAAGGTGGCAAAAAATCCTTAAAATCAATCTTTGATTTGGGAACTTTTTGGGGTCGTGTTATGTAGGTTGGTACCTGGCCTATTAGAAACAGCGTTTTATAACCATCAAAATTGAACGTGGAGTTCTCGACAACCATTGCTATCAAAGCACCGAGCGCGCGAGGGCCTGAGCGCTCTATAGTCTCACACCAAGTTTTTTGTGTAAAAGTGACATGGATTGGAACGAAATGGAATCTCCTAATGAAAGTGAGAAAGTAAATGTTAATTTTCTTTCCTGTTTAACTAATGTAACATTTAGAATAAGTTTTTTTATAAGTTCCAGTTTCAAACTTTAATGTTTAACATTACATAAGTCGAAAGTTTCAAAATCAGTGACCAGATATTGTTGTTTTGTAGCTCCAGTATGGCTGTTGTTGTGTCCTTATCACTGAACTGAGTGAAAATAAATGCATTAATATTATTCTTAGTGAGGATACATGACCTTGGTTTACCTGTACCTTGTAAATAGACGAGCTTATACCCCTTCATTTTGAGTCCGCAAACCTTGTCTCTGATGATCCAAGGTTCTTGGACAAGGATGAGCTCTTCCCATTTTTGCGCAAGACGAAGGAAAAGGGCTGCGGACGCTGCCTTCGAATAATGGAGGTTATTTTGGACCACTCTTAACATCACTGTGTCCAGGTGAGGATACCTCTATCACAGTGATGTCAGCAGTCTCCTCTTTATTGCTGGCATCTTCGTCAGTGGAGGAACCTAGGAGTTGGTCCTCCAGCTCTGGTCCGGGTTCCGGGAGGGTGTCAACTACCATAATAGTGTCGACCAACGCATCACCATCTTCTGGTGAGGGAGTGACAACGGCAGAAACTGTCGTTATACTCTGTACTCCTTTTCCCCGGTGTTGCTTGTGGAGGCTGCTGAATCCTCCTCTTGTTTGCTAGCATTGTTTAGCGCCTTTAGGTCCATTTCGTAGACCTTCAGGCTGATAGAGCTGAAGCCATAGCAAATAATGCCATTGCATTCAGCAAGGGGGTTCAAGGGACTGCTCATTTACCACAAAAAAGACGATATTACAGATTTTCATGAAAACATGGCAATTTTAAACTTTTGTCCGCCATATTGGATCCGCCATTTTGTTTTTTTAAATTTTGAGTAAAGAAGATACCCTTTATACGAAATTTCTCACAATTTGAATAACGTCTTCATATTTTGGCCACCTTTTCGGCATTTGGAACCACTGTGCGAGTTGCGTATATTCACAACCTCGGCTTGAAAGAAAGTCTACTGATTTCTCTAATAAATCCAACAAGCTTTCCTTTCTCAACACTGCTAGCGCTCTCATCAATAAGTAGGAATTATAATTTTTCCTCGAATATATCGCCGCGGCAATAATAGCTTAATTTTCAATGTTAACACAAGAAATCATAAGAGAGAAGATTGAAATGCATTTTGTGACATAACCTTGCCCCATGGCAACTTAAAAGCTAAATAAAAGGTGGAATTGTTAAGAGCTTTACGTACTTGTCGCCTCCCAGTGCATTTTGTCAAGTGCACTTTAGCTTAATGTTCGTTCTTTAATAAAATTTCATAAGTGACGGTTGACTGGAGTTGTTGTCACTTTATATAACAAAAAGCTTAATTTGTTGGATTGTTGACGTACTTGTTTTTCTGGAACACGCAACTAGAGAAAGACTAGGTGATTCTGTAAAACTATTTAAAGGAAATGAAAGCAAATGTTTTTTAAATACATAGATATATCAGTAAAATGTTAAACACTCAATTCACAAACACAACGGCCGGTAAAATAAATGATATCACTTAAATTCTTCATTGAATGAATATTCATCCAAATAGACTGTATTATGGAGGTGTTGCGTAATATCAAGGGAGCAAATAATATAGAAAGAAATATTTGAAGCTGCCACCAAATATTTATGATCTTATTTTACCACAATTTCCTTAAATCCACCTTAATTCAGAAAAGTTCGGAGATAGAAAAAAAAATGAAGACAAATTCTGGGATTATTACCAAAAAAAAAAAAAAAGCCACCAAAAGAAGGTATAGTGGACGAATAATATTGAGTTGGTGTACACACGAATCCTAGACGGACGTCATACATATACTCACGTTGCCGGGATACACGAGTAACCAGATTCTTTAAAAGCTCTCTCCCTTGGGAAATTTCCCATCGAAAATATTATATTTAGCAGCTGGAACGCCACGTTCTGTTCTGTCTGTGTGTATATAAGCGTTTCATTTGAAAAGTGCAGAAAGCTTAGCAGAACTTAGTATTGATATAAAAACTTAGTGAATATAATTTAAATCCATCCAACTGTGCGATAATAATCCAGTTTTTTAGTGTAAACCAATTTTATAAAAAACAATATCTCTGTTTCGCTGAAAAATGTTCAATTTTACCACTAAAAGCGTTGTAGAAGAAGAGAGAAAGAAAAAATCCGTATTAAAGCTCATCACCCGTTCAGTAGCCATCCAATCGAAGTTATATGCGAGAATGTCCAAAAGACTCTCGAGACTAATATAAAATAGCTTTGAGCACGTTATCTTTGTATAATGAAAAATGAATGAAAATAGCCCACACGTCCGTTCAGATCCCCAGGCAAAAAAAAAAAAACGGATCCCATAAACAAGACACATATGTTGGCACCCGATGAAACGATAGCATCCTTTTATTACTTCGAATGATAATAGCATCCGAGTATAGTGACAATTTTGTTGCAGGCTGACTAGAATGCATACAACTTCCCGGTAATATGGGAGGCTGTTATGTCTGGTCATTATGTGGGGACAGTCTATCCAGACTTTTATGACAATAGCCCCTATCTATGTTCAAATACTAGCTTTGTTGTTATAGAAATTTTTTTTAGCACGCTACTATTATCTCTTCGAGTTGCATATAAAAGAGAGCTCGAACATATATAGCCTATAAGCAACCTTTTGTGTAACAATAAATCATTCCAGTTGTGTAGGCGTACTTTTAATTAAATTCAAGTATATATCTGATTGAATTTCAGATTGATATCATTGCTCACATCTAGCCAAGGTAAGGCTGAGTTATGGATTTAAAATTGTAATTGGACAGATGTTTTGTAGGCGAAGGATTAAGTGGAAGCATTTTCGCACTTGCATTGTCCTCTCGTTTATAAAAAGGGTCACTGTTTTGCTTTTGCAGAAAATATTTAAGACATTCACTTTTTGGTTTCTTTAACATCTTGTGGTTTTCCTGGGCGTCATATTCGATTCCAAATTGAATTGGAGACGGAATATGGAAGAGAGGATGAAGAAAGGACTCAATGCGTTCTATGCTTGCAAGAAAACCTTTGGTAAGAAATGGGGCATGAAACCGCACATTGTACACTGGATGTACACAGCGATCGTCAGGCCTATTCTTACCCATGGGTCAATTGTTTGGTGGAATGCATTAAATAAGAAATCTCACCTTAAGTTTTTAGCAAAGGTGCAAAGGCTCGCGTGCTTGGGAACAACAGGTGCAATAAAATCCACACCACAAGCTGGTTTGGAAGCCATTTTACACCTTCAACCCATAGAACTCCACACGAAAAGAATGGCAACCCTGGCAGCCCTCAGACTCAGAGAAAACAGCCAATGGATACCACAGAATTTTGGACATGCAGTCATACTGAACTTCTTTAATCAAAATGGGTTGCACCCCTCAACTGATTATATGAAGCCACAATATGACTTTAGAATACCCTTTTCCGTTATCATACCTAATAGAGAAGATTGGATGCATCCTGAAAACATAATTAAAGGAACTGCCATCTTCACAGATGGATCGAAAACGGAAAGGGGGATTGGAGCTGGAGTTTTCTCGCAGGCGCTGCAAATGAGGAAGTCGTATAGACTCACCAACGAATGCAGCATCTTCCAAGCGGAAATATACGCTATAATGAAAGGTGCACTGATTGTCCAAGAAAAACAGATTTCACCAACTGAGATCACTATTTGTGTGGACAGCGAAGCAGCACTCAAGGCGTTGAACTCCAACGTGATAAAGTCTGAATGTGTGAAAGATTGTATCAGAGCCCTAAGAAATATTTCACAACATACGATTAGGCTCTCCTGGGTTCCAGGACATGTCGGTATAGAGGGTAACGAAAAAGCCGACGAACTGGCCAAAAATGGTTCAAGTACAGATATAGACATGCCGGTGGAAAGGTTGCACCCTCCCCTTAATACAGCAAAAAGTCAAATTGATAGACATTACTCCAACATGATTTCGGAACGTTGGAAAAATATCAGCTACTGTCTCACAACACGAAGTATATGGCCGGAGCTGAATCAGAGCAGAACTTCAAATCTTTTATCCTTCGATAGAAAGCGCATTCGAACACTCGTCGGCGTCATCACCGGACACTACCCCATAGGAGCTATGGGCATTAGACTCGGAGTACCATCGAATGAGTTCTGCAGAAGCTGCAGAGACGAAGAAGAAATTGAGTCCATAGTGCACCTACTCTGCGAATGTCCGGCTCTAAAAGAACGACGACTCGCCTGTTTGGGAGCAAGGTTCTTTGACAACTTGGACGACTTAGCGGAGATAGCACTGGTGGACCTAAATAGATTCTTACAGAGATCTGGGTGGTTTTAAGTTCTGACCATGCTTTTTCTTTTTTAAGGGCATTCACAATGGGCCTTCATGGCCTTCGAGTGAATTTGGTGCTTCTTAGCAACAAACAGCCCGACTAACCAACCAACCTCTTGTAGAGCATAGGGCATTTGCTACACTCTCCACCAGTTTTCCGCCAGTGCCTTTTTGCTTCCTGATATGGGTACCTTCCTTTTCTACCGATCTTCTTTAAGTGTTGCACGGTCGTACAGTGCAACGTATTCCTTGGGTTCCAATCCTGCCTGTTTAGCAATGTAGTCTGACACTGTCACTTTGGTCTTCAAACACCAATGTCTATCCCGTATTGGCCTGTGAGCTTTTATGGGTCCTCGTTGGTAACGACCTCCGACCAATAGATGTTAAGTCAGTTTCCATGTTGAACAACGGCACAACAGAACAGAATTGATGTTCGATTCAAAGATCCGGAGATTTGTGCATCTTAAGATGTTGATATGGCACCATAACGCAGCAAGAGTATTGTATGCAACACGAGCCTTATTGATGCGAGCCTGTACATCAGTTTCAGCTCCGCCATCTGCTTTAAATATGCTTCCGAGATAATAAAATTTATCGACTTGTTCTATTTGCTACTCTTCAAGATAAATTCAATTTTGACTCCCTGGTTTCCAAGCTCATAAGTTCGGTTTTAGCAGCATTGACTTAAGCCCTCTTTTGCGACCTTACCTACTCAGGGATTTGGATATTTGGGCTACATGATACTGTTTGTTGGATAGAAGTCCAGGTGCGTAAGGTGTTTAAAAAGCTTCCATCTAATTCGTCACTATGGTTAATCATCTAGAACGCTGCACAATACGTAATTAATGACATTCAAGAAAGGCAAAGGTGATAGTTTACATCCTTGTCTCACTCCTTTCAGCAATTGAAAGTGCTTCGACAGTTTATCTTTATGAAGGACGTGACATTGAGCTGGGTCTCCTTTCCTATGTAAAGTTGCCCACATGTAGTCGCTATCAATAACTTTTCGAAGTCGACCAACATGTAAAAAGGACCTCTATTCGTCGAATTATTCGGTGTTAATTTGGAAGTGTTGATGTAGCCGTTGCAGGAAAAAAAAACGGAAACCTGCCTATTCATCGTTAAGCATACGGTCGATTACTTACTAGATCCGCATTAAGATAATTTTTGCCATCAATTTTGAGATTGCAGTTAAAAGACAGATACCACGCCAATTATTACAACTCCTCAGGTCCTCTTGCTTGGGAATCTTCACAATTATCTCTGGTTTACCATCAGTTTAGTATCGGTTTCCCAGCATTCCTTGATTAAAGGAAGAAGAATATCGGCCGCAGCAATGGGATCCACCTTAAGTAATTCCACTGGAATTCCATCAATCACTGTAGCCTTACCAAGATCCATCGTTTTTATTGCGTCTGAAGAAGTATTCGACGGTTCAAAAGTGTGTTCAGGATTTAGGCATAATATTCTTACCACCTTCGCAGGTGATGCTCGTCAGTAATGTAGTATGTATCCGTCTTTTACAGGTTGTTTAGTTGCAGGAGCCTTTCCTGTTAGTTTCATAGCAATCTTGTATAAATCTCCACTGTCACCGTGATAGGCCGCTTCTTTCGCCTTTTCTGATAGTGCGTAGATTTAGTTGGAAAGCAATTAGGGTAAGGGAAGTGAGGAAACTTCAAAGTCTTGTTTTTGCATTGCTGCGAGCTAGACAACAGCCCAGAGACGGAGTGGATCATTTTAATTTCTTAATAAAAGCTCACGGGGAGATCTGGTCTCGAACTCGGGACCCATGGTATGGTGGTCGTGAGGCTCAACGAATTGATTCAACTCCGTCTCCAAGCCAAGTCTCAGTCAACATGATAACATCGTAGCAGTAGGCAAGGGATGCCTGAAATATATATGTTTGTTTTAATTCTTAGTCCGCTTACTTTCTGATAGTAAAGGGACAGCGTACTTAGTTTTTTGGAGCATTCGTTATTGCTCCGTCATGGGTATCGTTAGTAAACCTGTCTCGAGGCACAAATTCGTGTGCGATGGAATCCTTAGGCCAGAAGTCCGGAGAAGAAATAATGTCGGAAAGAGCCGGGGAAGTGGTCAACTTGAAAGACGATACATATCCCTTAAACAGGCGAGAATTAAGACGCTGACAACGTAGAAGTACGGAGTTATCAATCTTGGACCTCATTCTCACATAATTTAGTATGTCATCAACAGAGGTAGAAGGATCGAGCCGAGAAACAAAAACAAAACTTAGGCATTGGGACAGTCTTCAGAGTGAAGTTCGTGCTATGTGCTAGGCCAAAAGACCCAACCAGAGGTGCGTCCTGAAGAGAAAAAAAGATCGGCTTGCAAATTAGTACTGGAGGCAACAATAGAAGAGCGCGAAACAGCGCCAGATGTACTAGGTACAACATTAGCAGGCGCAGGGTTCGACTGGTCAACAATGGTCACACCAACAGAAAAATCAACACGGTCCTCAGTCATCGGGAAAGAACTAGCAATAACACCCTTCCGGCATCTGGTATTGCTCTTGCGATGATGGTGCGATGAAGAGGGGGGAGGGGCAGGGGCGACAAAAACGACAGGGATCACAGACGAATTAGAAGGGACCGCAACCGGATGGGCAGATACCTTGGAGACCAAACCCCTAACTTTTGCCGCTACAAAAGAAATCAAGTTAGAGTCACTGGAGACAGAGGCTGACCAGGATTACGTCGAGAAGACACTTTTTCCAACTTTTCGATTTCGATATGAATGCCTGCTGCAAAAAACCAGGATGTTAAATGGCATTTTTTGTGTTTAGACAAGGATCCTCTGATAAAAAATTTAGACAAGGATCCACCGATGATGAAATTGTAAAATTCAACTAAATACTCCCCATTTCTGTTCCTGTTTCAGAGTCCCAACTTCCCCGGCGTTGAGAACCCGCCACCCCCTATAACTATTTTTATATTATCTTTAGGAGCCTTATTAAAGGTATCGTCAAGTAGTTGGAAGAAGGCCGCTTGCGGTGGGCGCATAGCACTGAATTATAGAGATGTTATGTTCGCTGATCCGGAACCTGGCGGTGATAGTGCGGTCAGACATTCTAAAACATGCGACAAATGTTTTTGCTATTGATCTTAATTTTGACTAGGTTTTACAGTGCCGTTATCGTTATCCATATCTTGATAAATAAGCTACCAGGAGACCGGTATTTATGTGTCAATAGGTTCTCTGATTCAATGGTTAATATCCTTCTACCTCTGAGTACTTTATCGACGAGGAGGTCTCGGAAAATCATTTACAAAAACAAATTCAAAAGTAAAATCTCACTAAAAAATATTTCTTAGCCGAACTATTTCTTCGGATAGGGAACTATATAATTCATCGGATACTTTAATATACTATACATCACACAATACCTATATCAAATTTCAGTGGAATTGTGCTAAATCGTGCATGTTGGAACTTTTTCCGACTAAAAGGGTAGAAAACTCGACTCCATTTAGCTCATTCAATTCATTGGTCTGTGGCAATCAGAGCTGATTTTTAAGGATGTTTGTGAAAGCCAAAATGGAGTAGGTAATCCCACTTCTATGCTCTCCACTCTGCCAACCTTGTAGAACTGCACACAGCACATCTGACCTGAATTCCTTCCACGACCAGAAAAAAAAAATACTTCATTCGCTCGAAAGAGCTGACAAAATGACAACTTGGTTGAATTTGTATATCCATTACGCTGGTATCCGATCCTGACAGTATTTCACTTTGAAAATTGCAGCTTCCAATGTTTTCCAAAGTTACCTGATCAAGCGTAATGTTTCCACTTTCTGGTTTACATGTGTTTCTTTCGAACCTGACTCCTGCTGTTACAGTCTTATCGTTTTACGCCCTTTTGCATAGATGGCCTCGTCCTTTTAATTTCGTTTTCTATGTCAAGTGGAATACTCCATTAAAACGTAGTTGTATAAAAGTGTTTTTTGTTGTTATATGCGTTCGTGTAATTGCCTGACATTCTGAAAAAAAAGGATTTTCGTGAAATTTTGAAATAAAAAGCCCAGTCTGGTGTGATTACTGGCAAACAAAATGTAAAGGAACACGATACTGCGGAACTTTGGGCAAACAAAGGTACTCTTGACATTTAAATTGCTTTTGTTCCATTGTTTGATGTCAACCTCATTGTAAAAGCTTTACTTCTTGACAAAATTAAGCTAACGTTCTCGTAATTTTCGGCACAGAATTTTGACAGATGAAACATTGCTACGATTTTCTTAATTGAGGTGCTCTCCAAGTATTTTAACAACTTCAGAAATTTAATTGCTTTGGGATACTTGTTTTATCGCAGCAAAACTTTCTACTGGAGTGATTTTCGAAAACAAGGTGAACAAGCTGTAACGGAAGTATAAGAAATTTATATGCTTTTACCAAAAGTGCTTATAGCTGCGTTCGCGAAGGTAAAAGGCCTAAAGGTACACACGTTGAATTTCATTTCACTGACGATACACAAACTTGACCTTTCCGCTTAAGAAAATGTGCTCTGCTTTCAAATTTGCATTCAAAGTAAAAAGCATAAAAGAAATGCAAAAGAAATTCAAAAAGATATACAGTCTCAAGGGCCTGTGTACGCATCTATTAACTAACAAGGGAGAGGGTAGTACAGAGATGGAGCCATTGAAAATATGAGGGTTTTTTTTTTTGTAAAGACAACTCAAGACGAGTATGAAAGCAAACCTAACTTATTTAAATTTTTTATCAGTAAGAAATGAATGAAGTCCAATGGTGGCTTACAGTCTAACATTCTGTTGAGGTTTACCAGAACCAGGCCACTAGGG
The DNA here is from genome assembly GCA_964036015.1 of Leptarthrus brevirostris. Lineage (NCBI taxonomy): Eukaryota > Metazoa > Arthropoda > Insecta > Diptera > Asilidae > Leptarthrus > Leptarthrus brevirostris. The sequence goes on from OZ038375.1 coordinate 101,163,617, forward strand.
ATATAGTAGTTGATGAAAAGCTTTAGCATTGAAACGCCCGACACGAACGGAACCAAGAGATCCGTTCACAGGTGTTGCACAGAATGTGCTACACTCAATTATTGATGAAGTTTAAAGCTTTCGTCCCAAAAGTGTTTCCGATGGACTTAAAGTTGTCGAAAATTGATTCAAAACTGAATTTCCCACTGGTGAATTCAACTACACGACACCCATGAATCGCTGACATGCCTTCGTGCAAGCTACGTACTGGATAAGATAAATTGAAACTGACGATGGTTTAGGACCTCTTGACATCACCTGCTGTACATTTCTGCATTTCTATCGTAAATTTTGCATAAATAACTCAGTTCGTTGATGTCAACATCTTGTACATTTAAATTTTGAGTAGTCGCAGGAGTGCAGAGTGGAAGTACATACACACACACGTTATAGTATAAAAGTTAGGTTTTCAATTACACGAATTACTTAAATTAAGAACAACTATTTCGCCAGTATTATATAGTCATTATTCTTCCAGTCCTTTTTATAGTAAGGGAAAGGGATGCAGACCAGTGACACAGTTCACGTTTTCAAAGGTTGGTTGGTTTAAGTAGTGAGCGTTGCCTTCATGGTAACACTCCAATTAGCACTGTGATAGCCACAACTAATAAGATCCGGTTATACGCGTCGGTCCCTCTCGTAACTCTCAGTTTTTTCCTGGAATCATAGCTGAAAGTGGCTGAGTTTTACTATGGATAAGACAAGGTAAACCTAAGGAATTTTGGAATCTAATTAGTCCTAACACTTGCATGGTTTAATCCCTGCTGAACTTCAAAAAAGATGGAAGGACCTCACATAACAAACCTTAGAACTTTAACTCAATAACCCTCTCTTTCCATCTTATTAAAACTCTGGGGAGACTTATTGATGTCTACATAAAAGAACAGTCGAGCCATCTAAGCTGTCTCTTTCCCTACCACACACTTACACAGGTAAGTCCGTTGAGATATCCTTACATGTGCTGATCGATAAGATTGAAAGATCATAGCTTTCCTCGAATATTCAGGGTGCTTTTAATAACGTCAAACCAGAGGCGATAACGACATACTTATGGAAGCTGTATCTAGACAGTTCTTTTATCAAACTTTAGATCTAATGCACAAAAGCAGGATCATAAACTCTGCTATACAAAGACCCGCAACAAGAGGCACACCTCAAGGAGGAATCCTCTCACCGATTCTGTGGAATCTGGCACTCAATGATCTCCTTCTAGATCTAGAACATTTCGGCCATAAAGTTATCGACTACACAGACAACGTTGCCCTCTTAACCTCGGGCAAACAGCCAAATATCCTAGCTGATGTGATACAACATGGCCTCTCGAAACTATCCTCCTGGAGCATTAAAATTGGTCTGGGTATATATCCGGACAAAACAGAGCCGATTCTCTTCTCACGGAAGTATAGAGTTCCTTCCATTAACTGTGAATGGGGTCAGATTGAAGCTAAGTGACCAAGTTAAATATCTAGATCTTGCTGTGGATAGGAAAACCTAACATCCGAGATAAAGCGGTGGTTGCCTTCTATAGGCAAAAGGCAAAAGAACTGACTGTATGTCAGCGTTATTAGGCCTATATTTGCACGGGGTAGTGACCTGCACTAGAAAAATTCCGCCAGAAAGCACTGAGGAAAGTTTAGAGGACGGCAGCACTACTGCTTACAGGTCCCTTCGGGACTACACCTAAAGACCTTAATACCATCCTCCATTAGGCTCAATACAGTTCAGATTTGGACATGTACCGAATACGGATATTACAAAATTCTGGGCGGTAGTATAACAAAAAAATTTCGACTACACCATAACCAAGCACTTTTTCAGCGCTAAGTTTGAGTTCTCACTTTCTACCAGCAAGAAATGGGATGATGGCCCTCCCCAATGGGGAGAATCAGTGCATCTTAACACTGACAGCACTAAGTTGGACGGTAAAGTGGGTGGAGGTGCCAACTCGGAACGCCTGCACCTTAGCATTTCTTCTCGTTTGCCAGTGTACATTCCCCCTGGGGAGGCTGCCACACTAATCTAACCTCACTAGTTCTTTCACCTTCAACACCCAATATTGCCTTACAGTTTTCAAATCAGTAATCCCCCAGAGTCCTCCTTCTGGTCCCGTCAAGAACTGGGCTCTTGCAAGGAAAGTAAAGGATGATCTCCTGTTCGTTCACGTCGTCGCAGCTGTGATAGTAAGTATTAAAAGGGACGTACAGCCAAGCTGCATGTTCGCCTATAAGACAGTGGTCCGTACAGACAGTAGTAATTTTTGCAATAACAATTCTCGGTCTGTTAAGCTGATCGGATATTCTGTTGTTAATATAACTTGGCCAAATCGCCCTAGATATGTTACATTATGTCAGGGCCAACGCTACATATAGTGTTTCCTCTTAAGGGAGCCCAGTAACGTATCTTAGTAATTATACATCACATCACCCTTCCTGACAAGTTTGTTGGCCATCTTGTTTCTAGCCATATTCCTATGCCCAGGAACCCGACTCCACATAAAGGTAAGTTCTTCTCGACAGTTCTGCACCACTTTTGAAGATTGGTAACTCAGTCAACACTTGTGTACTTTGTTTGATTGTTGATCGGTTCAGTCATACTCTACCTCCTCCTGAATGAAATCTTGATACTGAATCTGTACTTAAAATTTAGAATGGGTGTAATGTAGTCAGTCGAGGTTTTAGCTAATCCTTTTGATGTCAAACTGATGATGTTGCTATGACCATAGAGCTTAGCATACGAGCACCTAGATTCTATTGAGATTGCACTACATAACCCATAGAATTTGGTCTGTAGATCAATATGGAAGCAGATGCAGAATCACATTGAGGGTTTCTGTTGGAGTGCAATGCATGGCACCGGTAGTGCCGATGCATACGATGCAGTTCCCATGTTTTTTCAAACGTACGTCAGGAGGCATACATACATACATGGTAACGAAAAGGTGGAGGAGGTGGAGCTGGAGGATAGTGCAAGCTGCTGCTCATTTAATTTAAGCTCAGATTTATCTGAATTCATAGCCAGTCCAGAGTACTTGGACCAACTGCTCACATTCTTCAAATTACCTTTGATAATCTCAGTGATTCCGGAGGCGACCATCCCCGATACCACGATTATCACATCATTTGCATAGGCGACGACCTTAACTCCACCTTGTTCGACTTTCAACAAGGCCTTGTTCATGGCCATCAATCATAGCAGGAGAGAGAGGACTCTCCATGCGGAGTCCCGCGGGAGACGGCATGACTAATTTCGAACGCGGACTGGCCTATTCTTACCTTAGCATTGTTTTCATTCATTGAATGTACGCCGAGCTCGGCTTTATAGTTAAAGCCTCCTTCTACGTCCAAGAATGAAACCGGAATGTATTGTTTGTACTGGATTGAATATTCAATTGTGTCTACTAATGAAGGTTTGTCTTCACTGATCTTTCCTTGCAGTACACATGTTAGGATTTTTAGACTTTTTTTCAAATCTAAGCCAATGTTTTTAATACGAAGGAGGTCGTGGCCTCGTAGGCCAACCCTCGGGATAAAATGCACCTTAGTACTCCTCCTGTTTTGGGGAATATGATTACGAATAATGCAAACCCTGGAAATCACTACCAACCAAGGCACTACTATATCTGGTGCCTTCTGCAGCTTAATCATGTAGATGTCATGCATATAAGAGGATTTGCAGAGGAGCAGAGCTATACATCACCCAGGTGTTTTTTACTGCTCGACTTCACTCAACGATATGATTCAGGTTGCTATACAGCAGCAGCAGGAAAGTGAGTGCTCCAAGATTTCAGCGGAATAAAGTGTCCAAGAGCCATCAGGTTTTTCTAAATAAGTCGGTTTGTTTTGCTCTTTGGATAGTATTCTGCCGAGTCTGGCTGATTCCCTAGTTCTTTCGATCGAGTAGCAATATTCTGATCAATTCGCTCTCTTGGCTTCTTGATAGATTTTTTATAGTTTTTTAGACAGTCCTTATAGGGCTAGTGAAATTGCAAATTGAATTGATCATTCCACCTCAATATTTACGTTTGTTATGGCTGTTAGTTTATAGTAAGTGATAACGTGTCAGTATCTTCCTCCCGGAAACCCCAGATTCGAACCCCACCGGTGACGACCCATGAAAGTTTTCTGCTGACAACAGATTACGATAAAAAGGCCATTGGAGACATTCTTCTGCCATCCCGTGCCCCACAAGGGGGGTTGTAGTAATATCCGGCTGAATTTTTTCCATTTGGTGCTTTTAGGGTTTCTGAACGGCCTAGGGGACCTAGCCTCCAGGTTTAAATTAAAAAATATCCAATTATGATCCGAAAAGCTAAAATTATTATTAGCTGATGTTAGTGTAATCTTCCCAATCATCAAAGCCATCTGTCAAAGTTCCCTACAAACCTACATCCCCCTTTATGGGGGCGGAGGGTGAAAGTTATAGATTTCTTAATTTTTTCGTTGTTTGTATGCAAATCCCAACCTGCGTACCAAATTTCAGCTTTCTAGGACTTCAGGAAGTAACCTATAGGTTTTGATGAAGTTTATAACAGTTTGAATTAAAAAGCAAACCAAAATCTTTATTTTAAACTGTTCCAACTGCCGAAAAGTGTTTTTTAATAGTAGACAAAATGTGTATTGATTATTTTATATGATATGTGGAAAATGATTGCATTAATTTCAAAGGATGCCCAGTAGAAATGTCCCATGAGGTGGTGTAAAGTGTGCTAACGATTAATTTTTCATTCTCATAGCGACGAACATTAACAAAAGAGTAAAGACAAAACCCAATAAATGGATTCCCCCATAGAACTCTTTAGTTTTAATTGTCCTTAAGTGTTGGATCCATACCATGCAGGATCTACTGGAACAATAATAAATATCAAGTTTTGTTCGGGTTTTATAGGGTATTCTTGGGTTAGAACGGACGCGGACAGTACAAACAGCTAAAATCCTACAGAATTTCAAAAGCAATAAATCACAAAATTCGGTTCCAGCTAAAATAATTAAGTCAGAAACCCCAACCGTAGCGATTAATCATTCACAAAACATACGGATTGGGTCATAATGAAAAACATTGGACAGAAAGTTTCTTGGTGGGCAACCGACAAATCCGAGTCCCATTTAAGAGGTTGCCCGACACAAGCTGACTCACCCCCCTCCCCATATAACTTCCACTTGTGCCCCACGTTGTGACTAACGAAAATTCTCTTTATTAGTAGTATGCTAGTGCTACGCCCCCGGGGGAATAAGGGAGCGAACAGACCAAAAAATCGGGTCAGGCAATTCGTTATAAGATTTCAAAGCAATTCGAAACAAAAGGCAAGAAAAATTCGCAATAAAAGAAGGAAAGCTGCTCCAAAGTAATGATAGTAATGATAAAAATAAGCAAATCCGTGCCGCGTACGCGGGGCTCCCCCACGCATTAATACGAATCCTTACACCAACACTGACGAATTTAAAAAAGCACAAAGAAAAAAAAGTTTTCTTCCGGTCTGGAAACTACATCAATACACATTGAAAGCCCAACCAGTCGCACAAACGGTGGGATACGGAGGCATGAAATGTGAAAAATGGAAACACTCGTTATATGTGCCCCAGTTTAGAAGGAGCTGATGGCAAGCACTTAAGGTGCAGAAATCCAGCCGCAACCTGAGCTAGTCCGCCCAACACCATCCCCCCGCTACTTTAGCTTTTTTGAATTTTCGCTGAACACTAATTGAGAGCTTTTGTGCAGGCAGAGTAGGAAGAGAGATACAGAGAGCATTTCACGCGCGATCTTACGTAAACTTGCGGAATGTTTAATACAAGGATTGCCGTCTGACACTTGACGTGAGCCTTGCCGCCATTAAAACTGGAGAAGGAATCAATGTAGATGGGCAAACGGAAACACGGCAAGAAGCGAGAAAATGGGGGAAAATTTCCGGCTAAAAATTTGTACCATCCGCTAAGGAGTAGTCGCCTTGGAAATCATTGGAAACATGTGGGTGGGGAGGGGGGGTATTCTAAAGGCTGACGAAGAGAACTTTTTAATGGAGCATGGGAGGCGAGTGGAAAAGAAAAGAAAAAAAATTACAGTTTTCTGAAGCACAACAGAGCACTATAAGTGCGACCTTGAAGTATACAAATTCACATCTGATGTCGCTCCGATACACACTACAACTTCCTGCTCGTCTATGACTTAAATGGGAAACCTCAAATTTGGTGCGTTTTGGTGAGTTTTACCAGAGTTTGAAGCTTATTTGCGGTCAACTGCTCATAGGTAGTATATTTGATTGGACTTCTGCAAACTGCACCTTTTGGCATTTAACCTAGTTCAGGATTAGTTCGCCTAAATTATTTTCGGTCTGAAATGAGACAAACAGGTGATCAGAGTTCGTTCCATTTATGTTCTCTGGTCGAGTGAAATCCTTTAATATCGAGTCGTTGGGATATATGGGCTTAGAGATAGCCTAGGGAGGTTACTGCTGTAACGACAATCTTAATTACTTCAGAATGTTATTTTGGCATTCTCATCTGCAGGTACACACGTATGAAGTATAGAAAATAAGAAATCGATACATAGCTTATTATTGGGCACTGCCGCCACCTCACAAAATACTTACAAAAATTAAATTATGTAACTCGATTCAAATCCAATCAGGCTTTTATTGTATTTCAAATTTAACTGATTCAGCTATCGATATGAGCGGATCTAATGAATGACACAACATTAAAGAACAGTGACTTAATTTATTACCATAAGTCCATAGGAGTGACTGTGTGACGGACGCGAAACTATCACTTAGAATAACTCCTTTTACTAATATCACGTTTTCTCCAGTAGTCCCTGTGACAGGGCCACCTTTTACTGGTTGTGTTCCTATTGGCATCTCTAGGTCGGGATCCCGTAAGTTGTCTCGCCCTTGGCTCGATGGTGCCTTACGTTACCTGAGGAACTTGATGGGCAAAGCTTGGAGGAGGTTCTGTGCTTCAGGTAGTCACGACGATTAGCTATCCTACTCTGATCTCAGTCTCCAGTTTTCTGCGCGCCTGCAGGTGTCCTATGCTGGGTACTGTTATAATACGAGGGCCATGCTGTGTACTGACCCTAAACAGTTCTCGAGGCTTATTGAGTCGAAGCGCACTAGTGACACTTATTCTTCCTCTCTGAGGTACCACAACTGTGAGAGTGAAAATTCTCTAACAATTGCCAAACACAACAATTTGCAAACTTTCTTCGAACCTCTTTCTGAGATTCGTCCTGTGATATTTCCGCTTCAGATTTTACCCACTGGACGTGGCTCCCGCCAACCTCCCTTGAGGCCAAGGACTTGGTATTTGATGATGCACTCATTGCTGATCACCTTTCTAACTTGACTGGTCCCGATGGGATTCCTGCTTCCTTCTTTAAGAGTTGCCGATCATCTCTTGCTCGTGTTATTTGTTCAATCTTTCCTTACATTCTGGCCGTTTTCCAGCGCTGTGGAAGTCTTCTGACCTAATCCCCCTCCAAAAGAAAGGCTGTAAGTCCGACGTCTCTAAGTATAGACCGATCGCCAAAATGTGCCATGTTGTGAAGGTTTTTGAGTCCCTCGTTAGTGACATACTTCGATTTTGTTGTAAGCCTTTTTTGGGATCTTTCCAACCTGGCTTTCTTAAAGGAAAATCGACGACTACTAACCTTCTTGAATTCGTTAATTATTCTTTACCGACCATTGAGGCTGGCAAGCAGGTGGACTATGTATTTACTGATTTCAGTAAGGCCTTTGATAGGATTGATCATGGAATCTTGGTCTATAAGCTGTTCCTTCTCGGTTTTCCTTCTTGTTTCGTTGATTGGTTGTCCTCTTACGTGACGGGTCGTACACAGCGTGTCTTGTTTCGTGGAGTCCTTTCCGACCAAATCCTTGTCACCTCGGGGGTGCCTCAAGGTAGTATCCTTGAGCCGTTCCTGTTTGTCGTATATATTAACGATGTTTCTCTTCTTTTGTCGAGTAGTAGAATTCTCTGTTATGCTGATGATGCTAAGATTTTCCGCACTGTTCTCATGAGTTAGACATTAACCACCTGAACTCAGAGTTAGCGGTGTTCAGCGACTGATGTCTACGTATCCGCCTTCCTTTAAATGCGGGCAAGTGCACCGTTATGACCTTTTCCCGTAGAAGATATCCCGTTCTCTACGACTACTCCGTCAACGGTGTTGCCTTTGGGTAGGGTCGCCAAGTTGAGAGACTTGGGAGTGGTCCTCAACTCTCGTCTTTTTTTCGAGAGCCATATTGACTCTATCGTTGGTAGGGCTAACTCGATGTTAGGCTTCGTTAAAAGATGGTCCAAGGAACTTGATGATCCCTACCTGACCAAGCTTCTATACTGTACCTTCGTTAGAACTATTTTGGAATACGCTAGCCCTTGTATGGTCGGTCCCCTTACTTCGCCGTTCACATCGACCGCATCGAGGCGGTGCAGCGCAGATTCCCCTCCCCTCTTATTCCGATCGTTTGGGACAAATTTCGCTGGACTCCCTGGAAATGAGGCGCAATATTTCGAAAATAGTATTTCCGTTCGATCTTTTACAGGGATCGGAATTACTGGAGGCTGTTAATTTTTCTATCCCTAAACGCACCTTGAGGAATCACTACTTTCTATTCGTCCCAGGCCACCGTACTCTTTACAGCATGCACGGTCCATCACAGCTATGTACCGCCTCTTCAATCAATACTTCGGTAGCTTTGACTTGGGCATCTCTAGGCGGTGTTTGAAGTGTCTGCTAAGACAGTGCCTTGGCTGATGTGGTGATCGCTGTTTGTTCCGATGATTGTCTTTGCTTGTAGTTTTCTATTCTTAATTTTTTTAATTGATATATGTATATTGTAGTAATCTATGTATTTGATAAATCTGTAATGAATAAATAAATAAATTCACGTGGATCATCTTCTAGTGACGCTCGTCCCCAGCGGAATAGCTTAGACCAATCTTTTATTGTTGTAAAAGATGGCGAGGAGTCTCCGTACACAGCATACTTATTTTATATGCGTTGGCGTAAACCCTTCCTTTATAAAAAAATTTTTTACGGCGCGATACTCAATTTTCTACATTTTAAAAATTGCCACAAATAAACTGACAAGCGCACTCAGCTCAAATGGCGTACATGACTAAGTATAGGTTAGTTTGTCTTTAACTTACAGCAAAAGAGTTTTCCGGGAATTCCCTCTCCTTCTATGTCAGGTCGGGAATACATGGACCTTGCTACGTAAGTAGCAACCTACGTTCTTTTAAATAATGCTGAGATTAAGAAGAGGAACTTCCAATTTGATATGTATGTATTTATATATTGTTTAATTGGACGTATCTTGGTCGTTTAAAAAATGAGCTAAGAACCCTTTCAAACCAAATATGCGGGTGGATTCACGAATGGTTGCCAAACTGACTGTATTACCACTGATTTTAGTAAGGCCTTTGATAAGCTATCTCACTCTGTCATTGCCTTTAAATTGGCTAAGTTGGGTTTCCCGCCCTCGCTTAATGGTTGGATTAAGTCGTATTTATCTAATATGACTTATAGGGTACGTTTTCGTGGCGTACTCTGTGATGATTTTGTGGCTCATTCTGGCGTTCCCCAGGGCAGTCATATGGTTCCATTGCTATTCATCTTATCTATTGATGATATTTCGTATTTGCTTCATAGATGTAAAATTCTTATATATGCTGGCGATATTAAGATTTTTCTCCCAATCAAATCTAATGCTGATTGTGAGATTTTGCAATCAGAGTTGCACATTTTCTATGAGTGGTGCTGTAACAACAATCTTAAGCTGAACATTGAGAAATGTCAAGTTATGTCCTTCTCGAGGTCTCGCAGCTTCCGGACTTTTCAGTACATGTTTGAGGGTACTGGTATAAAACGGGTAGAAGGGGTGAGGGACTTGGGAGTGTATCTTGATGTTAAATTGAACTTCATCTCCCATATTAATAACGTCGTTGCTAGGGCAAACTCTATTCTGGGATTTATTCTTCGGTGGTCCAAGGAATTTCCCAGCCCTCAAATAAGACTCCATATTTTTACGTCCCTGGTTAGACCCCTGATTGAATATGCTAGTCAGGTTTGGTCTCCGTTTTACGGATGCCACATTAAACGTATCGAGTCCGTCCAGCGCAGGTTTGTGCGATCGGCCCTGCGTTCTTTGCCTTGGAATGACCCTCTTATTCTACCACTTTATGAGGAGCGCTTAGGGTTACTGCAACTTGTTACACTCGAGAAGCATCGTTGGGTTGCAGATTTGATATTTCATTTATTTCATTTTCTTTTATTTCATTTATTTATTTCTAGGACTCGACACAAAAAGCTTAACTTCTAACTATGTGTAGGTTACAATAAATTCAAATATTCATAATATGCTACGAGCTGAAAAAAAAAATAACATTAGACTTATTAATTATTAATACCTAAAACATATCATATATACATAGATTTCAAGATGAAATAAAAGATCTAAAACAACACAGCTATCTATCCCTCTACCAATCACCTCCAAATGCGTTCGTGTACCTAAATCAAACCCGTGAGATAAAGTCAAAAGTTCGCTCCCGAACCGACTGCCGCCAGTGGCCCTCCTAAGATTTAAAGGAATATTGTTCCACATTCTAACAGATTCAACAAAGAACTATCTCTGAGTAATTAAACACTGGTAACGAGGAATGGCTAAGGTGACTGCTCTGGCTGATTGATTGAAATTAAGTTTCTCAAAAAAGTAATTAGGAGTCCTCTTAACAATAAGATTGCTTAGAAATATTAACGAGGGAAATTCAATAAATTTTAAGAGAGACGTCATCAAAGCGCCTTAGATTAAAAACATACCGCACTGCAGAATTATAGGCAACATTAAGTTTTCTTGTCGAGTTTGAATCGGTTCTGCAGAAGATCTCACAACCGTACGTAATCAGAGGTCAAATTAGAGACTTAACCAACATGATCTTAGTAGCCTGCGGAACGAAATGAGCAGAAGCAGAAAGTTTTCGTAGCGTTCCATAAATGCGGGACACAGTTAGGTCTATATGATTATTTCAAGTGAGTGTCTTATTAAAAATAATTCCTAGATTTTTAACCGAGTCCTTGTATGAAATTATTGATCTGTTTAACATTATCTGCGGAAACAGAGAAGTATCAACCTCATGTTTAAAAATCACTATCGACTCTGACTTGGAGGGATTGAGAGAGAGCTTATTGTCCTCAGCCCATTCCAATATCGACTGCAAATCCTCATTAACTCTGCAGACTGCGTCCTCTATCAGGCCAATTCGTCTGGAGATATATATTTGTACGTCGTCAGCATACATATGAAGTCTGCAATTTTTAATCACGCATGGAAGGTCATTTATAAAAGTTGAGAAAAGCAAAGGTCCCAAAATAGAACCCTGTGGAACACCAGCATGAAGAACAAGGCAGTCGGAGAACGATCCATTGGCAAATACAGTCTGCTCACGGCCATGTAGATATGTCCAAATAAGCTTGCAAGCAGAGAAATGAAACTTATCGACAAGCTTTCTAATTAAAATTGCATGGTCAACGCTATCAAAGGCTTTAGAGTAGTCGAGCAGTACCAGAATAGCGAGTACAGAACCTTTTCAAAAACCTTAGAAAAGAATGGCAAAATCGATATGGGCCTAAATCCTCCGCAATTGCGACCGGGTTTCTTTAGAATTGGAATAACCTTAGCCCGCTTCCATCTTTCAGGAAAAGTCGCAGTAAGGATTATGTTGTTAAAAATATGTGAGAGGCTTGGCAAAATAAAAGGCGCGATTAGTTTAATGAAGGATGGGCAAATATTGTCAAGACCGACTGCGCGAGATCTAATAGATGAGAGAGCCAGAGATACATCATCAATTGTAACACGACCAAAATCGAAATATTGCAGTGAGTTCTCTGATATTTGCCAAGGAGCATCATCATTAGCGACACCTGAATAATAAGCGTTCGCTGGAGGAGGTCCCACAAAAGTCCTGTTAAGGACATTGGCGTCCGCAGTCACCTCTTCATTCTTATCTTTGCCCAGACCAAAATCCCTGAGATTGGACCAACGTTTCTTGATGGGCAAATTACGATTTAGTTTCGATGAGAAGAATAGAACCTTAGATCAAGTAATTTCATTATTTGTTCGGTTTCGTAAGCCTCGAAAAAACTCGCGAGTCTCTGGGGTGCAAAAGCGCCCCCATCTTCGAAATGCCTCATCTCGTTTTAAGATCAACTTCCTGATTCTGTAAGTGAACCAGGGACATTTGGCATCGGGAATCCTCCGCGTTTTGATAGGAACATGGTCGTGGAAGAGAACAGTTGCATTATTTTCAAGGTATTCCAACTGTTCATTCGCTGATGGTAAGGTGTAAATGCGGAAGGATTAATTCTACAAAATCTCCATTAGTTTGTAGAATTAGTTCAATTAACAGCTGAATTCTAATTAGAGTGTGAACATTGATTCAGCTATTCCGGCAATTAACATGTCCTTACACATGCGCACATAATAAGTATTGTATTAAACGTTTAATTAATATTTAGGTATTGTATGCTAAATGTATTGCAAAATAGAAGATAATATTTACTACAATAAATCTGAATTAGGTGTATAGTATATAAATTACAATGATTCACAATATTTACTAATTATTATTATTATTCACGCGTTGTTATGCGAAAATTGAAGAAAATCCATTGCACAAACAAACTAAATCTCTATTATTTTAATAATTAAAAAGCTACTATGTATATCAGACTAATTAAAAACACAAACTGAAACAAACTTCAAGTTTAAATGCAAACCTTGAAGCATTAAAGCCTGAATTGGATGCCTGCCAGATATTCACTCGGAGAAAACAGCAAAATTGTAAGATTTTCTGATGTTCTAAAAAGTTGTTGGTTTTTCTTTTATAAAAATGCATGTTACAGAATATTCGTACACCTCTGCAATTTGCCAATTTTTGTTTTGCTTTATTCATCTTTTGATGAATTCGTTTTTGAAACAATTGCAACGTGGTAAATTGCAAATTTGGATTAATTTTGGTTGTTTCATTTTTGAAGAGAGAGTCCTTGTTTTTAATTAAGGCTCGAAGTTGTACTATATGTTTTCCTAAATCGATTTATACTTGTACGTAAGTAAAATGTTACCATTTACGAAGAAAGCCTTTTCGTATTTGTACGCATATTGTGAAGTGTTTTTGGAAACTTTTGAAAATTTTTTCTTATTTCAATCTGAGAATTTAAGGACCAATGAATGGATAAAATAGATAATTACAAAATTTGCAAATTATAACTGTTGCTTTAAATTTGTATGTGAATTTGTAAAAAAATGTTGAGGTGCACGGATATTTGAAGAGTTTCGTAAAAGTAAATAAATAAAAAATTTTGAAGATTATAACAAAATATACAGGATTTTTGGGAGTTCAATTACAAATAATAATTGTAACATTAACTAAAAGATTTCTAATTGTTTTTTTTCTCAATTTCTTTCTCATGCAAAACTTCCCAACTACTTACTGCAGGCATAAGTTGATCAGTGCTTCGAACACGAGTCACCTTATTTTTATAGACCACTTTCTTAACGCATCTCTCCATTTCATGGTTCCACTTCATAAATCCGACGTATCCGACATAAATGAAGAACAGCACCAACGCTTCCCACCAGTAAATTAAATTATCGCGAAAAAAATATATTAAAATCATTAAGCTAACACTATAAAATGAGCAATCACGAAATAATGGCCACCATGTTAATGTTAGAACGGTTTTTGAAAATAACGCGCACATACCGATTACAAATAATATATTAAATACGGCTGATCCGACAATTGTACCGATACCGACATCATCGAACGATACAAATACACCAATAACGCTTGTGAACAGCTCGGGGGCGCTGCCTCCAGCCGCCATAAATGTTGCACCCGCTACGTCATCGGTTATACCTAGTTTTTCGATAATCACATCCAATGCAGGCACGAAAAACTCGTCGCAAACAATCGCTAATGCGACAAACATATATATAACACCAATTATATGTAATACAACAGCACCTTGTTCTAGTTGTTCTTTTGAAAACAGATCCCTTGGGAAAAGGGGCGTTTTCTGTGTTACGTTGTGCAGGGTGCCTGAAAAAAATCAAGAAAAACCAAAATTTATCTATATTTTAATATTCAAGTTTTTTTATAAACTATTTTTCAACAACTACTTAAAAACTAATTTTAAAATAATCAGATGTGTAAATATTTTGTCGAAAACATTTTACTTAAAATTTTGTGTGTCGAAATTGACCTATAAGGACCCTCTCCACAATTAAAAGTAGGTTGCATATCTGATGAAAGCGCAGAAAGCGCTTACACAACATTTTATATCGGACAGAATCAGGATAGTTCGCCGCGAGAATTGATATGGCCGTGACCTGTACATAGCACGAATCGCTTTCCTAAAGAAGAAAGTTTAGCGCGGTACCAAAAGTGCTTATCATACTTCTGACGTCAGGTAGATCAACTCCGCTATATGCATATGTATCGCTCCCCTCCTTTCTTTCCGAATAAAGAAAACAAGTCTCAGGCAATCATACACTCCGATTGCGAGTCACTTCGCCGCCAAGATATGTTCCTCAGTTGACCTAGTAACCCCAATCACCCTCCCCCCCCCCCACTCTTTTGATCGCTTTTGCAATAAAAATGAAAATATTTTTTGAATTTTTTCATTTACAATAAAGGTAGGCAATCATTATTTAAAACTATTCCAAATTTCAAGTTGATAGCAGCATTGGTTGGTTGGTTGGTTAGTCGGGCTGTTTGTTGCTAATAAGCACCAAATTCACTTGGAGGCCATGAAGGCCCATTGTGAATGCCCTTAAAAAAGAAAAAAGCATGGTCAGAACTTAAAACCACCCAGATCTCTGTAAGAATCTATTTAGGTCCACCAGTGCTATCTCCGCTAAGTCGTCCAAGTTGTCAAAGAACCTTGCTCCCAAACAGGCGAGTCGTCGTTCTTTTAGAGCCGGATATTCGCAGAGTAGGTGCACTATGGACTCAATTTCTTCTTCGTCTCTGCAGCTTCTGCAGAACTCATTCGATGGTACGCCGAGTCTAATGCCCATAGCTCCTATAGGGTAGTGTCCGGTGATGACGCCGACGAGTGTACGAATGCGCTTTCTATCGAAGGATAAGAGATTTGAAGTTCTGCTCTGATTCAGCTCCGGCCATATACTTCGTGTTGTGAGACAGTAGCTGATATTTTTCCACCGTTCCGAAATCATGTTGGAGTAATGTCTATCAATTTGACTTTTTGCTGTATTAAGGGGAGGGTGCACCCTTTCCACCGGCATGTCTATATCTGTACTTGAACCATTTTTGGCCAGTTCGTCGGCTTTTTCGTTAACCTCTATACCGACATGTCCTGGAACCCAGCAGAGTCTAAGCGTATGTTGTGAAATATTTCTTAGGGCTCTGATACAATCTTTCACACATTCTGACTTTATCACGTTGGAGTTCAGCGCCTTGAGTGCTGCTTGACTGTCCACACAAATAGTGATCTCAGTTGTTGAAATCTGTTTTTCTTGGACAGATCTCTTTTATTATAGCGTATATTTCCGCTTGGAAGATGCTGCATTCATTGGTGAGTCTATACGACTTACTCATTTGCAGCGCCTCCGAGAAAACTCCAGCTCCAATCCCCCTTTCCGTTTTCGATCCATCTGTGAAGATGGCAGTTCCTTTAATTATGTTTTCAGGATGCTTCCAATCTTCTCTATTAGGTATGATAACGGAAAAGGGTTTTCCAAAGTCATATTGTGGCTTCATATAATCAGTTGAGGGGTGCAACCCATTTTGATTAAAGAAGTTCAATATGACTGCATGTCCAAAATTCTGTGGTATCCATTGGCTGTTTTCTCTGAGTCTGAGTGCTGCCAGGGTTGCCATTCTTTTCGTGTGGAGTTCTATGGGTTGAAGGTGTGAAATGGCTTCCAAACCAGCTTATGGTGTTGATTTTATTGCACCTTTTGTTCCCAAGCACGCGAGCCTTTGCACCTTTGCTAAAAACTTAAGGTGAGATTTCTTATTTAATGCATCCCACCAAACAATTGACCCATGAGTAAGAATAGGCCTGACGATCGCTGTGTACATCCAGTGAACAATGTGCGGTTTCATGCCACATTTGTTACCAAAGGTTTTCTTGCAAGCATAGAACACATTGAGTCCTTTCTTCATCCTCTCTTCCATATTCCGTCTCCAATTCAATTTGGAATCGAATATGACGCCCAGGAACTTTGCTTCCGAGGAGAGTTTGAGGGCACTACCTTTAAGTTTTGGTGGTTTCCAAATAGGGTATAGCAGCATTAGTAGTTGCTGAAATAAGAAGCTGTCACAGACAGACAGACGAAGTCGCACCATAAGGAACCCTTTTTACCATTTTGGTGCGGAACTCTAAAAACGTAGTCTTCCAATTTTTCACTCGGATGGAGTAACAATACATAGCAACGGATTTTTAAGGATTCGTTCCAGGAATCCGTCATCTACGGATATTCAAAAAAATCACCTCACAGTGGAATTTGCACTAAACTTTCTTCAGATTTTATTAACTCTCCAGATACCCAAGTAGAAATAACACTCGCCCATTCTTAGCCTGAAACAGAAACGAACAGCGTCAAAACTCCTGAATGAAAATGAGGCATAGTACGTCTGAGTAAAAATTATACTTTTCCAGGCTGCAGGAACACGGGCAACAGTAAGGTGCTGTACCAAATTACTAAACAGCTCTCCGGAAAGCACTCTACTAAAAAACATGCCTTAAAGATGGAAGGCTGCTGTGCAACGACGAGTAGAAACTCCAGAGATGGAGAGAACATTTTCTTAGCGTCCTTAATGCTTCCTTTATACAGGGACCTGAAAGAAATATGGACAATGCGCAGCCTGTCAGAATTAACACCCGCGTTCCATCTAAGACAGAAATAATAACCGGAATTCATGGTAAAGCAGCTGGAAAAGATGTCAACCCGCCAGAATTGTAGAAACCGATTCAAGCCTCACAGCAGACGTACTACACATAATCCTGGAGATAGCATGGTACAACTGCACCTTTCCGGAGGATTGGACGGAAGGTATCATTATTAAAATACCCAAAAAGGGTTACCTAACGATATGCGATAACTGGAGAGGCATCTGCCTATTATCTACTGTGGGAATAGTCCTGTCCCATATTATACTATCAAGGATAAAGGAGGCAATAGATCGAACGATCAGAAGGCAGCAGGCTGGATTCAGAAAATGTCGCTCCTATATAGATCACTTTAACACCTTGAGGATCATTCTGGGGCAATCTACTGAACTACGATCCCCCTCTAGACTACGAAAAGGCGTTCAACTCGATAAATAGTGGTTTTATCAACGGCAACGCGCGTGGCTTACCAGAGCAATTCCAAATGCAGAGTTGTCCACAAAACGGAAAGCTGTCCGACAGCTTTGAAGTGAGCTCCGGCGTTCGACAAGGATGTTTACTTTCGCCACTACTTTTGCTCATAGTAATAAACGACATCCTTATCAGCGCTCTCGATAGACGAGCAGGTGGCACACAATGGGGACTGCTAGATCGCCTCAAAAACCTCAACTACGCAGATGATGTCTGTTTGCTGGCCCATCGACATTAGGACCTAAGCAGCAAAATTTTGCAACAGAAAGTAGTTCGAGAGGCTAAATTCGACAAAAACGCTAGATAGCCAATTATGGTCTATAAATTATGTTACTCGGTAATGTCAGATTCCGAATAAATAAGGCGAGAGTCGCGTACTCACAACTGTTCTGAATATGGAAATCAACGGGGATCTCAGTTAAAACTAAATTACGGCTGATCAATTCCAATGTAAAGGCAGTACTTTTGTACGGTTGCGGAACGTGGAAGGTCACCCACTCTAAGTTTTCATCAATAGATGCCTATTTCGCGTATTTTTAGATTTTTGTGCCTGTAGCGGGAGCGTGCATACCATTATCGCTGTAACTTAGTACGGAAATATTCTTTGATATTGAAGGTGCTTTTGACAACACGTCGTTCTCATCCATTGAGGGAGCGGCCATTAACAGAGGTATTGAGCTGCCGACGGTCCGATGGATTGGAGCAATCCTGAGTAACCGGAACATCACGGCGAGGCTGGGGGGCAAATCGGTCACAGTAAGGGCCACCAGAGGCTGTCCTCAGGGTGGAGTTCCTTCCCCACTGCTGTGGTCACTTGTTATCGATGATCTCTTGGCTAAACTGACTGATGTTGGCTATGAATACCAGGGCTACGCAGATGACCTGGCTATTACCATCATGAGTAAGCAGGACAGGATTTATGAGGAAGACTGCAAAATGCTCTCAATATGGTACAATCCTGGTATACTAGGGAACGGCTCAAAGTCAACCCTAGCAAAACAACCATTGTACCTTTCATAAGAAAAAGGAAGCTAAGGTTAGAGGCTCCTAGAAGAATTCACAAGTGAGGTCAAATATCTAGGAGTGATTCTAGATCAAAGACTCACATGGAATCTTCAACTCAATAGGGTCACAGGAAAGGCTATGACTGCCCAATGGTCCTGTCGAAAACTCTTTGGAAAAACTAAGGCCTAAAATGGCTCTTTGGGCATATGAAACAATTATAAGGCCCGTTATCACCTACACAGCTCTCGTATGGTGGCTTTACGCAAATCTCTCCGTATCACCATGGACTGCAATCTCCTTGACTATTACGTATGGGGCGTAGTTGAGGCAAAGGTTATTGCAAAACACCATAACACCAAAGATGCCCTAAAAGCTTCCATCACAGAGATGATAACAAATATGGACAACAAGGAAGTATGATGTGCTAACCGACGGCCCTGCATAAAGAAACTAACTATTACTATTTGCAATTATAGGTTAGAAACTTTTTGTGCTAGGGTGCACACAAGTTGAAAAAAGGTCGTTTCGAGAAAACCGTGTCAAAAAAATTATGGAAAACAAAAAATTCAAGACAGTAATGAATTAGTTACCTCTATTGTAAAAATTAATACAAGAACATCTATCCAAGTCCCCCCCCCCCTCCCCACCTCTTCCAAATATTCGTTGAAGGAAAATTGTGAAGGCAGGCAGACGACTGAAAGTTTATCGATTTTATTGTCAATAATTAAAAAATTTTAATCGTTTAATTACACATTTTACAAAGTCAAATAATGAAAAAGAATTAGTTTCGCTGTTTTGTCAATATTTTAAATAAAGTTTCCAAGTCAAGGCAATCAAGAAATCTTTAAAACTAAAACTCAGAAAAGAGAAGTTTTATGTTCTACGTAGGCATGAACATTCCTTACGAGAAAAACGCAAATAATAATGAGATTTATTCTGGTATTTCGCCTCTATGGCATTTTGTCATAGTCTCCGCGATGAGAAGGAAGATAACTTGACTTAAACTTTCCTGTGACCTATTTCGGAATTATGCAATTTATCATCGTCTCTTCACAAATAATGGTGAATTTCATTAGACATATTTCCATACCACCTAATCTTTGCGGAATTATCCTCAACGCTACAAAATACATCTGTGCTCAACATTTATCGTAGATTCACCCACGCCAGAGAGAAATTTACATTTATTAAATAGAATGCTTAGTATTGTCTTGTTCCAGACTTATGTATGGATCCTCTGACTCATTGAGATGGGTGCTAAATTGTAATTATTGATGTTTCCAATTCCTGTGGAATATTATCGAAGTTTTCAAAACTTATTTCTTCAAAGGCTTCGAAAGTTCAGTGAAATAAATCTGTATATGCTCGCTCAATCTTCCAGATTTAAAATTGTTTTCTGTAATTACTTAAACAACGCACCTCAGCCTTGCCGTCCTTTTATTATTATTAGGAGTGGATCAAGGACTCACAACATCCTTTAGTCACTTCAACCAAGATAATCTTTTGTGACTTGATCCAGGTTCAGATTTAAGCTACCCAGTAATTCGATCTAATTAGATCTAAAATCGACCTAAAAATGGGAAAGCCCCACCAAAATGTCTGAGCCTGGATCGGACTTTCAGGAATCATCTTGAACGCAAAGGAGGAGTCTATCCAAATATAACATGTTTGAATTTAACGTTGACAATTTAGATTATAGAATATACAAAAAAGATTTTTTGAGTTTATGTACAAATTAGAAGTGAATTATTAATTTTGTTTGACTAAATATACAAAGAACATAATCAAAAAATATCAGAATATAAAGTTTAAGTTAGCAACTAACTTCTTATCATTGTTTTCTGATCTTAATGCACTTCCTTGTTAGCCTCACATTCTAAAGTTGACAATGAGCAAATGCGCGACACAAAATGTTGTTACTACTAAAGACCAAGATTCTGCCTTATTTTGGAACAAACCCTAATAGCACAAAATGTCCCAGAAGGCTAGGTTTTAGTTGTTGTACAGGCCAAGAAGGCCCATTGTGATACCACAGTTGAGGCTGCATTGTCGACCCCACATAAACCCCTAGAAAAGAAGAGAATCTACCTCTTACTCTCTGTGCATCGAGCCAGTTCGCTGTCTTCAGTGAAATCTAGTTCTCGAGGAGTCAATAAATATTGGCTGTGGCGGAAAGGGTTTAGCCTTAACACATTTTCGGGAACCATTTGGAGCTCCTGATAAATAAAACTAGGTCCCTGGCGTCAGTGGAGCCTAATTCGGTTAGCTCTTCAAAAAAGGGGAAGCCGAAAAACCGGGCAGTTGCAGAGAAGATGGAGTATGGTTTCCTCTTCCCCTTCTCCTTCCCCGAGAAGATACCAGCACCTGCTCTGCCTTCCAGTTTGGAGCCGAATTTCGTTTGAAAGAAAGGCTTGGTCGTGATATAGTCAATGTTACTGGCAGTTCTTCCGTCCAGAATTTTGTAGTGACCGAAGTCTAGTTTGTTTCCTGGTCTGGACTGAGTTAAGCCTAATGGCAGTTGAGGATGCGCTTTGCTTAGTGTTCAGGGCTTTAGAAGGTGTAGTTCTAAGGGTACCCGTTATCAGAAGTGTAGCCATCCTACGAACCTTATCCATATCTTTTATCTATTGCCTTTTTACACGAGTACATCGCCACTGTAGCCTTCCGTACTATTTCCTGGATGTTAGGCTTCCAGGTAAGTTTTCTATCTAAGACCAGACTTAAATATTTAACATGATCACACAGTTTCAGCCTAAACCCGTTTAGCAATTCATAGGAGAAGCTTTATGTCTCCGAGAGAAGAGTATTAACTCTGTGTTATCCGGGTTTATGCCCAGACCACACCTATCATTCCACGATAATATCCTGGAGAGGGCGTGCTGTAACGCTTCAGCCAATGTATTTGGGTGCTTTCCTGAACAAATCAGCGCAATATCATCAGCGTAGGCGATAATCTTGTGACCAGAGTACTCCAAATGTCCCAGAAACATTTCAATAATTATTTCAGAAATTCAAATTTCTGGCCTAAGGCATAGAAATGCCTTAGGGACGTTTTTTGAAAATAATCCTGCAATGTTTCTGGGACATTTTACGACTAATAGGCTGAATACAGAGAAAGAGAATGAGTGTGGTGTTTTCTTACGAAATCTTTGAGTTTGAAAATAAGCAACACAAAAGGTGTTCCTTTAATAAAGACGTGTCAGAATTAGTACTTTCAAAATAGACTGTTCTATGTATCACACATTTTTCGTTTCGTTCGAATAAATAAGCAACATTTGCGAAATATCCGTTGTTGCCAAGATTTTTAACCTACAAATGCTGTCATCTATTATTTATTAAATTGGTTTAATAATGACCCTATATTTTTATATGGAAACAGCTTCAATTATTTTGAATTTCAAAATGTTGAAATAAATTGAATCGATCTGTTCAACCTATAGATATTGATCTTTTTAAGGCGATAATTCGATCTACAAAATCGGAAAAAAATCTCAGATCGATCCTTGATGCATTTTCTCAGTTCGATCTCCATCCCTAGCTCCGCCGTCTGCTGTAACTATGCTTCCTAAATAGCAAAAGTTATTCACTTTGCTGCTCTTCCACATAAACTTCATGTTGCCTCTTGAAGTTTGGTTTCAGCAGCATTGATCTTAAGCCCTGCTCTGCGACCTTCTGCGACATTTGACTACAAAGAAATTAAAAAAACTTCTCTTAAATATAAAATGCCGCCAATTTTAATGCAAATGTAATTTTTGAGCAATGCACAGCCTACTCTAGATACAATTCCGGAAGCTGACATTAACAGCTGAGCATTGGTGGTGTAAACAAACCGAAACTTGCCACAGTAGCTTTCTCGTAGTATTGCTCGCAATATTTTTAAAGTCTTAAATTGGATTTTACTCTCTTGTGTTCGTTTTATTGAAGTATTGAGCTCAAAATGCGTCAATGACATCAGCGTTTCTCTTTGGTTTTGGTTACGAGAGTGTGCAGTTTTATTTGTGTGTGCAAGGATTGGTTAATCTGTGGTACAACAAAAATGAAATAATGACGAAACGCTTGGTGGTGAAATGGCCGAACTGTTATGTTTTCCGGGCGTCTACCTAGAGTAGGATGTGTGTGTGTGTGTAATGATCCATGAATCAGTTCATTAAAAACACAGCTCTTGAGTAGACATTTCTCTTCGATCGATAAATTATCCACAAATACATAATATTTTTAGTCAGAAAAATTCTACAATAATTATTTGTTGAAATTAAACTTGCAGTCCTTATATGATATATATGCGATAGTCGCATTTTTCCAAGGGACGTTTCAGGTCTTTGCTTTCTGATGCTTGCCAGGATGACTTTTATAATCCTCCAGTGATTCATGAATACAGCTTTCCAAATCTTCAAACTTTCGATATTATAAAAGTACTTAAAGACAGACACAAACCATATAACTTTCTGACTCTCTCAAATAGTAATGAACTAGCACGTTTTTGATTATATCCTTTATTTGCTTTGAACATTGAAATTTTACGGCCTCTCCAAATATTTTAAATGAAATATCCCCAAAATTCATCCTATTTTGCGGTTAAAAGTCACATTTTTAAAATCGCTTCATTACTTTTCGTGTCTAAAGCTTTGACCTAGAAATTTACTTTGTGAGTCCGCGACTGTCTATAACGTAAGTTATGAATATGACGCGTTTCCAATCGTAAGTACTGGATTTTATATGGTTTAAAAAAACAACCAATCAAATTATACTATTGGAAACAAAATAGTTGGTCATAATGTTTAGGCAATTGCTCTCATTCACTGCTCAATGGACGTTGCCCAGATAGCCAGCCACCAGGATAAGGCGAAACCCAAAAATCTTCGAAACATCTGCATTGCAACGAATCTTCTAATAACGAGGATAGTGTTTATTTTTCATCATTTCAATCTCAAAATCTTCTCCTATGCGCCATAGACGCCGTCTGGAATTCGCAAAGAAGTGTTTCTGGACTTTGTGCCTCGGTTCCCAGTACAGTAAAAGGGCCTCAACGGGTAAAGGGAATCAGAGTAGAAAGAATGATGGTCGAAGAGAGAGATTCCGCCACTAATCGGGCAGGAATTTTTATTTCCTCTATAGCAAAGGAAACATTGTGGTTGCATTGTCGAGATATAGGGATTGGAAAATGCATAAGGCTGTCGGTAAAAGTTCCCCCTGCTTGGTTTCTCGTTTAAAAGTCGATTTGTTGCTCGGGCATTTTCTGGGCTTATGCAGCGCGCCAGAAAGAGATCAGAGCTGCAGTAAAAGCACCTCTATAGCAGGAAATTGATGTTATAGTCAGTGAAGTGCTTATTTCATTCTGCATCGCTTCATTTTTCAATTTGCTCGATTTCGAACAATTTGGGTATTAAGAACTTTAATTAAGCTCAGATGTGTATTTCAAGTTTATTTATTTTTGCTTTGGGCTTAATTTATCTAAAAATTTCAAAACTTGCTTACTTTTAAAGCTTTACTGTAATAACAATAGATGGGAATCGTAATTCGAGTGAGGATGGATCCTGATGCGAGGTGTTGTGAATTGAAAGCTGCGTAAAAACAAGGGTCATAGAGCGTTAAGTGACAGTCTGAGAGTAAAAATTACCTATCTACAAGGTCCGAGCAAAAGCGGCTTAGAAAATGTTCCGTGTAAAAACGAACCGCGTGCGATTCCCGGCAAAAATGATTCAGAGAAAAACTCCGGATGAAAACGACTTAACTACTTAACTGCATTAACTCTGCATTACTGTTTGTAGTTAAGTCGTTTTTTCCAAGAGTTTTTCTTTGATTCGTTTTTGCATGGAACGTTTTCTAAGCCACTTTTGCTCGAACCTTGTAGAAAAGGTCATTTTTTGCTCTGAGCCTGTCAAGTTTGAAGTACAATTGCAAGGATCATCGGAAAAAAGTTTCACTTTCAAAAATTCAGAAGTGCTACGTTAATGGGAATGCACAAAATTAAAACTGTCAACTGCCCGCGATTAGAGTAATCTTCTAATTTGGTTGTTGGTCGACGCAGGACCGCAAAAGTGAGATATGGAACCATTTTGACGCTTTTTTTTATATATATATATGGTGTTGCCAAAGCTCAGGGGATGACCCATGATGCTAAAGCACAGCTTTGGCAGGAGCGTAATTAAGGATGAGGGAAATGGGTTATGAGGTTGAGTCAAGGAGCTGTCGATGTACGGCCCGTTGAATAGTTTCGGACTCATAAGACAAAGGAAAAACAGAAGATGGTAAACTGTTCCACATTCGTGCTGTTCTGCTTAGAAAAGGTTCCCGAAATTTGACGGTACGTCCAAATTTGACCTGAAGAGTATAGGGGTGGGAGAGACTTGTAGCTCTTATATGGAGCTTGTCATGTGTCTACAAGAAATCAGGCTAGCGATTTCGTTAGAAAAATGGCCATGGAAATAGCGATAGAAGAGTGAGAAACAACCGACATTCCGTAGATGCTTCACAAAGTAAATGCTCTCAGAGATTGAAGGATCCCCAATAAGCAAACAATACAGTGTTGTCGGCCCCTGCCGAAATGATGTGGGACTTGAAGATCAGCGCTAAGTCAGATAGGGTGAAATACTTCGAACATCTTTGTAAAAAACCTAATCACTTTGAGCGATTGCAAATATAAGATCAGTCCAGCTAAGATTGCTGGATATGTCAATACCCACGATGTTTAGGAAGGGCAAATTGCGTATATTCACTCAGTTGACTGAAATAGGTTTGAGGGTGAACTGGGCGTTTTTTAAGGGACATTAAACAGCATTGAGTTTTGGGTACATTAAACGAAACACGATTTGCTCTACCCCAAGCGAAGATCATAGAAATGTCGTTGTTTAATGATACAAACATGAGTTTTCCATTGCTACATAAATTCATTACAGAATCGAATAAGTATGCGAAATCAAGAGTGCTCTCGTCGGCAAAACTATGAATAGGATTGAGAGTAAGAGATAAAAGATCATTAATAAAAAGAAGAAATAAGGTTGGTGAAAGAACAGCACCTTGAGGTACACCGGCATTTATTTCATAGGAATCAGATGTAACACCGTCAAATAATACACGGATTGAAAGGCCTGACAAAAAATTCTCTATCCATTTAATGAGTTTAGGATGCACGCCAAATGTTTGAAGTTTGACTATAAGCGCAGCATTCGAGGCTCTATCAAAAGCCTTTGAAATATCAAGAGATGTTGACAATGATTCCAACACTCCACCCTCTGGGCGAAATTGAACTTTGCCCGACTAATTACTGAATTGCAAATATTCCGCGCATCTCTATAGATACGTCTCAATTCCTCTGAAGGGCACAATTTATATGCCTGGAAGGCTGCTTCCTTGTTTTTAATGGCTGCGAAACATTATTGAACCAATTAGTGTTAGTTGGTTTGATGTTTTTGAAGCCATGAGAAATAAAGCGATGCATTCCAAACCATAGGATGTTCAAGATATAATCGTCTCCAATCAGCATTTTTATAATGCCATACAAATCTTTTGGTGGTATTTAGGTTAGTGATTGTCAGAGAGGAGGTGGAGAATTGGGCGGAGATAAGACAATTGTCCGAATCGCCCAATGGAGTAGTTACCGAAACCGCGTACTTATCTGGTTAGAAAAAGATCCAAAAGATGCGCGTTCTGCCTCATAGTATCAGGAACACGAGTGGCTTTGACGAGGAAAGTATTAAAAAATGGATTTCGATGAGAATTGACTAATTGGCATTTATACCTTTTTCAAAATATCAAATAATTTTACACAGAATCGAAACAAATGTCAACTTCTTCTTTTTCCTGTTTTAAAATTCGTTGCCGCCTAAATTGTGTTCCAAATTTGGCGACTACCATAGCTTACTCTAGATATAAGCTCGGAAGTGACAGGAACAGCTGAGCATTGGTGGTGTAAAAAAACCAAAACTTGCCACAGTAGTCAAAAGGAAAAGTTTGGGGAATTGTACTTTTTCGTAGTATTTCTCGTAATATATTTAAAGTCTTAAATTGGATTTTACTTAAGGTAAACCTACAAATATTCTGAACATGTGGATACGATAAAAATTGTTTCTCTTATATGTACAATTTTCATGTGTTTTAAAGGGAAAACTCTCTTGCGCTCGTTTTGTTGAAGTATTGAGCTTAAAATGCGTCAATGACGTCAGAGTTTCTCTTTGGTTTTGGTTACGAGAGTGTGTAGTTTTATTTGTGTGTGCAAGGA
Source organism: Leptarthrus brevirostris (assembly GCA_964036015.1). NCBI lineage: Eukaryota > Metazoa > Arthropoda > Insecta > Diptera > Asilidae > Leptarthrus > Leptarthrus brevirostris. Next base: position 101,190,264 of record OZ038375.1, read on the forward strand.
TTGGTCAATCAGTAGTACAAGGAAAATGAAGTAATGACGAAACGGTTGGTGGTGAAGTGTTTTCGGGGGGTTTGGTGGTGAAGTGTTTTGACAGCGAATTTTCGTCGGTCGTTGGCAGTTGTTCACTCTAGTTGTCGCAATTGTGTTTACACCTTTACATGGACATAATAGTTGTGGTATCGATAGAACGCATAAATAGTTACCAATTTTACTAGTCATGTTGATTTTGTTTTTTCATGCCAACATTTTTTCTTACAATTAATCAAAAGACCAAATACTGCAACATTGTGTTCATTTTTGAGAATTCTGCCAAAAACATATCCAATTATATCGTCAGTATCCCAGAAAATACAAATTTGCCATAAACTGACACGAATCCTTTTCATTCATGGAGTAATGAACTACAATGTATACAAGCCGGCACCCGGCAGTAAGGCAATAAATGTATTTCCTTAGTTCATTAAAGACAATAATTTCTCCTTTCGGGTTTCTTACGTACTTACTTCGTAGTGGCATTAACTAGTTCACTAATAAATCAATAAAAGTTACAAAAAGTTAAATTTGCATTTGGTTGCTACGTACACCTACACATTGACCCACTTTCGGAAAATATTGGCATTTGCTTACCCTGTCGAACGTACATATGTAGTTGCACGCGTTTCGTTTTATTTGTTTAGAATCCAAGCAGGCAAGCAATGTGTCACGCTGTCGAAGGATCACGTCTACAATTATTCATTTATTATTGATCCGTCTGAAACAATAAAATTATTTAGGACGGGTTCATGCTTTTATGTTCTATTATATACGAACTGAAATCGACAATGCCATTGTTCACGGTAGGCATGCATATGCATTTTTAATTCATCCTTCAACTTTACTGAATAGAGTGTAATTCGCTTAAAAGTAAGATTAGAGTAGTTCTTTACGTTTTCTCATGGTTTAACTTGACTGTTGCGACAAGTTATTGCGTTAATATTTCAGTTCTACCTTTTAGGCAGCTCCTTGTAGCATTTCCAAAACTGGACTGAAAGGCCTCGCATATTTCGGAGAATTACAAATATACAAAATATTACTCCTAGCCTTTTTCATTACATACCAGAAGCACTAAAATTTCAAATTACAGTCCTACCATGGGTTTTAACGATTGTTATCGTCATGGTTAGAGTGGTGTTCATATATAAAATTAAGCGTAAAAGCTTGGTGCAGCCAGCCACTTAAAACGAATAATAGTAGGTACAGGGAAGAGAAAATTCCAGGAAAAATTACGGTTTCACTCACCGTAGTCATGGTGCAAGTAACACATCCTGTCAAAATTTAAGCAGCCCCACTATAAAATTTAGGATCTTTTCAGTAACTTTTAATGTGTTCATAGGCAATTTTTACGGAACAGCACCGTAAAATCTACCGTGTAATTTAGGATAAATTTACCGCCTAATACACAATTATTCACAAACAAACTTGAAATCATTTTCTTCGTTGAGTCAGACTGGTTTAATGTTTTTCTAAATTTCTATGTTAATATTAATGATTAATTAACTTTCAATTAATTTAATAACAATTGCAAGTTTCATTAAATAGTGAGTTTATATATGACAGCTATTTCAATCTCTTTGAAAGTAAATTGTTTGGCAAAGATTAGCTTAGTGGTAAAGACTTTGAAGCATGCTGGCGGTGACTAGAGTTCCAATCTCAGACTGTGTACATTTTTAATTTGATTTTTTTACTAAAGGTGTTAATTTATTTGGTTGATTGGTTGTTTTGCAAGAGGGGGCAGATGTGTGCAGAGATGTCAGACGGTATGGAGCAAAAGTCGCCGAGCCGTGGCGCTGAAGTCGCCCAAAGTCGCCGCGCCATTATTTGAAATCGCCCGTTGATTTTATAATCAATGAAGTCTTTCAAATTGTTGTTTGTACAACTTTAATGTAATATTCATTACAGTAATCACAGCAAAATTGTGGTAGAGGCGTCGAAAAAAACAAAAAATACCCTTAAGTAGGTATTTAAAATGGAAGTGGCTATTTGCACTTACGTGTATTTACGTGTACTTTTGAATTCGGGAAAGTTTCGCTTTTACTTATTTTATGTACTTTTATGTACTACTTTACAAAAATATATTCCCTGGCGGGGTGAGGGGGGCGGTAAGCAACCGCAGGGACGACAGAAAAACAATTTTAATGTCGGCTGTATCAGAATTTATGTTTGAGCGAAAAAATGCCTTTGTGATAAACGTCAGTTTGGACTCGTTCGGAGTTCAGTAAAAAGTAATTAGCGCAAAATTAGAATTTGAGATGATTCGACAGCAAAAATTGTTCAACTGTCACGTCGGGTTATGTGATTTCGATTAGCCAATATGAACTGTTGCTGTAGGCTGCCGTGCATTCTGATTCAGCCTATAGCCCAAAATCACCCAGCAAACATTAAAAAATCGCCCAAAAGCGCCCAGCACGAATTAAAAATCGCCCAAAAAGTGCCTAGTCGCAGAGAGGAAACTTTTCTCGCCCAACTGATGGCTCAAGTAGCCCAATCGGCGAGAAATCGCCCGAATTGGCAACTCTGGATGTGTGTCTTCCTTGCACTGAGGCCTTTAGTGGCCCCTGCTCGGCAGCGTACCCGTAAAGACCACTGTCAAGCTAACTGATTCGCGTAACGAATTGGATAATTCGATTATAACCCGATTATGGTATGTTCCTAAGATTCTAAACCTTTTTTGTGTTAGTACTAGGCATTGACCGAGAGAGTGTAATACGGTCTTGTCTTCTTCCCCTCATCTCCTGCATAGACTGGTGTTCGCCCCCCCCCCCCTCCCATTTTTATGGCATGAGCCTTTAGTCTTGGATTTCTTGACACAAGGCCAACAAGAAGTTTCAGTTTGGCCTTGTTAAGCTTAATAGCCTTTTCAGATTCATGTGCATTGAGAGTTCTCCAAAACGTCAATGTATGTCTGGTGATGTCGCATTTCTCCCATTTTTTTTTTGTACCTGCTCGTTCCCCATTCCATGATTTCTTTTTTGATTTCCTGGATGGGTTTACTTTTGGACCTTTGAATACTATGAATATCTTTTCAACCCTAACAGATACTTTGTTCAGGAAATTTTACGGACCTGTTTCGTAAAATTTAGGTAGTTAAAAAATCCAACACGATTACAGTTGAGAACCGTAATTTTTACCGGAATTTTTTAAATTCCGAAAACATTGTATCTACGTGTAGTCTCATGAAATTGATATTTAGCAATAATTTATTCTTGAAGAGATTGAGTTGCATCTTTTCGTTTAATCATCGCCTCATCTAAATACACTGCCGTCCAAAAGTTTGAGACCACCTGTGAAAAGGGCTATTATCCTCAAAAGGCAATGAAAATATTAGACACAAAAATTAGTTTTGTATACTTGTATGGCCTGTTTTTAGTGCAGAATATCCAGATAGTATTTTCTTTTATCTGCCTGCTAGTCAACGGTGTAATTTGTACATTGTCCCAAAACATCAACGATCCCGCTACACGTAGTGATAGTGTTATCTTTTTTATGATCCCTTTAATGAGTTCTTTTGTTAGTATTCCGTAGTAAACGATGGGGGGGGGTGATTGTTTTTTCTTGCTTTAACTTGAAATATTTTTAGTTTAGTTCTGTTTGAGAAGTGAACTATTGATTAGTCTCAATTTGTAATTCTTGCAGTTAAGACGTCCTAAAAATGGGAAAAGCCCGCGAAATTAATGTTGAAACGCGATCTGCAATAGTTGAAGACAAATCCGAGCGTGTTATTGCCTCTCAACTGAAATTATCTAAAACTTGTGTACATCGTGCTATCGTCCGATATCGTCAAACTGACAGTCATCAAGATCGTCCACGCTCAGGAAGGCCGATAGCTGCGACTTCAAGTGAGAACAAGTTCATCGTACTCACCAGCACGCGGACGACTTACGGCGCCAGAAATTCGTGCTGAGGTGAACAAATCTCGATAATGACACTGACAATGGTAAAAAGACGATTGAGAGATGCTAATTTATTTGGCCGCATATCCGTACGAAAACCACTACTACGCCCACAAAACAAAAAGAAACGTTTGCAATGGGCCCGTACGCATCTAGAAGAAGATTTTAGAAAGTGCTGTGGACTAGTGATGTGTCGGTCGCGAACGATTCGTTCATTTTGAACGAGTCAGTAAAATGACTCAAAAGACCTGAGTCAGTGTTTTCCTACTACCATATCGGTCAATCGTTCACCGTATCATATTTCTAAGAACAAGACAGAAGGCACATTAATTCTCTCAGTCTCGCGGTTGTTCCCATCTTAATGAAAAACAGTGGCAGTCCGTGCACCGTGCACAATGCATTGTAGGCTATTTGTTTGAGTTAAGAACTGAGAACTCAACTGGCTTATGCAACATTCACTCCGTCAATGTTATGTAGTTCATATTTCAGTGAATGTGACATTGTGATGTACATGTTATCTCTACAGCTCACAGGGACGATACAATATGTAAATGTAAGCTGTGAACAGAACAAAACAGAAAGCATAGGGAAAGAACAACCATACAACGTAGAAGCGCAGTCAAAGGTCAAAGTTGCCTGAAAAGTTTGAAAAATTCTCCATTGATAGGGCACAAATGCTTGCTGACAGCATAAGTGCCCAAATGACTCAAATGACCGAATCTTTCTTTTGAGTCACTTGTGTCAAATGACTCGTATGACCAGAGTCAGCAAAGTGACCGATTTTGCCCATCACTACAGTGTAGACTGACGTATCAAAATTTGAGCTTTTTTGTTCGAAAAGGAGAATTTACGTCAGACGTAGCGCCGAAGAGAAGATGTTAGTTACCAGGCTGTGTAGTGCCAACAGAGAAGCCTGGTGGTATGCGGTTGTTTCTTAGGCTATGGAACAGAAGATTTGGTGCGGATTGACGGGATCTTAAAAAAGGAGGAATATAAAAGGATTCCTGGAGCAAAATGATATTCCTTCGGGCTTTTGTTTAAACAGCAATGGATTCATATTCCAGCAGGATAATTATCCAAAGAACACCTCAAAATAAATGCGGAAGATATTTAGAAAAGCAAGAGTCTGAACGTGTGCTTCAAAATATGACATGGCTGCCTCAGAGCCCCGATCTGAACCGGATAAAGCTTTTATGAGAACACCTAGACAGAAATGTCCGAGACCAGTCCTCTTCATCAAAAGAAGACATGAAGACACCCATTTCTCTTTTTATCAACAAATTTTTGTATCTTATTCAATTTTTCCCGATATAAAGACTGTGGTCTTTGGCCGGGAGTGTATATACAAACGAACATAATCGAACAGCTGAGACTCGGTGGTGTAAACTGAACTTCACTTTTATTATTTTTTTTTCTATAATAAACAATAGGCAAAGCGTTGAACTTCTCACTTTATCATAATGATCTAACAAATACTCCGAGATATTATAAAAGTTCAACTTACAACGGTTTTTAACATGTCGTCTCCACAAAAACTTACAAATTTTTTTCCAAAGTTTCGTGTTTCCAAGTGAAAACTCCCTATTTTTGATTGTTTTTTAAAAAAAGGCGGAGTATTTTTGTGCTTCTGTTTGCTTATGAATTAACACAGTTGTAGGAGAGGAAAGTCAACTACAACTAATTTACTGGTGTTTTATTGTCGTTGTATACCAGCGAAGCTGGCAAGTAGATTGATTGCATATTTACGGATTTTAGTAAGGTTTTTGATAGTATTAGTTCTTGTGTTACGTTTTTGTTAATTGAGTATATTTATGTACGTAAAGGAAGCGATTGATATTCTTTCATCTCAGGGGTGCCATCTTGGACCACTACTTTTATTAACTTCTGGTAAAACTGACAGTGCACTTTCAAATTCGGGATGTATTTCTTTATTTATTCCGACAGGTCGGACCGTATCTAATGTGTTTCTTTATTCGTGCAGGATATTCTATTCTCAAAGTTCTGTGATTTATTATTAGTTATTGATGGAATAAACGGAATAAAACTGTTAAAAATAAATTTAGTATCAACAGGGAAGGATAAGAAATCTGTTCTTTTGCATAAATTTTAAATAATATAAAGAATTGACACTTCAAATATTGTTTAATGAATATTTGCTTTAACCTAAGTTCCCGTCCCCTCTCCTGTCAATTGATTGATTATTCTTTTGTGTTTACAAATTGTTTCTATTCCGTTTATTCCGTCGCGTATTCTAATTCCTCAAATGAAAAACGAATACACCCTTTGACTTAGATGGTCTTTACGTTCACAAATTGTGATTTTTTATCTCTTTCCGCGAGTTTCTATTTGGATCACATGGTAGATTAGCTGTATTTTTTTTTTACAAAACTATTTTAGACCTTAAATATCTAAATCAGCAAAAGTTTCGAGTTATTGAACAGTAAATATTGTCATAGTATTAATAAAGCTAATTACATGCTTACCATTTTCATAAGACGAACTTTCATTATCGTTCACGTCCGTATCGTACATCTCATTAGAATTTGACGAAGCATTAACTAAATTAATTGGAAGTATTGAAATGACGACAGCTAAGCCGACGATCCATATTATTTGCGATGCTAATCGTTTTGACATTATTACAATCATATAACGATAAAATTTCGATAACGATGCCATAGGCGATGACAATAACAACGATGATGTGATAGCTTTCCACATATCATAAATATTCCTTAGGCGACCACGTCGTCTACGACGTTGATGTCTTCTCCGATTTCGGATGGCCGAATGTAACGAAACATTTGATGTTTTTAGATTGATTGCAGGTGGTGAATTTGTTTCAGTTAACGATGAAACTAGTGGTAGAGTCTGTGACGATGAAAATGTTGATGTGGTGTACGATGAAAATAAATTGTCGCATAACTCGTCCGATAACAGATGTTCGTCGGCGACTGTTTGCGACAAAGGCGATGACGATGAATCTGTTTCCATCATCATAGTGGTTTCTGTGGAAGATGATTGAATCTGCTGGTTGGTCTTTATCCGGCAGCGTTTTGAGCGACAGCTCTTATATGTGGCGTCGCATTGTTCAAATTTTGAATTAACTCTGACGAACTCTTTTCTTAGGGAGTCATTTTTATTAGAAATTGTTTTATTCGGTTGCTGTTGGAACTGCAACATTGGACCCATAATATTTCTTCTCGTGCCGTTTCACGATTTAATTCTTTCTTTCGATTATTTTAAGAAGACAAACGCGAAAGAGTTTCAATTAAATATAAAAAATCTAAGGAGATTTAAGATTATTGTTACAAGGCCTAGAATGCCTGATAGAAGAAATGAAATAAATCGTAGAAGTAAGTTAGAAGACGAACATCAAAGTTGGTTATCACACTTTCGTAATATCATTATTTCAATTTCGTATATCACATTTTTAATACATTTTTTTTTTCGAATACTAGTATCACTCACTAACAACACGGTCTCTGATATATTCCTTAACGTTATGATATTTTTTTCTCTTAATATGTTACGATTACACTTTCACATTTTCACCAGTGCTGATATAGATTTGCTCGTTGTGGATTAGAGTATCGCAACAACTCCCGTCCTTGTTCACAATGTAGTAACAACTCAAAACAGTTTTGGGATCGATCATCTATTCGTGATTGGATTTGTTAGTACAGATTTTGTCAGAAAACCAATATTTTGATATAGATGTGAAAATTTGGATATTATCGCCTATTGAAGTCATTTTCAACACTCTCTCCATCTGATCCTCTATTGTATTTAGGGTTTTTTTTTTTTTTTTTTAACACCTACTACTATGCACTGTGACGGTCTATTTCAAAAGAAAGAACATGGTCTTATATAGGTGTAGATACGTGCAACTCCCAGCGCCGTCGTGTCGAATAAGGACCTGAAGACTTTTCAACTAATCGGTTTTCCCCTGTGAGCCAGAATTGATAAAGCTCGGCTGTAGCTTTTGCAATAGCTTCACTGAATACACGTTTGGTTTTTTGTTTCGTTTCGTATACAATTAAAGGATTCTAGTAGCAGAACATTTGTGAAGTTGTTTTGGTTTCCACTCTCTTCTCCTTTATGCACTTTTTCGATGTCCCCTTTTAGAGCTTTTCGCCCTTTTTTAATAATTTTTTTTCTTCTCGTATGTAAAGAAAAATGTTTTATTATCCTTTAATCTCGTCAAATTCGCCTACATTTTTTTTAAATAATTAATGATAGTATTTTTATTCGATATAAATTTGCTTACGCCTCTGCCAGATATATATATAGTAGGCTCAAATGATTTTCATTCGCGCGCTGATTGCGTAACACATACACTCACAGTTTAAAATACATTAAGTAGCACTATGCTTATTTTATATGATATCCTTTAACATTATTATTGCAATTAACATGCTTATTATCTAGTTCGTCTCTATGATCTTATTATATAATTTTAAAATGCACCAACACGTAACTAAGTAACAATTTCTATTCCATTAAATCGCATCGAAGTGATCGTTACATACAATGACTTGGATGTTTTGTTTGTATATATTTATTATGTAAACTTTTGTAAGATTTTAAAATCTATGATAAGCAGATGAACAGATAAGTTATCTTATACTTGATATCAGAAGAACTGATAAAACTCAACAATCGAAAGAAGAAAGCAAAATTTCCACTCTCTGACCGCCTTCAGTTATTATTTTGAGTTATCGAGTGCTAGTCGAAGAACTTTATGGTAGAAGCTGATTTTCCTAACACTTTTCATCTTTAGACCAAGATATGAGAAAAACATGGTAACTATGTAAAATGTCTCTTCTGTTCTCAGATTCAAGAAAAGTGTTGTCGGTCCGGTAACGGATAAGGACGCGCACAAACTAAATAGCAAGTCCTGAATTCTTGAGTAAGCTTTTCGGTCAATTTAGCGAAACTTTTGAAAAATCTGCTTGTATTAGTATACGTTGAGATTTTGTTGTCGCTAAGCATATATCCTGTGAACAGGAACATTTAGGATGTTCCCATTTGTTCAGAGAGCAGTTTATGTAAGAGTCGACCCGATATAGCTCGTTACACCGTTCCAAGGAGCTAAAAACATATAGAGGAGAAAACGTCTGGCTTCAATAAGGAATTACAACAAAAATTTTACAAAGGACATGTGCAGTTGAGAGAAATTTACACATCTGAATCCAACTTACGAGTATAAGCCTGTCTGCACAATGTTCTGAAATAGCTCTCTTTGTCGGGGGCGTGCAGTCTTTGTTGTCAACTACACCTGCCCGGAGCAAATGGAACAAAGGAACACCCCAAAGATTATGGGAACGGAGAAATATGACTTTTGCGCATAATGAAAGCTCTAAAACTACTGAGATGTTGTCAAAAAATTGATACGTATGTGGTCGGTTTGTTTGTATTTAAAAATTCTATTACACTGCAAGTTGTTAACGAAAATTTTTAAGAATCAAGTTTTTGGAAACAATTTCAAGCCTACCTTATTCGAAAATTACAATTTTCCAATGACCTACATAGCGCTGAAAATATCCGGATAGTTTGCTATCCGGATTATCCGATATAATTGGGATCCAATTTCTCAAATCCGGGCATCCGGGCATGCTACTAACCGGGTTATCCGAAAATCTGCTCTACATTGCACTAGTAAGTGGAAATTTTGTGGAGTTTGTGCACTTAAATTTTCATTTTCTTAATGAAGCTTCTTTGCTTAGTCTGTATCCGGATAGTTCGGATCCGGATCCGCACAGATTCAAATTACCCGGATACTAAGATCCGGATAATCTGGATAACCGCATTTGAGGAATAGAACTTTTCGCAGATCCGGATATCCGGATATTAGCAAATCCGGATTCAATATTAAGCCCTAGTTCTATAAGGTCTGAGGAGTGAAAACTCGTAAAACATAGGTACAATAAATCCCTTCTTTTTTACATGTGAGCTTTTAAATTTATACTCACCAGAGTATATCAATATATTGAGGTAAATGAGGCTCCCACACCAGCATGCAGAAAACATTTATAATCAAAACTAGTCTACGCACAACATAACAATCAGGGGGTATGCAGAAAAATCTTTAGTAACGCTTAGGTCGAAAACGGGGCACATATTCACGGCTCTACACATGCGAGATATGGGCTCATGCATACCATAGCTAGACCGAGAGTGAACGATATGTAGTAAAGACAGTCTCGTAAAGCTATACGGGGAATTTATATAAGAAACCTTACCTGCGAGGGCACGAGAATCTATGTTCGAGTTCAAAAGCTGGTGAATGAAGACCAGGTCAGCAACTCTGAGTCGTACCTCCAAAGAGTGCATATTAGGCAGCCGGAGGTGATCCTCATAAGGAGAAAGCCTTAGTCTATCATTCTACGGGAGGTCTCTTAGTGCAAAACCTAACAAAGTTCTGCTGTACCGACTCAAAGTGTGTAGAATGAACAGCATAGCAAGGTGAACAAATCTGAGATGCATACGCGAGAATTGGTCTAACCAAAGAAAAAAAAAATAAGTGAATTAAGGTATGCCGATCAGAAAACTGCCTTGACCACCGCTTGACATAACCCAGAACTGAATTACTCGTAGACACAATATAGTTTATGTGCAGAGTGAAATCGAGCTTTTTGTCTAGCTTCACACCAATGTCAGTGATGGACTGCACGCGGCGGATAGTAGTATCCACAAAGGTATAATCAAAGACGAGCTCGTTGATTGATTAAGATTGCTATGTTGCAGGCCATTTGATCCACACCAAATCTTGAAAGTGTTTAAATCATCCTGAATGCAAGAAGAATCATAACTGTTTCTAACGCAAGAGAATATCTTCATATCGTCTGCATAGATTAAGACTTTGGAGTGTTTAATCAGAAGGACAATGTCGTAAATGGCAAGAATAAACAGCAGCGGACCAAGATGTCTACCCTGAGGTACACCAGAAGAAGTCCTTAACGACTCTACATAAAGTGTTACGAAAAAATAGCCGATGTGTCATATCTTTTAAGTACGAGGAGCATCAAAGGCAGGAAATCAAACTTTCTAAGTTTTGAGGGAGTTTATCAAATGCCTTGCTGAAGATGATGTAGACGCAGTCTGTCTGGAGACCCTGTTGAAAGGCAGAGATTATGTGAGAGGTAAATTCAAATTTCTGTGCTACCACCAGGCAGGAAGCCATGTTGATTAGACAAAATTAGCCCCTGAACTAATATTTTTAGATGAAATAATAAAACATCTGTAATCAATTGAAACTTTCAAAAATTAATGTACTGTTATATTTTTGACTTAAAATTATTTAAGTAATTATTCAGATGTGCTCAACTAACCAAGAATTAATATTCTATCCCTTATTTTACAGTGTATTTAAACAATTCCTATAAAAGCTCGAATTGTAGTACTTCGCTTCCATTTCCTACGTGTCGCTATACTTTCTCTTTTGAGCATGTTTCATGCGATGCAGATTTCCTTGCGTACTGAATCACTTGACATGAAGTACCACATGATGGCAGACATAAGATAGGTCATACTGATATAACATATTATATTATACGAAAATAAATTTCATTTACGTGTATGCGCAGAATTTAAAAGCTCTTATCCTATTGAAAGCTCAGGACACTACTACGGTCTGCACCCTTCTGTCCTATATGTCCTTTAAAAAGTGTTTTTTCTAAAGCTCGAAAACAATAAATACTCAGGATGGATGGAATTCTCAATTTATGCCTTTACCGCAAATTAAATTAGTTACTACTAATTCAGCTTAAATATTTGAAAAGCTTCTCTAAATACATGTCTTTGGTTTCGGTAAATGATGTAACGATAATACGAATATTTAAGCCATTAAAACTTAAATTGTACCTGAACTTTGTCAGAAATAAGAAAATTATACATTTTAACTAAAAGATTGATTACATGGTCAATCCTTTCTATACGATAAAAACATATATACGGTGGCCAGTGATGTGTAGTCTCTGCGGGATCTGTGAATGAATTCACTGCTTCTACTATTGTTGAAGGACGGTAAAATCGCCCTGAATGTGGTACACGTGGATAGGTTGCTCCACCTGGATTTAGCCAGGACAAAATTTGAACAGTTTAAACAGGGGAGTCTTGTAGTATAGTGTCCTGCACGGCCAGCGCATCGGCCCTCTCATTGCCCTCTATGCCTCTGTGACCTGGCACCCTGAGCAAGGTGACTTCAAGGCAGTGATGGGCAATTTTTATTCGATTTTCAATTTATTTTAAGTTATTCGCAAATAATTATTTTTTATTTGGTGCTCCCTAATTCAATTTCAAGTAATTATTTGTTATTCGATAATCAAATAATTATTCGTTATTTGATGATTTATTCGAAAATAATTATCTGTTATTTGGTGATTTTTATTTGAATTTCAAATAATTATTTGTTATTCGATTATTACATAATTATTCGATAGTTCATGTCTCTTTATGAAATAATTATTTGTTGTTAGTGTTCATTAGTTCAATTTAAAAAAATTATTTCTTGGTACACGCATTTCATATCAGAAGGTGTCTCGTACTTAGTAAATAAAAACTGTCTTGTTATGTTTCGATGTTTACAGTAAAGATTTTAGTAAATGATACCATAAAACAAATAAGTACATATTCCATAAAGAGACATCAACTATCGAATAATTACTTGATAATCGAATAACAAATAATTATTTGAAATTCGAATAAAAAGCACCAAATAACAAATAATTATTTGCGAATAATCCTCCAAATAACAAATAATTTTTGTAATCAAATAAATTTTTATTCGATTTTTCAATTTATTTGAGCTTAGTGGAGGATTAGTGTTTGTTTCGGAATCTGAAAAGCCTGTAGGATAGCTAGTACTTCAGCCTGAAAGACTGCCGCATGATCGGGAAGATGGTAAGGACTCTAATATACAGAGTGTCTCCGAGAAAATACATCGCACCGACATCGCAGTTTGTCTTAGAGCCGTCCGTAAATATTCTTATGTCGGAGGCCTTCATCACTCTGCCATTCTTCCACTCCGTTTTGGTGGGAATCTTTATCGCGAAGTTTTTCCCGAACTTTAACTTTGGGGTGATGTCCTCAGTGGGAGGAGTGGCCAGTTTTCTTGGCAACAGATCCAGGATGCTCCTGTGGCCCTCCAGCATCCTGATTCTTTTAGTCTGACTGCCCCACTCGACATAATATTTTTAATGTGTAGATCTAGAGGTAGTAGACACAGACCTCTGAATCTTACTCAGCTACTTTATGTTATATTCTTTACTTACTGCAGGCCACCACACCAGCGACCCGAAGGTGAGCATCGGGCGTACCCCAGTCGTCTATATAAATAAAGTCATCTTTAGTTGGAGACCCCAAGTCCTACCAAAGATTCTCTTACAAGCATAGAAAGAAATACAGACTCGCTCTTCCACATTAAGTCTCCAGCTAAGTTTGAGGTAAAGAATAACCCCCAGGTACTTGGAGCTGGAGGATATCGAGAATAAATACCTATAATATACTCTATTTAAAGTTAATGTTATATAGAATTAACCCTTCTAACTCAGAAGGCGCACTTCACAGGCAGAAGCCTGGACCCAATTGACCTATTCACCAGAATATAACATATATTGAGGTGAATGAGGCTCCCACAACCCATGCAAAGAAAAATATTAGTAAACAAAAAACCAAAACACGCCCAAAAAAAAAACAATCAAGGGTGCATTGATAACAGAGATCGTTTAAGCAAATCTTTAGTAAGAGCCAGGTCAAAAATAGGACACATATTCACGGCTCTACACATGCGATTAATAGGCTCATGCATACCATAGTTAGACCGAGAATGAGCAACATGTAGTAAAGGCGATCTCCTTAACCTATACGGAGCATGCCTATAAGTTACCAAACTTGCAAGAGAGCGAGAATCTATATTTGAGTTCAAAAGCTGGTGAATAAATACTAGGTCAGCAACTCTACGTCGTTCCTCCAACGAGTGCATATTAAGCAATCGGAGGCGATCCTCATAAGGAGGAAGCCTTAATGGATCATTCCACGGGAGGTCCCTTAGTGCGAACCTAACAAAGTTCCGCTGCACCGATTCAATGCGTCTAGAATGAACAGCATAACAAGGTGACCAAACCTGACATGCATATTCGAGAATCGGTCTAACTAAAGAAAAAAATAAGTGAATGAGGGTCTGTCGATCAGAAAACTCCCTTGACCAGCGCTTATGTTTCTTTTAACTTGGTAAAAAGCTCAAAATGCCGATTGCACCAGTGTTCGGCCATCTATTAACTAGTTTCCGACCATTAAGATTAGATATTTAAGATTACATAAAACAATCAGTCTACGGTCACAAATTTCGACCAGCACATTTTTAAAATCCTTATCAGACTACAGGGCAGTATTTTTTATTCTCTTTAGGCCCAGAAGACATCAGCTAAAAAAAAACAAGTGCGATTTGAACTCGCGTTTAGATGAATATGTTATCTACCATATTTTTTTAAATCTGGCCCAAACTTGTTTGTGTAAGTTTGTTTCGACCAATATAGAGAGATTTCCATGTTATTTCCTGTAATCTATAAATATATAAGTATTTTGTTCAAAATTGTAGGCTCAGTAGTTTCAAAGGGGGGGGGGGGGGGGGGGGGGGTGATCTGTTTTCATCTATTTTCTTAAATAACTTTAAAATTATTTATTTTAAAATTATAAAAAATATATATTTTAGACCCTCAGAACAAGCCCTTTTAATTGATATGTCACACGGTACAGTTGGCAAAACTTTGATTTGTACCAAATTTCAACTTGGCTCTGACAGACGGACAGACAGGCAGACATACGGGTGATCCTATATGGGTCCGGTTTTTCATTCGGACGTACGAAACCATAAAAATGAAATAAATATTTCCAGCCAGTACTCCCTTAATAAAATTCCAACAATAAATAAACATATTATAACGTATATTGGGGCTCTTCGGGCTCGACGGATTAATTAAGGCACTTACTTTCAAGCGAGCAGCTTTTCTCTGAAAAAATTTTAGAGCACCACAAAAACTTCTCGACATCTCCGTGCCCCAAGAATTTTAAGCAGCTTTTTCCAGAATAAATTCAGATCAACCCGTAGAAAATTTAAGTGGTCCATAAATGATACAACGACTGACTTAACTTATTTTTATTGTCCAATTGCAGCATCGACAACCCAACTGTCGTACAATGGGAAAGCAGCGACATGGTGCCAACATGGCTAGCTTCTGGGTACAAGATGCATGACGACTGCATCCTACCCCCACCTACTGAGATGCACAAACTTGTGGACGCAGCAGTAAGGAGGACACAGGACCTGCTAATATGTAGGATCTGTAACCAATGTACATCATTAGGTCTGGGAAAGCTCGGATATCAATGAACAGGGTGAGTCTTTTTTTAACATTATACTTAAAACTATTTTTAGTTTTTCGTCATTTTTTCCATGTTTCCAGGCTCCAGGGAACGGGAAAACCAACTAGACCACCATTTTCTGACATGGGAGACGGAGTTGGATCAATGCGTTGAGCGGCATGTCCAACATGCCATGGGTCCCGGGTTCGAGCCCAGATGACCGTGAGCTTTTATTAAGAAATTAAAAAATAATCCAATCCGTCTCTGGGCTGTTGTCTAGCTCGCAGCAATGCAAACAAGACTCAAGTTTTCCTCACTTCCCTTACCCTAATTCTCTTCCGGCCAAAACCATGCTAACGCATCAAAGGGTTGTCCCCTAGGATTTGGCCACATCGTATAAAAAAAAAAATCGGGTGTCGCAGGTGTTATTTTTATAAAGTTTTGTATTCGCAAGTTCCTGGTTGTGTAGTTTTCAGTTATAAATCAGTGAAGCAAGTCAAAGTAAGAGAATTGTGTGTACTTACAGGTGTACTGTGTAGTGTTAAGTTTGATACCTGAAGTAGCTGCTGCAGTGATACCTGTGCTGCGTGAATTGCTTAGATTTCTGCCGTTTACTTTGCCGGTAGGAGTTTTCGGGAGACGCCTGTGTATTTAATCCGGGTGGCCCTGTAAAGCTCCTTGCCCGCTGAGTTAACCTCTTCAAATATTCCTTCAAATATGTGTTCCCTCTTTTCCACCGTTTCTCTATTGTTCGGAGTAAAATAAGACAAGCCAAAAGCAGGTAAGCGCACAATAATTAAACCAACTTTAACATTGACAAATTTTTATTACACTTATGTTTTCCACGTAGTTGCAAAGAACACACATTCGAGAGAGAGACCTACACCTGACGTTTTTATTTATAGACTTCTGGTGCTTTTCTGGAAAATTCTAAGTCAAATTTCTAGCAGTTATGTCTTTTTCCTACACTAAGTAATCCGAGCGACATCTTCAGGTAATTTTTTATCTAATTAAAAAAAAAACAATTTCACTCAAAATCGACAAAAATCACTGGCCTATAGCCCATGATTTTTTTGGTGACAAAAATTTTTTGTTCCGAAATCAAATAAAAGAGGTCTCATTCGAAAGAGGACGCCAAAAGCAATTAGTTTGGAAGGTTTCACTGGAAAGTATCTCAATTTGACGGAACTGGAACGATTTTTGAATCTCCTGGAAGCGTTTCGTTGATGAGTCATTTTCCATTCAATGCGCAATTTCCAGCCTGGAAAATTATCCCAACCCACAGTTAAGAATATCTTCTTTCAAATGGCCCTGGAAATTTTACTGGAATTCATCGAATTAATTAATTTTGAGCATTCTGAAAATTGACTGGAAATGAGGCCATTGCAACGGTTTTTCGTCATTTTTTCCATGTTTCCAGGCTCCAGGGAACGGGAAAACCAACTAGAACACCATTTTCTGACATGCTCTTTCGAATGGCATCAAAATTTTTGCAAAAAAAATTTCACTCAAAATCGACAAAAATCACTGGCCTATAGCCCATGATTTTTTTGGTGAAAAAATTTTTTTGTTACGAAATCAAATAAAAGAGGTCTCATTCGAAAGAGGACGCCAAAAGCAATTAGTTTGGAAGGTTTCACTGGAAAGTATCTCAATTTGACGGAACTGGAACGATTTTTGAATCTCCTGGAAGCGTTTCGTTGATGAGTCATTTTCCATTCAATGCGCAATTTCCAGCCTGGAAAATTATCCCAATCCACAGTTAAGAATATCTACTTTCGAATGGCCCTGGAAATTTTACTGGAATTCATCGAATTAATTAATTTTGAGCATTCTGAAAATTGACTGGAAATGAGGCCATTGCAACGGTTTTTCGTCATTTTTTCCATGTTTCCAGGCTCCAGGGAACGGGAAAACCAACTAGAACACCATTTTCTGACATGCTCTTTCGAATGGCATCAAAATTTTTGCAAAAAAAATTTCACTCAAAATCGACAAAAATCACTGGCCTATAGCCCATGATTTTTTTGGTGAAAAAATTTTTTTGTTACGAAATCAAATAAAAGAGGTCTCATTCGAAAGAGGACGCCAAAAGCAATTAGTTTGGAAGGTTTCACTGGAAAGTATCTCAATTTGACGGAACTGGAACGATTTTTGAATCTCCTGGAAGCGTTTCGTTGATGAGTCATTTTTCATTCAATGCGCAATTTCCAGCCTGGAAAATTATCCCAATCCACAGTTAAGAATATCTACTTTCAAATGGCCCTGGAAAGTTTACTGGAATTCATCGAATTAATTAATTTTGAGCATTCTGAAAATTGACTGGAAATGAGGCCATTGCAACGGTTTTTCGTCATTTTTTCCATGTTTCCAGGCTCCAGGGAACGGGAAAACCAACTAGAACACCATTTTCTGACATGCTCTTTCGAATGGCATCAAAATTTTTGCAAAAAAAATTTCACTCAAAATCGACAAAAATCACTGGCCTATAGCCCATGATTTTTTTGGTGACAAAAATTTTTTGTTCCGAAATCAAATAAAAGAGGTCTCATTCGAAAGAGGACGCCAAAAGCAATTAGTTTGGAAGGTTTCACTGGAAAGTATCTCAATTTGACGGAACTGGAACGATTTTTGAATCTCCTGGAAGCGTTTCGTTGATGAGTCATTTTCCATTCAATGCGCAATTTCCAGCCTGGAAAATTATCCCAACCCACAGTTAAGAATATCTTCTTTCAAATGGCCCTGGAAATTTTACTGGAATTCATCGAATTAATTAATTTTGAGCATTCTGAAAATTGACTGGAAATGAGGCCATTGCAACGGTTTTTCGTCATTTTTTCCATGTTTCCAGGCTCCAGGGAACGGGAAAACCAACTAGAACACCATTTTCTGACATGCTCTTTCGAATGGCATCAAAATTTTTGCAAAAAAAATTTCACTCAAAATCGACAAAAATCACTGGCCTATAGCCCATGATTTTTTTGGTGAAAAAATTTTTTTGTTACGAAATCAAATAAAAGAGGTCTCATTCGAAAGAGGACGCCAAAAGCAATTAGTTTGGAAGGTTTCACTGGAAAGTATCTCAATTTGACGGAACTGGAACGATTTTTGAATCTCCTGGAAGCGTTTCGTTGATGAGTCATTTTCCATTCAATGCGCAATTTCCAGCCTGGAAAATTATCCCAATCCACAGTTAAGAATATCTACTTTCAAATGGCCCTGGAAAGTTTACTGGAATTCATCGAATTAATTAATTTTGAGCATTCTGAAAATTGACTGGAAATGAGGCCATTGCAACGGTTTTTCGTCATTTTTTCCATGTTTCCAGGCTCCAGGGAACGGGAAAACCAACTAGAACACCATTTTCTGACATGCTCTTTCGAATGGCATCAAAATTTTTGCAAAAAAAATTTCACTCAAAATCGACAAAAATCACTGGCCTATAGCCCATGATTTTTTTGGTGAAAAAATTTTTTTGTTACGAAATCAAATAAAAGAGGTCTCATTCGAAAGAGGACGCCAAAAGCAATTAGTTTGGAAGGTTTCACTGGAAAGTATCTCAATTTGACGGAACTGGAACGATTTTTGAATCTCCTGGAAGCGTTTCGTTGATGAGTCATTTTCCATTCAATGCGCAATTTCCAGCCTGGAAAATTATCCCAATCCACAGTTAAGAATATCTACTTTCGAATGGCCCTGGAAATTTTACTGGAATTCATCGAATTAATTAATTTTGAGCATTCTGAAAATTGACTGGAAATGAGGCCATTGCAACGGTTTTTCGTCATTTTTTCCATGTTTCCAGGCTCCAGGGAACGGGAAAACCAACTAGAACACCATTTTCTGACATGCTCTTTCGAATGGAACAACATTTTTGCAAAAAAAATTTCACTCAAAATCGACAAAAATCACTGGCCTATAGCCCATGATTTTTTTGGTGAAAAAATTTTTTTGTTACGAAATCAAATAAAAGAGGTCTCATTCGAAAGAGGACGCCAAAAGCAATTAGTTTGGAAGGTTTCACTGGAAAGTATCTCAATTTGACGGAACTGGAACGATTTTTGAATCTCCTGGAAGCGTTTCGTTGATGAGTCATTTTTCATTCAATGCGCAATTTCCAGCCTGGAAAATTATCCCAATCCACAGTTAAGAATATCTACTTTCAAATGGCCCTGGAAAGTTTACTGGAATTCATCGAATTAATTAATTTTGAGCATTCTGAAAATTGACTGGAAATGAGGCCATTGCAACGGTTTTTCGTCATTTTTTCCATGTTTCCAGGCTCCAGGGAACGGGAAAACCAACTAGAACACCATTTTCTGACATGCTCTTTCGAATGGCATCAAAATTTTTGCAAAAATTTTCACTCAAAATCGACAAAAATCACTGGCCTATAGCCCACGATTTTTTTGGTGAAAAAAATTTTTTGCTACGAAATCAAATAAAAGAGGTCTCATTCGAAAGAGGACGCCAAAAGCAATTAGTTTGGAAGGTTTCACTGGAAAGTATCTCAATTTGACGGAACTGGAACGATTTTTGAATCTCCTGGAAGCGTTTCGTTGATGAGTCATTTTTCATTCAATGCGCAATTTCCAGCCTGGAAAATTATCCCAATCCACAGTTAAGAATATCTACTTTCGAATGGCCCTGGAAATTTTACTGGAATTCATCGAATTAATTAATTTTGAGCATTCTGAAAATTGACTGGAAATGAGGCCATTGCAACGGTTTTTCGTCATTTTTTCCATGTTTCCAGGCTCCAGGGAACGGGAAAACCAACTAGAACACCATTTTCTGACATGCTCTTTCGAATGGCATCAACATTTTTGCAAAAAAAATTTCACTCAAAATCGACAAAAATCACTGGCCTATAGCCCATGATTTTTTTGGTGAAAAAATTTTTTTGTTACGAAATCAAATAAAAGAGGTCTCATTCGAAAGAGGACGCCAAAAGCAATTAGTTTGGAAGGTTTCACTGGAAAGTATCTCAATTTGACGGAACTGGAACGATTTTTGAATCTCCTGGAAGCGTTTCGTTGATGAGTCATTTTCCATTCAATGCGCAATTTCCAGCCTGGAAAATTATCCCAATCCACAGTTAAGAATATCTACTTTCGAATGGCCCTGGAAATTTTACTGGAATTCATCGAATTAATTAATTTTGAGCATTCTGAAAATTGACTGGAAATGAGGCCATTGCAACGGTTTTTCGTCATTTTTTCCATGTTTCCAGGCTCCAGGGAACGGGAAAACCAACTAGAACACCATTTTCTGACATGCTCTTTCGAATGGAACAACATTTTTGCAAAAAAAATTTCACTCAAAATCGACAAAAATCACTGGCCTATAGCCCATGATTTTTTTGGTGAAAAAATTTTTTTGTTACGAAATCAAATAAAAGAGGTCTCATTCGAAAGAGGACGCCAAAAGCAATTAGTTTGGAAGGTTTCACTGGAAAGTATCTCAATTTGACGGAACTGGAACGATTTTTGAATCTCCTGGAAGCGTTTCGTTGATGAGTCATTTTTCATTCAATGCGCAATTTCCAGCCTGGAAAATTATCCCAATCCACAGTTAAGAATATCTACTTTCGAATGGCCCTGGAAATTTTACTGGAATTCATCGAATTAATTAATTTTGAGCATTCTGAAAATTGACTGGAAATGAGGCCATTGCAACGGTTTTTCGTCATTTTTTCCATGTTTCCAGGCTCCAGGGAACGGGAAAACCAACTAGAACACCATTTTCTGACATGCTCTTTCGAATGGCATCAACATTTTTGCAAAAAAAATTTCACTCAAAATCGACAAAAATCACTGGCCTATAGCCCATGATTTTTTTGGTGAAAAAATTTTTTTGTTACGAAATCAAATAAAAGAGGTCTCATTCGAAAGAGGACGCCAAAAGCAATTAGTTTGGAAGGTTTCACTGGAAAGTATCTCAATTTGACGGAACTGGAACGATTTTTGAATCTCCTGGAAGCGTTTCGTTGATGAGTCATTTTCCATTCAATGCGCAATTTCCAGCCTGGAAAATTATCCCAATCCACAGTTAAGAATATCTACTTTCGAATGGCCCTGGAAATTTTACTGGAATTCATCGAATTAATTAATTTTGAGCATTCTGAAAATTGACTGGAAATGAGGCCATTGCAACGGTTTTTCGTCATTTTTTCCATGTTTCCAGGCTCCAGGGAACGGGAAAACCAACTAGAACACCATTTTCTGACATGCTCTTTCGAATGGAACAACATTTTTGCAAAAAAAATTTCACTCAAAATCGACAAAAATCACTGGCCTATAGCCCATGATTTTTTTGGTGAAAAAATTTTTTTGTTACGAAATCAAATAAAAGAGGTCTCATTCGAAAGAGGACGCCAAAAGCAATTAGTTTGGAAGGTTTCACTGGAAAGTATCTCAATTTGACGGAACTGGAACGATTTTTGAATCTCCTGGAAGCGTTTCGTTGATGAGTCATTTTTCATTCAATGCGCAATTTCCAGCCTGGAAAATTATCCCAATCCACAGTTAAGAATATCTACTTTCAAATGGCCCTGGAAATTTTACTGGAATTCATCGAATTAATTAATTTTGAGCATTCTGAAAATTGACTGGAAATGAGGCCATTGCAACGGTTTTTCGTCATTTTTTCCATGTTTCCAGGCTCCAGGGAACGGGAAAACCAACTAGAACACCATTTTCTGACATGCTCTTTCGAATGGCATCAAAATTTTTGCAAAAATTTTCACTCAAAATCGACAAAAATCACTGGCCTATAGCCCACGATTTTTTTGGTGAAAAAAATTTTTTGCTACGAAATCAAATAAAAGAGGTCTCATTCGAAAGAGGACGCCAAAAGCAATTAGTTTGGAAGGTTTCACTGGAAAGTATCTCAATTTGACGGAACTGGAACGATTTTTGAATCTCCTGGAAGCGTTTCGTTGATGAGTCATTTTCCATTCAATGCGCAATTTCCAGCCTGGAAAATTATCCCAATCCACAGTTAAGAATATCTACTTTCGAATGGCCCTGGAAATTTTACTGGAATTCATCGAATTAATTAATTTTGAGCATTCTGAAAATTGACTGGAAATGAGGCCATTGCAACGGTTTTTCGTCATTTTTTCCATGTTTCCAGGCTCCAGGGAACGGGAAAACCAACTAGAACACCATTTTCTGACATGCTCTTTCGAATGGAACAACATTTTTGCAAAAAAAATTTCACTCAAAATCGACAAAAATCACTGGCCTATAGCCCATGATTTTTTTGGTGAAAAAATTTTTTTGTTACGAAATCAAATAAAAGAGGTCTCATTCGAAAGAGGACGCCAAAAGCAATTAGTTTGGAAGGTTTCACTGGAAAGTATCTCAATTTGACGGAACTGGAACGATTTTTGAATCTCCTGGAAGCGTTTCGTTGATGAGTCATTTTTCATTCAATGCGCAATTTCCAGCCTGGAAAATTATCCCAATCCACAGTTAAGAATATCTACTTTCAAATGGCCCTGGAAAGTTTACTGGAATTCATCGAATTAATTAATTTTGAGCATTCTGAAAATTGACTGGAAATGAGGCCATTGCAACGGTTTTTCGTCATTTTTTCCATGTTTCCAGGCTCCAGGGAACGGGAAAACCAACTAGAACACCATTTTCTGACATGCTCTTTCGAATGGCATCAACATTTTTGCAAAAAAAATTTCACTCAAAATCGACAAAAATCACTGGCCTATAGCCCATGATTTTTTTGGTGAAAAAATTTTTTTGTTACGAAATCAAATAAAAGAGGTCTCATTCGAAAGAGGACGCCAAAAGCAATTAGTTTGGAAGGTTTCACTGGAAAGTATCTCAATTTGACGGAACTGGAACGATTTTTGAATCTCCTGGAAGCGTTTCGTTGATGAGTCATTTTTCATTCAATGCGCAATTTCCAGCCTGGAAAATTATCCCAATCCACAGTTAAGAATATCTACTTTCAAATGGCCCTGGAAAGTTTACTGGAATTCATCGAATTAATTAATTTTGAGCATTCTGAAAATTGACTGGAAATGAGGCCATTGCAACGGTTTTTCGTCATTTTTTCCATGTTTCCAGGCTCCAGGGAACGGGAAAACCAACTAGAACACCATTTTCTGACATGCTCTTTCGAATGGCATCAAAATTTTTGCAAAAATTTTCACTCAAAATCGACAAAAATCACTGGCCTATAGCCCACGATTTTTTTGGTGAAAAAAATTTTTTGCTACGAAATCAAATAAAAGAGGTCTCATTCGAAAGAGGACGCCAAAAGCAATTAGTTTGGAAGGTTTCACTGGAAAGTATCTCAATTTGACGGAACTGGAACGATTTTTGAATCTCCTGGAAGCGTTTCGTTGATGAGTCATTTTTCATTCAATGCGCAATTTCCAGCCTGGAAAATTATCCCAATCCACAGTTAAGAATATCTACTTTCGAATGGCCCTGGAAATTTTACTGGAATTCATCGAATTAATTAATTTTGAGCATTCTGAAAATTGACTGGAAATGAGGCCATTGCAACGGTTTTTCGTCATTTTTTCCATGTTTCCAGGCTCCAGGGAACGGGAAAACCAACTAGAACACCATTTTCTGACATGCTCTTTCGAATGGCATCAACATTTTTGCAAAAAAAATTTCACTCAAAATCGACAAAAATCACTGGCCTATAGCCCATGATTTTTTTGGTGAAAAAATTTTTTTGTTACGAAATCAAATAAAAGAGGTCTCATTCGAAAGAGGACGCCAAAAGCAATTAGTTTGGAAGGTTTCACTGGAAAGTATCTCAATTTGACGGAACTGGAACGATTTTTGAATCTCCTGGAAGCGTTTCGTTGATGAGTCATTTTCCATTCAATGCGCAATTTCCAGCCTGGAAAATTATCCCAATCCACAGTTAAGAATATCTACTTTCGAATGGCCCTGGAAATTTTACTGGAATTCATCGAATTAATTAATTTTGAGCATTCTGAAAATTGACTGGAAATGAGGCCATTGCAACGGTTTTTCGTCATTTTTTCCATGTTTCCAGGCTCCAGGGAACGGGAAAACCAACTAGAACACCATTTTCTGACATGCTCTTTCGAATGGAACAACATTTTTGCAAAAAAAATTTCACTCAAAATCGACAAAAATCACTGGCCTATAGCCCATGATTTTTTTGGTGAAAAAATTTTTTTGTTACGAAATCAAATAAAAGAGGTCTCATTCGAAAGAGGACGCCAAAAGCAATTAGTTTGGAAGGTTTCACTGGAAAGTATCTCAATTTGACGGAACTGGAACGATTTTTGAATCTCCTGGAAGCGTTTCGTTGATGAGTCATTTTTCATTCAATGCGCAATTTCCAGCCTGGAAAATTATCCCAATCCACAGTTAAGAATATCTACTTTCAAATGGCCCTGGAAATTTTACTGGAATTCATCGAATTAATTAATTTTGAGCATTCTGAAAATTGACTGGAAATGAGGCCATTGCAACGGTTTTTCGTCATTTTTTCCATGTTTCCAGGCTCCAGGGAACGGGAAAACCAACTAGAACACCATTTTCTGACATGCTCTTTCGAATGGCATCAAAATTTTTGCAAAAATTTTCACTCAAAATCGACAAAAATCACTGGCCTATAGCCCACGATTTTTTTGGTGAAAAAAATTTTTTGCTACGAAATCAAATAAAAGAGGTCTCATTCGAAAGAGGACGCCAAAAGCAATTAGTTTGGAAGGTTTCACTGGAAAGTATCTCAATTTGACGGAACTGGAACGATTTTTGAATCTCCTGGAAGCGTTTCGTTGATGAGTCATTTTCCATTCAATGCGCAATTTCCAGCCTGGAAAATTATCCCAATCCACAGTTAAGAATATCTACTTTCGAATGGCCCTGGAAATTTTACTGGAATTCATCGAATTAATTAATTTTGAGCATTCTGAAAATTGACTGGAAATGAGGCCATTGCAACGGTTTTTCGTCATTTTTTCCATGTTTCCAGGCTCCAGGGAACGGGAAAACCAACTAGAACACCATTTTCTGACATGCTCTTTCGAATGGAACAACATTTTTGCAAAAAAAATTTCACTCAAAATCGACAAAAATCACTGGCCTATAGCCCATGATTTTTTTGGTGAAAAAATTTTTTTGTTACGAAATCAAATAAAAGAGGTCTCATTCGAAAGAGGACGCCAAAAGCAATTAGTTTGGAAGGTTTCACTGGAAAGTATCTCAATTTGACGGAACTGGAACGATTTTTGAATCTCCTGGAAGCGTTTCGTTGATGAGTCATTTTTCATTCAATGCGCAATTTCCAGCCTGGAAAATTATCCCAATCCACAGTTAAGAATATCTACTTTCAAATGGCCCTGGAAAGTTTACTGGAATTCATCGAATTAATTAATTTTGAGCATTCTGAAAATTGACTGGAAATGAGGCCATTGCAACGGTTTTTCGTCATTTTTTCCATGTTTCCAGGCTCCAGGGAACGGGAAAACCAACTAGAACACCATTTTCTGACATGCTCTTTCGAATGGCATCAACATTTTTGCAAAAAAAATTTCACTCAAAATCGACAAAAATCACTGGCCTATAGCCCATGATTTTTTTGGTGAAAAAATTTTTTTGTTACGAAATCAAATAAAAGAGGTCTCATTCGAAAGAGGACGCCAAAAGCAATTAGTTTGGAAGGTTTCACTGGAAAGTATCTCAATTTGACGGAACTGGAACGATTTTTGAATCTCCTGGAAGCGTTTCGTTGATGAGTCATTTTTCATTCAATGCGCAATTTCCAGCCTGGAAAATTATCCCAATCCACAGTTAAGAATATCTACTTTCAAATGGCCCTGGAAAGTTTACTGGAATTCATCGAATTAATTAATTTTGAGCATTCTGAAAATTGACTGGAAATGAGGCCATTGCAACGGTTTTTCGTCATTTTTTCCATGTTTCCAGGCTCCAGGGAACGGGAAAACCAACTAGAACACCATTTTCTGACATGCTCTTTCGAATGGAACAACATTTTTGCAAAAAAAATTTCACTCAAAATCGACAAAAATCACTGGCCTATAGCCCATGATTTTTTTGGTGAAAAAATTTGTTTGTTACGAAATCAAATAAAAGAGGTCTCATTCGAAAGAGGACGCCAAAAGCAATTAGTTTGGAAGGTTTCACTGGAAAGTATCTCAATTTGACGGAACTGGAACGATTTTTGAATCTCCTGGAAGCGTTTCGTTGATGAGTCATTTTTCATTCAATGCGCAATTTCCAGCCTGGAAAATTATCCCAATCCACAGTTAAGAATATCTACTTTCAAATGGCCCTGGAAATTTTACTGGAATTCATCGAATTAATTAATTTTGAGCATTCTGAAAATTGACTGGAAATGAGGCCATTGCAACGGTTTTTCGTCATTTTTTCCATGTTTCCAGGCTCCAGGGAACGGGAAAACCAACTAGAACACCATTTTCTGACATGCTCTTTCGAATGGCATCAACATTTTTGCAAAAAAAATTTCACTCAAAATCGACAAAAATCACTGGCCTATAGCCCACGATTTTTTTGGTGAAAAAAATTTTTTGCTACGAAATCAAATAAAAGAGGTCTCATTCGAAAGAGGACGCCAAAAGCAATTAGTTTGGAAGGTTTCACTGGAAAGTATCTCAATTTGACGGAACTGGAACGATTTTTGAATCTCCTGGAAGCGTTTCGTTGATGAGTCATTTTCCATTCAATGCGCAATTTCCAGCCTGGAAAATTATCCCAATCCACAGTTAAGAATATCTACTTTCAAATGGCCCTGGAAATTTTACTGGAATTCATCGAATTAATTAATTTTGAGCATTCTGAAAATTGACTGGAAATGAGACCATTGCAACGGTTTTTCGTCATTTTTTCCATGTTTCCAGGCTCCAGGGAACGGGAAAACCAACTAGAACACCATTTTCTGACATGCTCTTTCGAATGGCATCAAAATTTTTGCAAAAAAAATTTCACTCAAAATCGACAAAAATCACTGGCCTATGATTTTTTTGGTGAAAAAAATTTTTTGTTACGAAATCAAATAAAAGAGGTCTCATTCGAAAGAGGACGCCAAAAGCAATTAGTTTGGAAGGTTTCACTGGAAAGTATCTCAATTTGACGGAACTGGAACGATTTTTGAATCTCCTGGAAGCGTTTCGTTGATGAGTCATTTTTCATTCAATGCGCAATTTCCAGCCTGGAAAATTATCCCAATCCACAGTTAAGAATATCTACTTTCAAATGGCCCTGGAAAGTTTACTGGAATTCATCGAATTAATTAATTTTGAGCATTCTGAAAATTGACTGGAAATGAGGCCATTGCAACGGTTTTTCGTCATTTTTTCCATGTTTCCAGGCTCCAGGGAACGGGAAAACCAACTAGAACACCATTTTCTTACATGCTCTTTCGAATGGCATCAACATTTTTGCAAAAAAAATTTCACTCAAAATCGACAAAAATCACTGGCCTATAGCCCACGATTTTTTTGGTGAAAAAAATTTTTTGCTACGAAATCAAATAAAAGAGGTCTCATTCGAAAGAGGACGCCAAAAGCAATTAGTTTGGAAGGTTTCACTGGAAAGTATCTCAATTTGACGGAACTGGAACGATTTTTGAATCTCCTGGAAGCGTTTCGTTGATGAGTCATTTTCCATTCAATGCGCAATTTCCAGCCTGGAAAATTATCCCAATCCACAGTTAAGAATATCTACTTTCAAATGGCCCTGGAAATTTTACTGGAATTCATCGAATTAATTAATTTTGAGCATTCTGAAAATTGACTGGAAATGACACCATTGCAACGGTTTTTCGTCATTTTTTCCATGTTTCCAGGCTCCAGGGAACGGGAAAACCAACTAGAACACCATTTTCTGACATGCTCTTTCGAATGGCATCAAAATTTTTGCAAAAAAAATTTCACTCAAAATCGACAAAAATCACTGGCCTATAGCCCATGATTTTTTTGGTGAAAAAAATTTTTTGTTACGAAATCAAATAAAAGAGGTCTCATTCGAAAGAGGACGCCAAAAGCAATTAGTTTGGAAGGTTTCACTGGAAAGTATCTCAATTTGACGGAACTGGAACGATTTTTGAATCTCCTGGAAGCGTTTCGTTGATGAGTCATTTTTCATTCAATGCGCAATTTCCAGCCTGGAAAATTATCCCAATCCACAGTTAAGAATATCTACTTTCAAATGGCCCTGGAAAGTTTACTGGAATTCATCGAATTAATTAATTTTGAGCATTCTGAAAATTGACTGGAAATGAGGCCATTGCAACGGTTTTTCGTCATTTTTTCCATGTTTCCAGGCTCCAGGGAACGGGAAAACCAACTAGAACACCATTTTCTGACATGCTCTTTCGAATGGCATCAACATTTTTGCAAAAAAAATTTCACTCAAAATCGACAAAAATCACTGGCCTATAGCCCACGATTTTTTTGGTGAAAAAATTTTTTTGCTACGAAATCAAATAAAAGAGGTCTCATTCGAAAGAGGACGCCAAAAGCAATTAGTTTGGAAGGTTTCACTGGAAAGTATCTCAATTTGACGGAACTGGAACGATTTTTGAATCTCCTGGAAGCGTTTCGTTGATGAGTCATTTTTCATTCAATGCGCAATTTCCAGCCTGGAAAATTATCCCAATCCACAGTTAAGAATATCTACTTTCGAATGGCCCTGGAAATTTTACTGGAATTCATCGAATTAATTAATTTTGAGCATTCTGAAAATTGACTGGAAATGAGGCCATTGCAACGGTTTTTCGTCATTTTTTCCATGTTTCCAGGCTCCAGGGAACGGGAAAACCAACTAGAACACCATTTTCTGACATGCTCTTTCGAATGGCATCAAAATTTTTGCAAAAAAAATTTCACTCAAAATCGACAAAAATCACTGGCCTATAGCCCATGATTTTTTTGGTGAAAAAATTTTTTTGTTACGAAATCAAATAAAAGAGGTCTCATTCGAAAGAGGACGCCAAAAGCAATTAGTTTGGAAGGTTTCACTGGAAAGTATCTCAATTTGACGGAACTGGAACGATTTTTGAATCTCCTGGAAGCGTTTCGTTGATGAGTCATTTTTCATTCAATGCGCAATTTCCAGCCTGGAAAATTATCCCAATCCACAGTTAAGAATATCTACTTTCGAATGGCCCTGGAAATTTTACTGGAATTCATCGAATTAATTAATTTTGAGCATTCTGAAAATTGACTGGAAATGAGGCCATTGCAACGGTTTTTCGTCATTTTTTCCATGTTTCCAGGCTCCAGGGAACGGGAAAACCAACTAGAACACCATTTTCTGACATGCTCTTTCGAATGGCATCAAAATTTTTGCAAAAAAAATTTCACTCAAAATCGACAAAAATCACTGGCCTATAGCCCATGATTTTTTTGGTGAAAAAAATTTTTTGTTACGAAATCAAATAAAAGAGGTCTCATTCGAAAGAGGACGCCAAAAGCAATTAGTTTGGAAGGTTTCACTGGAAAGTATCTCAATTTGACGGAACTGGAACGATTTTTGAATCTCCTGGAAGCGTTTCGTTGATGAGTCATTTTTCATTCAATGCGCAATTTCCAGCCTGGAAAATTATCCCAATCCACAGTTAAGAATATCTACTTTCAAATGGCCCTGGAAAGTTTACTGGAATTCATCGAATTAATTAATTTTGAGCATTCTGAAAATTGACTGGAAATGAGGCCATTGCAACGGTTTTTCGTCATTTTTTCCATGTTTCCAGGCTCCAGGGAACGGGAAAACCAACTAGAACACCATTTTCTGACATGGTCTTTCGAATGGCATCAAAATTTTTGCAAAAAAAATTTCACTCAAAATCGACAAAAATCACTGGCCTATAGCCCATGATTTTTTTGGTGAAAAAATATTTTTGTTACGAAATCAAATAAAAGAGGTCTCATTCGAAAGAGGACGCCAAAAGCAATTAGTTTGGAAGGTTTCACTGGAAAGTATCTCAATTTGACGGAACTGGAACGATTTTTGAATCTCCTGGAAGCGTTTCGTTGATGATTCATTTTCCATTCAATGCGCAATTTCCAGCCTGGAAAATTATCCCAATCCACAGTTAAGAATATCTACTTTCAAATGGCCCTGGAAATTTTACTGGAATTCATCGAATTAATTAATTTTGAGCATTCTGAAAATTGACTGGAAATGAGGCCATTGCAACGGTTTTTCGTCATTTTTTCCATGTTTCCAGGCTCCAGGGAACGGGAAAACCAACTAGAACACCATTTTCTGACATGCTCTTTCGAATGGCATCAAAATTTTTGCAAAAAAAATTTCACTCAAAATCGACAAAAATCACTGGCCTATAGCCCATGATTTTTTTGGTGAAAAAAATTTTTTGTTACGAAATCAAATAAAAGAGGTCTCATTCGAAAGAGGACGCCAAAAGCAATTAGTTTGGAAGGTTTCACTGGAAAGTATCTCAATTTGACGGAACTGGAACGATTTTTGAATCTCCTGGAAGCGTTTCGTTGATGAGTCATTTTTCATTCAATGCGCAATTTCCAGCCTGGAAAATTATCCCAATCCACAGTTAAGAATATCTACTTTCAAATGGCCCTGGAAATTTTACTGGAATTCATCGAATTAATTAATTTTGAGCATTCTGAAAATTGACTGGAAATGAGGCCATTGCAACGGTTTTTCGTCATTTTTTCCATGTTTCCAGGCTCCAGGGAACGGGAAAACCAACTAGAACACCATTTTCTGACATGCTCTTTCGAATGGCATCAAAATTTTTGCAAAAAAAATTTCACTCAAAATCGACAAAAATCACTGGCCTATAGCCCATGATTTTTTTGGTGAAAAAAATTTTTTGTTACGAAATCAAATAAAAGAGGTCTCATTCGAAAGAGGACGCCAAAAGCAATTAGTTTGGAAGGTTTCACTGGAAAGTATCTCAATTTGACGGAACTGGAACGATTTTTGAATCTCCTGGAAGCGTTTCGTTGATGAGTCATTTTTCATTCAATGCGCAATTTCCAGCCTGGAAAATTATCCCAATCCACAGTTAAGAATATCTACTTTCGAATGGCCCTGGAAATTTTACTGGAATTCATCGAATTAATTAATTTTGAGCATTCTGAAAATTGACTGGAAATGAGGCCATTGCAACGGTTTTTCGTCATTTTTTCCATGTTTCCAGGCTCCAGGGAACGGGAAAACCAACTAGAACACCATTTTCTGACATGCTCTTTCGAATGGCATCAAAATTTTTGCAAAAAAAATTTCACTCAAAATCGACAAAAATCACTGGCCTATAGCCCATGATTTTTTTGGTGAAAAAATTTTTTTGTTACGAAATCAAATAAAAGAGGTCTCATTCGAAAGAGGACGCCAAAAGCAATTAGTTTGGAAGGTTTCACTGGAAAGTATCTCAATTTGACGGAACTGGAACGATTTTTGAATCTCCTGGAAGCGTTTCGTTGATGAGTCATTTTTCATTCAATGCGCAATTTCCAGCCTGGAAAATTATCCCAATCCACAGTTAAGAATATCTACTTTCAAATGGCCCTGGAAATTTTACTGGAATTCATCGAATTAATTAATTTTGAGCATTCTGAAAATTGACTGGAAATGAGGCCATTGCAACGGTTTTTCGTCATTTTTTCCATGTTTCCAGGCTCCAGGGAACGGGAAAACCAACTAGAACACCATTTTCTGACATGCTCTTTCGAATGGCATCAAAATTTTTGCAAAAAAAATTTCACTCAAAATCGACAAAAATCACTGGCCTATAGCCCATGATTTTTTTGGTGAAAAAAATTTTTTGTTACGAAATCAAATAAAAGAGGTCTCATTCGAAAGAGGACGCCAAAAGCAATTAGTTTGGAAGGTTTCACTGGAAAGTATCTCAATTTGACGGAACTGGAACGATTTTTGAATCTCCTGGAAGCGTTTCGTTGATGAGTCATTTTTCATTCAATGCGCAATTTCCAGCCTGGAAAATTATCCCAATCCACAGTTAAGAATATCTACTTTCGAATGGCCCTGGAAATTTTACTGGAATTCATCGAATTAATTAATTTTGAGCATTCTGAAAATTGACTGGAAATGAGGCCATTGCAACGGTTTTTCGTCATTTTTTCCATGTTTCCAGGCTCCAGGGAACGGGAAAACCAACTAGAACACCATTTTCTGACATGCTCTTTCGAATGGCATCAAAATTTTTGCAAAAAAAATTTCACTCAAAATCGACAAAAATCACTGGCCTATAGCCCATGATTTTTTTGGTGAAAAAATTTTTTTGTAACGAAATCAAATAAAAGAGGTCTCATTCGAAAGAGGACACCAAAAGCAATTAGTTTGGAAGGTTTTACTGGAAAGTATCTCAATTTGACGGAACTGGAACGATTTTTGAATCTCCTGGAAGCGTTTCGTTGATGAGTCATTTTTCATTCAATGCGCAATTTCCAGCCTGGAAAATTATCCCAATCCACAGTTAAGAATATCTACTTTCAAATGGCCCTGGAAATTTTACTGGAATTCATCGAATTAATTAATTTTGAGCATTCTGAAAATTGACTGGAAATGAGGCCATTGCAACGGTTTTTCGTCATTTTTTCCATGTTTCCAGGCTCCAGGGAACGGGAAAACCAACTAGAACACCATTTTCTGACATGCTCTTTCGAATGGCATCAAAATTTTTGCAAAAAAAATTTCACTCAAAATCGACAAAAATCACTGGCCTATAGCCCACGATTTTTTTGGTGAAAAAAATTTTTTGCTACGAAATCAAATAAAAGAGGTCTCATTCGAAAGAGGACGCCAAAAGCAATTAGTTTGGAAGGTTTCACTGGAAAGTATCTCAATTTGACGGAACTGGAACGATTTTTGAATCTCCTGGAAGCGTTTCGTTGATGAGTCATTTTTCATTCAATGCGCAATTTCCAGCCTGGAAAATTATCCCAATCCACAGTTAAGAATATCTACTTTCAAATGGCCCTGGAAATTTTACTGGAATTCATCGAATTAATTAATTTTGAGCATTCTGAAAATTGACTGGAAATGAGGCCATTGCAACGGTTTTTCGTCATTTTTTCCATGTTTCCAGGCTCCAGGGAACGGGAAAACCAACTAGAACACCATTTTCTGACATGCTCTTTCGAATGGCATCAAAATTTTTGCAAAAAAAATTTCACTCAAAATCGACAAAAATCACTGGCCTATAGCCCATGATTTTTTTGGTGAAAAAATTTTTTTGTTACGAAATCAAATAAAAGAGGTCTCATTCGAAAGAGGACGCCAAAAGCAATTAGTTTGGAAGGTTTCATTGGAAAGTATCTCAATTTGACGGAACTGGAACGATTTTTGTATCTCCTGGAAGCGTTTCGTTGATGAGTCATTTTTCATTCAATGCGCAATTTCCAGCCTGGAAAATTATCCCAATCCACAGTTAAGAATATCTACTTTCAAATGGCCCTGGAAATTTTACTGGAATTCATCGAATTAATTAATTTTGAGCATTCTGAAAATTGACTGGAAATGAGGCCATTGCAACGGTTTTTCGTCATTTTTTCCATGTTTCCAGGCTCCAGGGAACGGGAAAACCAACTAGAACACCATTTTCTGACATGCTCTTTCGAATGGCATCAAAATTTTTGCAAAAAAATTTCACTCAAAATCGACAAAAATCACTGGCCTATAGCCCATGATTTTTTTGGTGAAAAAATTTTTTTGTAACGAAATCAAATAAAAGAGGTCTCATTCGAAAGAGGACACCAAAAGCAATTAGTTTGGAAGGTTTCACTGGAAAGTATCTCAATTTGACGGAACTGGAACGATTTTTGAATCTCCTGGAAGCGTTTCGTTGATGAGTCATTTTTCATTCAATGCGCAATTTCCAGCCTGGAAAATTATCCCAATCCACAGTTAAGAATATCTACTTTCAAATGGCCCTGGAAATTTTACTGGAATTCATCGAATTAATTAATTTTGAGCATTCTGAAAATTGACTGGAAATGAGGCCATTGCAACGGTTTTTCGTCATTTTTTCCATGTTTCCAGGCTCCAGGGAACGGGAAAACCAACTAGAACACCATTTTCTGACATGCTCTTTCGAATGGCATCAAAATTTTTGCAAAAAAAATTTCACTCAAAATCGACAAAAATCACTGGCCTATAGCCCATGATTTTTTTGGTGAAAAAATTTTTTTGTAACGAAATCAAATAAAAGAGGTCTCATTCGAAAGAGGACACCAAAAGCAATTAGTTTGGAAGGTTTCACTGGAAAGTATCTCAATTTGACGGAACTGGAACGATTTTTGAATCTCCTGGAAGCGTTTCGTTGATGAGTCATTTTTCATTCAATGCGCAATTTCCAGCCTGGAAAATTATCCCAATCCACAGTTAAGAATATCTACTTTCAAATGGCCCTGGAAATTTTACTGGAATTCATCGAATTAATTAATTTTGAGCATTCTGAAAATTGACTGGAAATGAGGCCATTGCAACGGTTTTTCGTCATTTTTTCCATGTTTCCAGGCTCCAGGGAACGGGAAAACCAACTAGAACACCATTTTCTGACATGCTCTTTCGAATGGCATCAAAATTTTTGCAAAAAAAATTTCACTCAAAATCGACAAAAATCACTGGCCTATAGCCCATGATTTTTTTGGTGAAAAAAATTTTTTGTTACGAAATCAAATAAAAGAGGTCTCATTCGAAAGAGGACGCCAAAAGCAATTAGTTTGGAAGGTTTCACTGGAAAGTATCTCAATTTGACGGAACTGGAACGATTTTTGAATCTCCTGGAAGCGTTTCGTTGATGAGTCATTTTTCATTCAATGCGCAATTTCCAGCCTGGAAAATTATCCCAATCCACAGTTAAGAATATCTACTTTCAAATGGCCCTGGAAATTTTACTGGAATTCATCGAATTAATTAATTTTGAGCATTCTGAAAATTGACTGGAAATGAGGCCATTGCAACGGTTTTTCGTCATTTTTTCCATGTTTCCAGGCTCCAGGGAACGGGAAAACCAACTAGAACACCATTTTCTGACATGCTCTTTCGAATGGCATCAAAATTTTTGCAAAAAAAATTTCACTCAAAATCGACAAAAATCACTGGCCTATAGCCCATGATTTTTTTGGTGAAAAAATTTTTTTGTTACGAAATCAAATAAAAGAGGTCTCATTCGAAAGAGGACGCCAAAAGCAATTAGTTTGGAAGGTTTCACTGGAAAGTATCTCAATTTGACGGAACTGGAACGATTTTTGAATCTCCTGGAAGCGTTTCGTTGATGAGTCATTTTTCATTCAATGCGCAATTTCCAGCCTGGAAAATTATCCCAACCCACAGTTAAGAATATCTTCTTTCAAATGGCCCTGGAAATTTTACTGGAATTCATCGAATTAATTAATTTTGAGCATTCTGAAAATTGACTGGAAATGGGGCCATTGCAACGGTTTTTCGTCATTTTTTCCATGTTTCCAGGCTCCAGGGAACGGGAAAACCAACTAGAACACCATTTTCTGACATGCTCTTTCGAATGGCATCAAAATTTTTGCAAAAAAAATTTCACTCAAAATCGACAAAAATCACTGGCCTATAGCCCATGATTTTTTTGGTGACAAAAATTTTTTGTTACGAAATCAAATAAAAGAGGTCTCATTCGAAAGAGGACGCCAAAAGCAATTAGTTTGGAAGGTTTCACAGGAAAGTATCTCAATTTGACGGAACTGGAACGATTTTTGAATCTCCTGGAAGCGTTTCGTTGATGAGTCATTTTTCATTCAATGCGCAATTTCCAGCCTGGAAAATTATCCCAACCCACAGTTAAGAATATCTTCTTTCAAATGGCCCTGGAAATTTTACTGGAATTCATCGAATTAATTAATTTTGAGCATTCTGAAAATTGACTGGAAATGGGGCCATTGCAACGGTTTTTCGTCATTTTTTCCATGTTTCCAGGCTCCAGGGAACGGGAAAACCAACTAGAACACCATTTTCTGACATGCTCTTTCGAATGGCATCAACATTTTTGCAAAAAAAATTTCACTCAAAATCGACAAAAATCACTGGCCTATAGCCCATGATTTTTTTGGTGAAAAAAATTTTTTGTTGCGAAATCAAATAAAAGAGGTCTCATTCGAAAGAGGACGCCAAAAGCAATTAGTTTGGAAGGTTTCACTGGAAAGTATCTCAATTTGACGGAACTGGAACGATTTTTGAATCTCCTGGAAGCGTTTCGTTGATGAGTCATTTTTCATTCAATGCGCAATTTCCAGCCTGGAAAATTATCCCAATCCACAGTTAACAATATCTACTTTCAAATGGCCCTGGAAATTTTACTGGAATTCATCGAATTAATTAATTTTGAGCATTCTGAAAATTGACTGGAAATGAGGCCATTGCAACGGTTTTTCGTCATTTTTTCCATGTTTCCAGGCTCCAGGGAACGGGAAAACCAACTAGAACACCATTTTCTGACATGCTCTTTCGAATGGCATCAAAATTTTTGCAAAAAAAATTTCACTCAAAATCGACAAAAATCACTGGCCTATAGCCCATGATTTTTTTGGTGAAAAAATTTTTTTGTTACGAAATCAAATAAAAGAGGTCTCATTCGAAAGAGGACGCCAAAAGCAATTAGTTTGGAAGGTTTCACTGGAAAGTATCTCAATTTGACGGAACTGGAACGATTTTTGAATCTCCTGGAAGCGTTTCGTTGATGAGTCATTTTTCATTCAATGCGCAATTTCCAGCCTGGAAAATTATCCCAACCCACAGTTAAGAATATCTTCTTTCAAATGGCCCTGGAAATTTTACTGGAATTCATCGAATTAATTAATTTTGAGCATTCTGAAAATTGACTGGAAATGGGGCCATTGCAACGGTTTTTCGTCATTTTTTCCATGTTTCCAGGCTCCAGGGAACGGGAAAACCAACTAGAACACCATTTTCTGACATGCTCTTTCGAATGGCATCAAAATTTTTGCAAAAAAAATTTCACTCAAAATCGACAAAAATCACTGGCCTATAGCCCATGATTTTTTTGGTGACAAAAATTTTTTGTTACGAAATCAAATAAAAGAGGTCTCATTCGAAAGAGGACGCCAAAAGCAATTAGTTTGGAAGGTTTCACTGGAAAGTATCTCAATTTGACGGAACTGGAACGATTTTTGAATCTCCTGGAAGCGTTTCGTTGATGAGTCATTTTTCATTCAATGCGCAATTTCCAGCCTGGAAAATTATCCCAATCCACAGTTAAGAATATCTACTTTCAAATGGCCCTGGAAATTTTACTGGAATTCATCGAATTAATTAATTTTGAGCATTCTGAAAATTGACTGGAAATGAGGCCATTGCAACGGTTTTTCGTCATTTTTTCCATGTTTCCAGGCTCCAGGGAACGGGAAAACCAACTAGAACGCCATTTTCTGACATGCTCTTTCGAATGGCATCAACATTTTTGCAAAAAATATTTCACTCAAAATCGACAAAAATCACTGGCCTATAGCCCATGATTTTTTTGGTGAAAAAATTTTTTTGTTACGAAATCAAATAAAAGAGGTCTCATTCGAAAGAGGACGCCAAAAGCAATTAGTTTGGAAGGTTTCACTGGAAAGTATCTCAATTTGACGGCACTGGAACGATTTTTGAATCTCCTGGAAGCGTTTCGTTGATGAGTCATTTTTCATTCAATGCGCAATTTCCAGCCTGGAAAATTATCCCAATCCACAGTTAAGAATATCTACTTTCAAATGGCCCTGGAAAGTTTACTGGAATCGAAATAATTAATTTTGAGCATTCTGAAAATTGACTGGAAATGAGGCCATTGCAACGGTTTTTCGTCATTTTTTCCATGTTTCCAGGCTCCAGGGAACGGGAAAACCAACTAGAACACCATTTTCTGACATGCTCTTTCGAATGGCATCAACATTTTTGCAAAAAAAATTTCACTCAAAATCGACAAAAATCACTGGCCTATAGCCCATGATTTTTTTGGTGAAAAAATTTTTTTGTTACGAAATCAAATAAAAGAGGTCTCATTCGAAAGAGGACGCCAAAAGCAATTAGTTTGGAAGGTTTCACTGGAAAGTATCTCAATTTGACGGAACTGGAACGATTTTTGAATCTCCTGGAAGCGTTTCGTTGATGAGTCATTTTTCATTCAATGCGCAATTTCCAGCCTGGAAAATTATCCCAATCCACAGTTAAGAATATCTACTTTCAAATGGCCCTGGAAATTTTACTGGAATTCATCGAATTAATTAATTTTGAGCATTTTGAAAATTGACTGGAAATGAGGCCATTGCAACGGTTTTTCGTCATTTTTTCCATGTTTCCAGGCTCCAGGGAACGGGAAAACCAACTAGAACGCCATTTTCTGACATGCTCTTTCGAATGGCATCAACATTTTTGCAAAAAATATTTCACTCAAAATCGACAAAAATCACTGGCCTATAGCCCATGATTTTTTTGGTGAAAAAAATTTTTTGTTACGAAATCAAATAAAAGAGGTCTCATTCGAAAGAGGACGCCAAAAGCAATTAGTTTGGAAGGTTTCACTGGAAAGTATCTCAATTTGACGGAACTGGAACGATTTTTGAATCTCCTGGAAGCGTTTCGTTGATGAGTCATTTTTCATTCAATGCGCAATTTCCAGCCTGGAAAATTATCCCAATCCACAGTTAAGAATATCTTCTTTCAAATGGCCCTGGAAATTTTACTGGAATTCATCGA
The DNA here is from genome assembly GCA_964036015.1 of Leptarthrus brevirostris. NCBI lineage: Eukaryota > Metazoa > Arthropoda > Insecta > Diptera > Asilidae > Leptarthrus > Leptarthrus brevirostris. The sequence goes on from OZ038375.1 coordinate 101,229,286, forward strand.
ATTAATTAATTTTGAGCATTCTGAAAATTGACTGGAAATGAGGCCATTGCAACGGTTTTTCGTCATTTTTTCCATGTTTCCAGGCTCCAGGGAACGGGAAAACCAACTAGAACACCATTTTCTGACATGCTCTTTCGAATGGCATCAAAATTTTTGCAAAAAAAATTTCACTCAAAATCGACAAAAATCACTGGCCTATAGCCCATGATTTTTTTGGTGAAAAAATTTTTTTGTTACGAAATCAAATAAAAGAGGTCTCATTCGAAAGAGGACGCCAAAAGCAATTAGTTTGGAAGGTTTCATTGGAAAGTATCTCAATTTGACGGAACTGGAACGATTTTTGTATCTCCTGGAAGCGTTTCGTTGATGAGTCATTTTTCATTCAATGCGCAATTTCCAGCCTGGAAAATTATCCCAATCCACAGTTAAGAATATCTACTTTCAAATGGCCCTGGAAATTTTACTGGAATTCATCGAATTAATTAATTTTGAGCATTCTGAAAATTGACTGGAAATGAGGCCATTGCAACGGTTTTTCGTCATTTTTTCCATGTTTCCAGGCTCCAGGGAACGGGAAAACCAACTAGAACACCATTTTCTGACATGCTCTTTCGAATGGCATCAAAATTTTTGCAAAAAAATTTCACTCAAAATCGACAAAAATCACTGGCCTATAGCCCATGATTTTTTTGGTGAAAAAATTTTTTTGTAACGAAATCAAATAAAAGAGGTCTCATTCGAAAGAGGACACCAAAAGCAATTAGTTTGGAAGGTTTCACTGGAAAGTATCTCAATTTGACGGAACTGGAACGATTTTTGAATCTCCTGGAAGCGTTTCGTTGATGAGTCATTTTTCATTCAATGCGCAATTTCCAGCCTGGAAAATTATCCCAATCCACAGTTAAGAATATCTACTTTCAAATGGCCCTGGAAATTTTACTGGAATTCATCGAATTAATTAATTTTGAGCATTCTGAAAATTGACTGGAAATGAGGCCATTGCAACGGTTTTTCGTCATTTTTTCCATGTTTCCAGGCTCCAGGGAACGGGAAAACCAACTAGAACACCATTTTCTGACATGCTCTTTCGAATGGCATCAAAATTTTTGCAAAAAAAATTTCACTCAAAATCGACAAAAATCACTGGCCTATAGCCCATGATTTTTTTGGTGAAAAAATTTTTTTGTTACGAAATCAAATAAAAGAGGTCTCATTCGAAAGAGGACGCCAAAAGCAATTAGTTTGGAAGGTTTCACAGGAAAGTATCTCAATTTGACGGAACTGGAACGATTTTTGAATCTCCTGGAAGCGTTTCGTTGATGAGTCATTTTCCATTCAATGCGCAATTTCCAGCCTGGAAAATTATCCCAATCCACAGTTAAGAATATCTACTTTCAAATGGCCCTGGAAAGTTTACTGGAATCGAAATAATTAATTTTGAGCATTCTGAAAATTGACTGGAAATGAGGCCATTGCAACGGTTTTTCGTCATTTTTTCCATGTTTCCAGGCTCCAGGGAACGGGAAAACCAACTAGAACACCATTTTCTGACATGCTCTTTCGAATGGCATCAAAATTTTTGCAAAAAAAATTTCACTCAAAATCGACAAAAATCACTGGCCTATAGCCCATGATTTTTTTGGTGAAAAAATTTTTTTGTTACGAAATCAAATAAAAGAGGTCTCATTCGAAAGAGGACGCCAAAAGCAATTAGTTTGGAAGGTTTCACTGGAAAGTATCTCAATTTGACGGAACTGGAACGATTTTTGAATCTCCTGGAAGCGTTTCGTTGATGAGTCATTTTTCATTCAATGCGCAATTTCCAGCCTGGAAAATTATCCCAACCCACAGTTAAGAATATCTTCTTTCAAATGGCCCTGGAAAGTTTACTGGAATTCATCGAATTAATTAATTTTGAGCATTCTGAAAATTGACTGGAAATGAGGCCATTGCAACGGTTTTTCGTCATTTTTTCCATGTTTCCAGGCTCCAGGGAACGGGAAAACCAACTAGAACACCATTTTCTGACATGCTCTTTCGAATGGCATCAAAATTTTTGCAAAAAAAATTTCACTCAAAATCGACAAAAATCACTGGCCTATAGCCCATGATTTTTTTGGTGAAAAAATTTTTTTGTTACGAAATCAAATAAAAGAGGTCTCATTCGAAAGGGACGCCAAAAGCAATTAGTTTGGAAGGTTTCACTGGAAAGTATCTCAATTTGACGGAACTGGAACGATTTTTGAATCTCCTGGAAGCGTTTCGTTGATGAGTCATTTTTCATTCAATGCGCAATTTCCAGCCTGGAAAATTATCCCAACCCACAGTTAAGAATATCTTCTTTCAAATGGCCCTGGAAATTTTACTGGAATTCATCGAATTAATTAATTTTGAGCATTCTGAAAATTGACTGGAAATGGGGCCATTGCAACGGTTTTTCGTCATTTTTTCCATGTTTCCAGGCTCCAGGGAACGGGAAAACCAACTAGAACACCATTTTCTGACATGCTCTTTCGAATGGCATCAAAATTTTTGCAAAAAAAATTTCACTCAAAATCGACAAAAATCACTGGCCTATAGCCCATGATTTTTTTGGTGAAAAAATTTTTTTGTTACGAAATCAAATAAAAGAGGTCTCATTCGAAAGAGGACGCCAAAAGCAATTAGTTTGGAAGGTTTCACAGGAAAGTATCTCAATTTGACGGAACTGGAACGATTTTTGAATCTCCTGGAAGCGTTTCGTTGATGAGTCATTTTCCATTCAATGCGCAATTTCCAGCCTGGAAAATTATCCCAATCCACAGTTAAGAATATCTACTTTCAATTGGCCCTGGAAAGTTTACTGGAATCGAAATAATTAATTTTGAGCATTCTGAAAATTGACTGGAAATGAGGCCATTGCAACGGTTTTTCGTCATTTTTTCCATGTTTCCAGGCTCCAGGGAACGGGAAAACCAACTAGAACACCATTTTCTGACATGCTCTTTCGAATGGCATCAACATTTTTGCAAAAAAAATTTCACTCAAAATCGACAAAAATCACTGGCCTATATATAGCCCATGATTTTTTTGGTGAAAAAAATTTTTTGTTACGAAATCAAATAAAAGAGGTCTCATTCGAAAGAGGACGCCAAAAGCAATTAGTTTGGAAGGTTTCACTGGAAAGTATGTCAATTTGACGGAACTGGAACGATTTTTGAATCTCCTGGAAGCGTTTCGTTGATGAGTCATTTTTCATTCAATGCGCAATTTCCAGCCTGGAAAATTATCCCAATCCACAGTTAAGAATATCTACTTTCAAATGGCCCTGGAAATTTTACTGGAATTCATCGAATTAATTAATTTTGAGCATTCTGAAAATTGACTGGAAATGAGGCCATTGCAACGGTTTTTCGTCATTTTTTCCATGTTTCCAGGCTCCAGGGAACGGGAAAACCAACTAGAACACCATTTTCTGACATGCTCTTTCGAATGGCATCAAAATTTTTGCAAAAAAAATTTCACTCAAAATCGACAAAAATCACTGGCCTATAGCCCATGATTTTTTTGGTGAAAAAATTTTTTTGTTACGAAATCAAATAAAAGAGGTCTCATTCGAAAGAGGACGCCAAAAGCAATTAGTTTGGAAGGTTTCATTGGAAAGTATCTCAATTTGACGGAACTGGAACGATTTTTGTATCTCCTGGAAGCGTTTCGTTGATGAGTCATTTTTCATTCAATGCGCAATTTCCAGCCTGGAAAATTATCCCAACCCACAGTTAAGAATATCTTCTTTCAAATGGCCCTGGAAATTTTACTGGAATTCATCGAATTAATTAATTTTGAGCATTCTGAAAATTGACTGGAAATGGGGCCATTGCAACGGTTTTTCGTCATTTTTTCCATGTTTCCAGGCTCCAGGGAACGGGAAAACCAACTAGAACACCATTTTCTGACATGCTCTTTCGAATGGCATCAAAATTTTTGCAAAAAAAATTTCACTCAAAATCGACAAAAATCACTGGCCTATAGCCCATGATTTTTTTGGTGAAAAAATTTTTTTGTTACGAAATCAAATAAAAGAGGTCTCATTCGAAAGAGGACGCCAAAAGCAATTAGTTTGGAAGGTTTCACAGGAAAGTATCTCAATTTGACGGAACTGGAACGATTTTTGAATCTCCTGGAAGCGTTTCGTTGATGAGTCATTTTCCATTCAATGCGCAATTTCCAGCCTGGAAAATTATCCCAATCCACAGTTAAGAATATCTACTTTCAAATGGCCCTGGAAAGTTTACTGGAATCGAAATAATTAATTTTGAGCATTCTGAAAATTGACTGGAAATGAGGCCATTGCAACGGTTTTTCGTCATTTTTTCCATGTTTCCAGGCTCCAGGGAACGGGAAAACCAACTAGAACACCATTTTCTGACATGCTCTTTCGAATGGCATCAACATTTTTGCAAAAAAAATTTCACTCAAAATCGACAAAAATCACTGGCCTATAGCCCATGATTTTTTTGGTGAAAAAATTTTTTTGTTACGAAATCAAATAAAAGAGGTCTCATTCGAAAGAGGACGCCAAAAGCAATTAGTTTGGAAGGTTTCACTGGAAAGTATCTCAATTTGACGGAACTGGAACGATTTTTGAATCTCCTGGAAGCGTTTCGTTGATGAGTCATTTTTCATTCAATGCGCAATTTCCAGCCTGGAAAATTATCCCAATCCACAGTTAAGAATATCTACTTTCAAATGGCCCTGGAAATTTTACTGGAATTCATCGAATTAATTAATTTTGAGCATTCTGAAAATTGACTGGAAATGAGGCCATTGCAACGGTTTTTCGTCATTTTTTCCATGTTTCCAGGCTCCAGGGAACGGGAAAACCAACTAGAACGCCATTTTCTGACATGCTCTTTCGAATGGCATCAACATTTTTGCAAAAAATATTTCACTCAAAATCGACAAAAATCACTGGCCTATAGCCCATGATTTTTTTGGTGAAAAAAATTTTTTGTTACGAAATCAAATAAAAGAGGTCTCATTCGAAAGAGGACGCCAAAAGCAATTAGTTTGGAAGGTTTCACTGGAAAGTATCTCAATTTGACGGAACTGGAACGATTTTTGAATCTCCTGGAAGCGTTTCGTTGATGAGTCATTTTCCATTCAATGCGCAATTTCCAGCCTGGAAAATTATCCCAACCCACAGTTAAGAATATCTTCTTTCAAATGGCCCTGGAAATTTTACTGGAATTCATCGAATTAATTAATTTTGAGCATTCTGAAAATTGACTGGAAATGGGGCCATTGCAACGGTTTTTCGTCATTTTTTCCATGTTTCCAGGCTCCAGGGAACGGGAAAGCCATCTAGAACGCCATTTTCTGACATGCTCTTTCGAATGGCATCAAAATTTTTGCAAAAAAAATTTCACTCAAAATCGACAAAAATCACTGGCCTATAGCCCATGATTTTTTTGGTGAAAAAATTTTTTTGTTACGAAATCAAATAAAAGAGGTCTCATTCGAAAGAGGACGCCAAAAGCAATTAGTTTGGAAGGTTTCACTGGAAAGTATCTCAATTTGACGGAACTGGAACGATTTTTGTATCTCCTGGAAGCGTTTCATTGATGAGTCATTGTCAGATGTCACACGGTACAGTTGATCCTATAAGGGTCCGTTTTTTCATTCGGACGTACGAAACCATAAAAATGAAATAAATATTTTCCAGCCAGTACTCCCTTAATAAAATTCCAACCATAAATAAACATATTATAACGTATATTGGGGCTCGACGGATTAAACCATTCAAGTCCCCAGGAATAGATGGAATCTCATCCGTAATGCTTGAAAGCTCAGGTATCCATTATTCCTTATATAGAAGCTGCCTACTCCACTCCAATGTCCTTCTTGCTTGGAGGCAGGTCAAGGTGATCTTTATGCCCAAGGCAGGCAAAACGAATATATAACCGCTAGAGACTTCAGATCTATTAGCCATTCCACGTTTCTCTTAAAAATGCTGTTGAGACTTCTCGACGTGCACCTATGCGAGCGTACTCTGCTTACAGGGGTAAGCAGTGTTCAGCACGCGTGTATAAAAGGTAAGTCGGTCGAAATCGGGCCACACGAGGCAGTGAACACTATTGAGAAATTGGTTTTTCCAAACAATATACCTTATGTATGTTGCTCGACATTGAAGGAGCCTTCAATAATGTCAAGGCTATAGCAATACATGGCGCTCCACTGCACCGATAGCCTCCTTTGCCACTGGATTGACGCAATGAAGTTGGATCAATTGGTTGAGCGGCACGGCCACCATGGCATCGTCCCTGGGTTCGAAACTGGGTCGCGAGGGTTTTTAAAATAGAATTTAAAAATCCACTCCGTCTCTGGGCTACTGTCTAGCTCGCAGCAATGCACAAATACCCTAATTCCCTTCCGAACAAATCCATGCTAACGTATCAAAGGGTTGTCCCCTAGGCTTTTGCCACATCCTAAAAAAAAACAATGCTGTAAATTCGTCAGACAAAATCAGGCAATTACGTCATGTCGAAACCGTACGCAGAGGAACTCCATTACTCTGGCTCTTAATAGTTAATACGATCCTGGTCTCAGATGGTGGGCTAAAGGTGGTTGCTTATGCAGACGACCTTGCCTTATTGGTCTCAGGAAAGTTTATAAGCGCCATCAGCGAACTAATGGAGAGAGCTGTGAGTGAAATCGGTCAATCCTCAGAAGACGGAAGCAGTCCTCTTCACAGAGAAGAGAGTGATTGAATCCTTCCAACCTCCCAAATTGTGCTGAGTATACGCTGGCACCAATCAATCAGGTCAGGTACTTAAGTGTAATACTCGACTTTAAACTAAAATGGGGCAAGAACATAGAGCAGCGCATGGAAAAGGCCAGTGGCGTTCTATGCCTGCAAGAAAATGTTTGGTAAAAATTGGCGCTTAAACCCTGGCATTATACATTGTATGTACATTTCCATTTTGAGACCAATCCTTACTTATGTACTCGTAATAGTAGTCTGGTGGACTGCTATAGGAGCTGAACAACCTTAAGACGTTAACCAAAATTCAAAGAGATGCTAACTGCGGCATTGGAGCCCATGTTCCACTTTCCACCACTTGACATCCATTGTACAAGTATAACTGCACGGAGCGCTATAAGACTGAAAGAGTCTATTATAAATGTTAGAATAATTCTTACCAGGGCCGTAGCAGTATACTCAGCACTGAGCTTTGGGAAAATCTTCTCTACTAGAATCCTAGGCAGACATGATGGTAGTGTCACTCCAGTGGATATAGCGGTCTTCACTAAAAGATCGAAAGTGGAGTACGTTGTGAGAGTTGGGGTGTCAGTATCGATTGTCGGATTACTGCAGCGTGTTGCCCAAATCTACCTAATGGGAGCGGCATAGAAATTAATATCGACAGTCAGGGGGCAATAAAGTCGCTGAACTCAAACCTGATAAGGTCACATTTAGTAAACAGGTGCCAACATATTCTCCAGAACTTAGGAGCAATATATCTACAAGGTAACTCTCTGTCAAGCCCAAATTCACAGTGTGATATAGGGGAGTGAGGAGGCTGATACGCTTGCAAATAAAGGTTCTCAACTGAAAGCTTCCTGTATAGACAGGTCGATCGGTCGGCCTCTAGAGTCAGTAAAAATAGAAGTTGACCTTAGAGCTATTCAGCTTGCTAAGAAAAGTTGGATCAATTTGACAACATGCGTTTGTCACATTATGAATACGCTTTTTCTGCTAAGGAGAAATAAACCGATCTTTGAAATATTGTGGCAGTCACTACTGGCCACTGTCTCTTCGGAAGACATGCAGAACGTTTACGCATCGCCATCAACCAGTTTTGTAGAAGTTGTATGGACAAGGAAGAAGTGGAAAGCGTTCAGCCCGAGCCTGGCCAGGGAAGGTACAAAGCTTTAGGCGCGTACTTGTTCCGAGGACTGGACGATATTGCAAACATAGAGTTGAAACAGGTTCTCAGGTTTATTAACAGTTGTAGCTGGTTCTAAATAAACCCTTGGTGCACTCCCGCGGATGTGGTAACACAACGGACCTTTGTTAGTTCTATGTGCGGCTGTTCCACTTTCCGATAGGCACCACCCTAACCTAACCTTCCGCGCTACAACTGATATGGAAATGAAATTTATCCAATCGTTGTATCGTGTGTGAACCGTTGATTATCTCGCTTAAGGCTGGAAAAGATTTCACAGTGCGGCGGAGATATAGAAAGCATTGATTTGTACTGGTTTGCACATATTGAATGCAATATGACGGTGCGACGAATATTCTTGTCGAATTGCTCATTTATATTTCTAAAAGCTTTCGGTCGCATTCAGTACTGCCAACAATCAAATTGTTATTTTGCTTGGGCTGTAATGTTATTCGAACTTTCAAGTTTCCCAACACATGTACTGTTATGCGATTTCAATATGTTTCTCAACATACATGATACAGCCTTTCCGTCGCATGGTTCTCGCACTGTCGTAAATGAGCAACCATCGCAACGACAATTGTTTTTGTACATTGAAATTGTCATTTTAATTTGTGAGCTTTGATTTTTCCAAGTATAACTTTGACATATTGTTTGTTTATAAATTTATTAATTAATTATTTTTTGCGTGAGGTGAAAATCTTCTAAAGAGACCAGGAGAGCCGACTGTCTCTGGTAGTGTGAGATTTTTACTCACTAAAAACACTTCTCTAGGGATTATCCGAATCAGACCACTTTATTCGGGTCCATTTTTTACCCCTCGCTATCTCAGCGAGAGAGCACAAGCACAAGCAATTGCTTATGAGACACCTCTCCTATCTTTCAGTCTTCCAGCCACTGTTATCCTATCAGGTTTCTTCTTCTGCTTCTTAGTGTAGCATACTGGTACATTATGCACACCGCTGTCACTTGCTCCTCCAGGTGCAGCTTACAGGTATCATCCTCGAGTATGTTCATCTTTTTTAGATGAAACCTGAAGTTTCCATGGTCTGGTAATAGTGCCGTCAGTCATTTCAGAGCCCTTCGATCCATATCCATGACCCACGTCTTCCGCCTCCTTCTAATTATCTATTTAATGTCTATTTAAACACTTAAAATTAATTCGTCATTTTTGCATATTGATGTGTCTTCTCTTTTCACCTGATACATACGACTGCACTTAGTCAGTGGTAACTCTTTTATACATTGAAATAACTCAGGCTATACTGTCGTTGTCCTATCGCTGCATTACCACTGTCACTGTGCTAACTTAGCCATTAGTAGCGATGATTACCAACCCAACCGAATCACCCAACTCTAACATCCTTGTCGTATAAAATACATGTTTCTTTGATTCAATGGATCGACATTGAATCGCTCCGAATCGGGAATAATATCGAACCGATAGTTCAATATTCTGAAGTTTGATATTTTTCCGTTCCGGAGCGGTTCCATACTACCAATTTGCTCCAAGCTCCTGGACCCTGGTGTAGTTTCACATGAATTGAAGTAACAATAAATAATTTGTGAGATATTACATCTCCTTACAGGTAATAAGTATAGTAGTATCATGGATCCTTCGTGTACCCTGCGAATTGTACCTAGCATCCTAAATGTATAATAAAGACAGTTATAACATTCAATACCTGACCTTTTGAAATATAAGACTCGTAGAAGTGACAGCAGTGATGCGACAATCTCAGTTCAAATACTCAGCCTCTTTACTAGGACACCAATTGACCTTTTTGGAGCAGAGTACTCATTATGTTCAATGTGGAAAAGAGTCAATATGGGATGGCAGAAAACATGATGTGTACCTGAAATAAAATCCACTTATATCCCTCGCTACTCCTCGGCTTTTGTGTCTAATTGGCGTTTAGTGATTTAAAAATGTGCTGGTTTGCAGATGGTGTGCGTAAGAAGAGCAATTTCCACGTTTTTGCTTTTTGCGCCCCCCCCCCCCCCCCCCCTTCTGGTGTTGACGGAGCTTTTAATTCGTGTAATTGAAGTTGTTGGATGACTGGAGCAGCCACCGTGTTTTCTCCTGAAAGGTCTCTTCAGCTGATGCGCTTGCGTTTTACTCGGGCATACTTGATGTAGTCAAGTTCCTGTAAAACAGGACAAGAAGATTGTCCTGCTGGCACGTTGTTGGAGGGCGTTTTTGAGGAATGTCATCGTTTCGATAGAATAGTTACGTGATTATCTTGGTCTGAATGTAAAATATCTTTGAAATGGTACTTCTCGAGACGTTTTTAAAAAGTACCTGGAGAAGTGTTTGACTATGCAGATTTTACTTGCACTATTTTCTGGGGATGTGCATAATTGCCTCATGTCTACATAGTTATGGTAAATTATGCTCTCAAAGTAATAATCATAAGCTCGAAATAATTGCAAAAATCAAATATTTTCAGTCATTTCACTCCCGATTGCATTTTGTATCGTTTATGCTTACGAATTGGATCGAATTGTATCATAAATTTAATGTAATACCGTTATTGAATCATAAATAACATAAATTTGCTAAATGCATTTGTTTGGTTGACGTAACCGCAAAACTGTTTTTATACACGAATCGATTACCGGAGGCCGTAAAGACCTCTTGATCGAATAAATACTATTCGATTCATTTCACAATTAAAGGTGTCTAACATGTCCCCTTCCTTGGGTTCCATAAAATTTTCTCTTTGCCATCGAACATTTCTCAAAAACACTCCTCTCGTTCTTATAGTCTTTTCCTATAGTATTCGTCCTGTGATACCCAGCTAACCATGGGGAGGAAAGCTTCTTCCATCCTCGATAGGCAGAAGATTGATTGACAGCTACGCTACTGTACACGCAAAATTGGGGCTTTCAAGGTTGTGTCGTGTTTTTATTTTTGGATTTTCACAGTGGGCACACGGCTCCTTGGGGTAACACTAGTTTCGGAGGCGTGTGCAAATGGTATGGTTGCTGGATGGATACAACAAATCTTGGGGGTAGTTTTTGTATGCTTTTGATGAATTGTACTCGCTATTTTCTGACAGCTTTTATTGTTATGCTCAGCGCGATGGAATATTTTTTTAAATTAAATGAAAACGGGAAATGCCATCCAGGCAATGTTCAAATAATTTGTAATTCTTTACGACGACGTTTTTGGGAAGACCGAAAAAGATCTTAATTTGACATTTTACAATAAATTACTTTGCATTATAAATTGTATCTTTGTGTAATATTTATACAATATTATGGGTTTTGGAAGATATTTATTTGCAAGTCCTAATAAAGTGCTGTGAGATTTATCTCTAGATGGACGTTAGACGGACGTTAGATGGACACTAGTCTCTGAACATTCCTCCCATTTTATAACTAAGTCAGGAAGCCACTCTCTGGAAAACCTGAAAAAGTCGAGGAATTTGAGTAATCAGAGAAATGTCAGGGAATTATCATTGAAATCGGAGAATCACGGTAAAAGGAAGCCCAAAAAGGATAAATGGACAATTTGATATTTTGAAACAACAAAATTTTTCAGATTTCAAATATTATCTGGAGAACCGGGAAAAGGCAAGCCAATTTGGTCTTGAAAAAAAGTGGCCACCATGTGAGTGGAAGATATCCAAGGAACCATCCTTTTGCGTTTACGCTTACAATGAATTTGGACTAGGATTACACAAGCAGGTCCGTTCTCCCTACAGAAACAGACAAAGAACTAACGGGAACTTATATAAAACTGTCCTAAGAAATAGTCTACCTTCAGAAGGTTCCCCTAGCATCGATATTCTCGAACCCTTGCCTATAACACGGCGACTCAGATTTCTTGTCCCGACCGGCATCCCAGAGGTGAGACAAGATTTTCACAGCGAAAAGGACTAGCGTATGAACGTCTAATAAGGAATGCCTCAGTCAATTTAAGAAATTGATAAGGAAGGCTAAATGATCTTCGTGGGAGTGTTTTGCAATCAAATCGAGACGAGAGCAACTCTGAAGCAATTCTTTTGCATAAGATTCTCTCAACGACACCTAGCACCTCCAGCTTCTTAGTCAAACCGGTTAGAAGTTCGACCACATCCAGTCTTGAAAATCTGGAACTACTAGTACTACTCGAACTACTGGTATAATTCCAGCTGAACTTCAATCAGCCTTCGAAATCCTTATTCTGTGGCTGGAGGTCATCTATGAGGCCTGCCTGAACTGCACTTACATTCCAATTTCGTAGATGGAGGTTATGGTAGTCATCGAGCTGTCTTTTTCCCAACACACAATAAAGGTAGGTCCATCGAGACAGTTTTTCATGAACTAATCGTTAGTATAGAACGATACTGCATAAGGAATTCACACTTGCAACCTACAATAACTTCAAATCACAGGCGACAACGGCAGACAGTTCTCTCAGTTCCAATATACAAAGATTTTCTACTAGAAGCACACCCAAGGAGGTACTCTTTCACCGTTCTTATGGAATCTAGTCCTAGATGAGCTATTCTTAGTCATGAACACTCCGGCTATAAGGTTTACGCCTACCTACGAAATACCTTGGCTGAGGTGTTGTAATATACCCTCTGTAAAGTATCTTTCTGGAGTATCATATCGTCTGAGCATATACCCGGACAAGACAGAGTTGATTCTCTTCTTTCGGAAACAATTAGTACCTCCTATCAACTGCCCAACACTTAATGGCGTCAGACTATTGAAACTAGATGTCCTTGTCCTGGATAGGAAACTTATTTGGAAACCTAACGTCTAAGAAAGAGAACGTAAAATTATAATAGCAATGTACTCCTGCAAAAAGACTATAGATAAAAAATGAGGTACGAAGATACGCATTGTTACTACACTAGTGTTATACGACCGATACTTACTTCTGGGGTGGTCGAATAGTGGCCTGTACGAGATAAAGTGACCTACCAGAAAGCACTAGAAAAGGTTCAGAGAATGGCAGCACTAATGTTTATAGGTGCCCTAGGAACTACACCCTCTAAAGCCCGTAACACAATTCTCGACCTTCTACCGTGGATATTTTTGGTAAGCAAACCGCATCAACATCTGCCGTTAGCCTCAATTCAATCCAGACTTGGACGCATACCGACTACAGACACTCCAAAATTCTGAACGGTAGGGTAACAATAAACACTGACTATACCACACCTAAGCCTTTTTTTAACGCTTAATTTGGCTCCTCTATCTCAACCAGGTTGAAATGGAAGGATAGTTCCCCTCAATTGGGAGAGTCAATGCATCTATACACTGACGGTACCAAGCTGGAAGGCAAACTGGGTGAAGGTATCTATTCGGGTCTAAACATTTCGTTTCGTTTGCCTGACTACTTCAGTGTTTTTCAGGTTGAAATCATGGCTATAAAGGTAGCCGTAGACCGTCTGAAGCACATAAAGTTGTCTACGGAAGATATGTGTATCTTTTCAGAGAGTCAAGCTGCTATTAAATCTCTCACCGGAGTGTATACGACCTCCAAAACTGTCATATTATGACGCTCTACTGTTAACGACATGGCGACGCCTCATATGGGTACCGGGGCATAGTGACATTCCGTCTAATTGTAGAACTGGCGAGCTAACGAGAATCAGAACTGACGGGCTGAGAGTAAAAGTGACCTATTTATAAGGTTCGGACAAAAGTGGCTTAGAAAATATTTCGCGCATAAACGAATCGCGTGAAGCTCCGGTCAAAAACGAATCGTAGAAAATTTCCGGGCAAAAACGATTTAACTACAAAAAGTAATGCAGTTAAGTAGTTAAGTCGTTTTTGCCCGGAAATTTTCTACGATTCGTTTTTGCCCGGAATCTCACGCGATTCGTTTTTGCGCGGAACATTTTCTAAGCCACATTTGCCCGAACCTTATAAATAGGTCACTTTTACTCTCAGCCCGTCACTTATCACCATGTAACTGGGTCTATGCGACCGTGTGACGGCTCTATGTGCCTATATGTATTGTGTGACCGGTTGTTCGCTTCGGTAGAACCTTTATTAAATTACGAAAGTACTCGTTTTCTATCTCACTGATATTCTTATAACATAAGCGTTTTAGTTATTTTTCTAGAACCCGAGGGGGATGGAGAGATGGCTTGGTGTGTCTTTTTTTTCGAATAATCGACAGAATAGTTTTTTTATATTGAATTTTCTATTTGTTAATATTTTACAAAAAAAAAACAAAAAACAATTTTGGTCCATAAAAGTTTTTAATTAAAATATTTAAATTTACCCTCGCTGATTAAAAGATTGTTCAATTATGACAGTGATTCGAGAAAAATGACGTCCATCAGAAATTATTGCATAGATCTGGTATTCTCTAGACTATCTGTAGAACCATTTGCCTTTAGTTGCCTACCAAAAATGTTAGAGAAAATCGTGATCTTTGGTAATCTGGAGCTCTTTAGAGCCATGCTTCCTGAAACAATTATTAGTTTATTTTAGGGCACTTTAGGCAGCTTTTTTAGCTGGTAAGGGATCTGATTTTATATTAATAACACTTCTTCTCGCAAACGTCATAGTCATTCACTTTATGCGAGACAAAATATGTAACACAAACAGCACAAACGAATCAAATTACGCAAATATTTATATTTTTCGATATTGATTTCGGTTTTTTAAGTTATAGCAAGCAAGTCTGTAAATCCGCGGAAAATGTCTTATTTTGCCAAAAACTGCCGAAATTCAGTTGGAGAATAAAGAGAAAGGACCAGGAAAGATGTTATCGCTGCAAAGCGAATAGTTATTTTGCCTATATGTGAACTGAGAAGAAGTATGTTGTCAATAATTCAAAGTATTTTATATTATTACTCTTGCAACCACAAAGGCAAAGTCTTTGTTTTTAAACTAAGCTGGGTGGTCATAAAAATAAAAACCTAAATAATACTTTACTTGCAACAATTCTTGATTTCTAATTAATATTACCATATGTTAAACGTTTTGAAGACATCCTTTGAATTTTCTTAGCTCACAATTTATCCGAAATAAGGTAGTAAATTTTAAATCGGTCATTCATAAAAACACACCCATGACAATGAAAAATAAAAAAAGGAAATTAAATACAAATAAAAAGAAATAATGATTTCGATTCTTACTTGAATATTGATAACAAATTTTCTTACTTACCTTTGCTGTGGCGGCATCCCGACAAATCACATGCTGGTAAATAATGTTTATATAATCCGTTCCGGAACATATCGTTAATGACCGGTCAACTAAAGCTTGCTGATCAGTTTGATCAGAAAGTTTCCTTTCGACTAACAGTTGGTGGAAGTCATTTATTCAAAAATTAAAAAGTAAAAGCAATTGTTTAACTTCCCAAAGAAATTATTACTCCTGTTTTTAGAACCATCCAAATCGTTCCATGCTTAAAAAGGTAGGTTCAACCCCTTACTCCCATGCCACCAAAATTATTGTTCTCGTGGTATTAATCAGGGAACATACTCTACCCAACAGAAAAAGAATCAACGAAATCGGTCCACGCATTACGAAGTTAGACTATACCCCACCTGCTCCCCCACCACCCATCTTAGGACTAAATTATTCTCTTATTAGCAATGGGGAATCACACTCCACACAACAGCAAAAGCATCATCCAAATCGGTTCATGCGTTACGAAGTTAGGCTAGCCAAAGGGTTTATTTAAAAATATTTGTTGCTTGGCGATATTTTCATTTTCTATAATTTTTAATTTTTCCAATGACAGCCATCCTATCCTACCGTGAAAACCCTAAATAGCACAAAACGTCATAGCACACATTCATTGGAAGAAATGAAGACAACATAAACATTATCTTCCTTGCGAAATAAAATTCTCAGCGCCCCAGCACTTGCAATTATAATAATTCGAAAAGACCAGAGCAGAGCCAATGTGCATACCTACCACTCACTCATCGGTTCTTCGGCTACGGTAGAAAAAGCACGAGTTAATCGAATGTGGTTTTGGCTATTGAACTTCCTTAAAACAATTCAACATAAAGCAACCCGGCACATATTTCAACAGCGCACTGAGTTTCATTTTACTCGGCCACGGTGCGATACTGAACGAGCGCAAGCGCACCACCCTCGCCCAATTCCTTCAGCTTCAGTCGAGCACAGCAGTCCAATGAAATTCACTTCACTTCAACGTTGACTGGTGGTTTCACTTGATTCAACGAGAACTCCTGTGTTTTACTTCGAACGCTCTGCTTGAAAAGAAATCGCTTTCTTCCGTCAAGCATTTCATGGGCTCGTGGTCGTTGCAGTGAGACGCTGGTCAAGCTGCTGGCTGTGGGGTGGTTGGGTGGTGCGCTTTCGTATGAATTTTTCTCGGGCACACTTTTCTCAAATTGCAGTCGCCTGAATTGAACCTCTTGACATTGCGACGATTCAATGCTTATGTTGTTCGGCAATATTGAGTGAGCGAGGCGGGCATGCGCTTGGTGTAAAATGTGTAGTGGCCGGCGTGAAGGGCCTCAAGGAAACTCAGGAACATTTCCGTTCAATCAACTTTGGAACGGAGTAAACTGTAATGACTGAGTGCAGCCGTTGTTGGCAAGTTAAGAATGCCACTCGCTTCGCTTAGTCGCTTCACGTGTTCAACCTCAGTGCAGAAATAAATCGAATTGAATTGGGAAATTAACTTGTGCGTGTAATCTCTGTCTGACTGCAGGTGAAATTTCTGGATATTGTTTGGTTCGGTGGTGGGAAGTAATTTATTTAAAATATCGGAACTATAAAATTGTTTGTAATCTAACTCCGATGAAAAGTGAAATTAGAAAATTTACAATAATCTCTGTTGGCAACTGTACGATAATATTTTTTTTGCATTCCTTTTGTTTTGACCTTCGTTGACTAATGCCTGTGCACGTACGACGGTACATCTGTAAATGATTACGAAGGCCATAAAGATTTTTTTTTTTGCAAAATCAGAGAGCCGAAGATATCAGATGGTTTGGTTTTTTTTAAAGATTAATTTCTGCACTACCTAAATTATACCTTACAGCTATTTTCAACGCCTTAACAAAAAATTATAGACAAGGTGGTTTTGTATGGTGTATGAGTTCAAACGTGGCCATCCCTTGCTAACCATTTTCTGGAACGTTTCTCAAATCAAACCCATCTATTTGACATTTTTAAGAAATTCTACTTCTTATATTTTTAAAGGTGGCATCATTATTGACACGTTGAATGCCACGTTAATTTTACATCTCTTGCTCGTGCTTTATTTATTTAAGCTTAATACAAGCTATAACATAATAGTACAAAAAATAAAAATACAAGCTATAATTAATAGTATAAGCTACAATATGAGCTATAATTATAATAAATGCAAACTGGAAAGAAAAAGAATTAAGAAAGGCGATCAGGATGGGCGGGATCAAGATATAAGGCTTTGTGAAGGGATGATTTACTCAGATGGAAGTCAAAGGAGGAAAGGTCGTTGACTTTTCGTAGCATCCTGGTGATTGGTTCGTGTTGACCGTAGTTCGTAGGATGGCGATTGAGTCGGAAAAAGGGAGTGGATCTAAGGTTGTGAGGATTGGTATAAATGGGTAAAATTGCAAAATTGAAGGGTCTTTGTGGGATCATCATGTATTCCACGTGATTTTTTTTACTGGGATGTTTTAGGTTGAGTCTTATGAAAGTAAACAAAATTGTTGAACACTACGATCCAGATCGAGTGAAAAAGACTTAAAGCATTTAGATGGTAATACGTTGTTACATACCCAATAAATTATCCTGATTTTTAAAACTTGGTATCTTCGCAACATATGATCAATAGTAATTAAGGTGAAATTTGAAAGTTTGCAATTTTTACTGTAAGAATCTTCTATTCGAGAACTATTTTTGCAGACACAGCCGTCGACATGTCTCATGTCGTCTACGGTCGGTATATATCAAAATACTACTATGCCTAGCAATATTGATGAGTGATGACTACTATGAGCGCTGGGACTGCAGCTGAGTAGAATATTGAGCTTGCATCACTGCTAGACTGCGACTGCCTCTGGTGCGCTGGTCGATGTGGTCTTGATGGCGGCTGACCTCCGACAGACCCCAAAGCACTGAGCCAATCAGTCACAATTATATAGTCTGGCTGGGGTCTGGCGGTGAAGTTAACCCTTTACTTTGTTGTGGGATGGATGATGTTGGTGGGAAAAATGTAACTTCCTAACAATATGTTTGTTAAAAACAAAAATTCAAAACTCGAGCGACGTAAGAAGTATAAAATTTTTTATGACACGATTGAGGTTTCTGATAAAGGTTAACTTAATTCGTTTGGCTTTTCTTCAAAAGCACCACTAAATAGTTAGATTTTTTAAGTTGCTTGAAGCTTTCGCATGAAACCGAAAGGATCAATTGACGGGCTGAGAGTAAAAGTGACCTATTTATAAGGTTCGGGCAAAAGTGGCTTAGAAAAGCTCCGGTCAAAAACGAATCGGAGAAAATTTCCGGGCAAAAACGACTTAACTACTTAACTGCATTACTTTTTGTAGTTTAATCGTTTTTGCCCGGAAATTTTCTACGATTCGTTTTTGACCGGAGCTTCACGCGATTCGTTTTTGCGCGGAACATTTTCTAAGCCACTATTGCCCGAACGTTATAAATAGGTCACTTTTACTCTCAGCCCGTCAACTACTTACTCTTCTCGACTCGGATATTAATCACCAGCTTGGCAAAGTGTTAGCCACATGCAAGCTGGAAATTACACAAGCATCCCTTGGGATTGCGAATGTCAGATGGCAAAGGGAACACACCTGCCTTACTACCCGGCAGATTTAGCCTACTCTTGACCTAAAGGGATTAAGAGGACTCATATCGCTGAGACGTAACATTATAGGCATTATCGTGACTGTCATTTCAGGCCATTGCCTCTTAAGCAGACACGCCGTCAGACTCGGCGCGCCTTTAAATGACTTCTGCGGGAGTTTTTTTTTTTATACGATGTGGCCAAATCCTAGGGGACAACTCTTTGATGCGTTAGCATGGTTTTGGCAGGAAGGGAATTAGAATAAGGGAAGTGAGGAAACTTGAGTCTTGTTTTTGCATTGCTGCGAGCTAGACAACAGCCCAGAGACGGAGTGGATTATTTTAATTTCTTAATAATAGCTCATGGGGTCATCTGGTCTCGAACCCGGGACCCATGGCATGTTGGTCTTTCCGCTCAACGTATTGATCCAACTCCGTCAACTCAAGATGTTGAGGAAAGTATCCCTCAATTTCTCTGCAACTGCCCGGCCCTACTCAACCGCTGGAGCCGGTCTTTGAGCTCCCCCTTTTTCAAAGAGTTAACCGAGTTAGGTTCTACTGATGTCAGGGACCTAGTTCAGTTTATGTGGAGCTCAAAATGATTCCCAGCTACGTGACTCCCTAGCCAACAATATTTTTGGGCTCCCCGAGAACTAGTTTCTACTGGCGGCAGAGTTACAGCTCGACCCATTAGGAGTTCCTAGTCAGCTCCTCATTCTCTTTTTTTAAGGGGTTAAATAGGGTTGAGTGCATAGACTTATTTGTGGTATCACTATGTGCCATTCTGGCTTAAGTGCGCCTTCCTTCCCTGATAGGCACCTTAACCAAACTTATCCTAAGCGATGGATGTTTTTATGGATGGCTACAAGGGGTCTACTTCGAATACCTGTGTTTACCCGTACCCAAATTAATACACATTTCAAATACCAAATAATTAATTAACTGATATTTATTGTGTTCTCTCCCTCTAAATTATCTTAATTTTTTTATTCATTTAGTGCAACGAAAATATTAGTTAACATGGTCAATGTAGGTTGGAGGAGTTGGGTGAAAGGTATATAAATACAAAACAAAACTTTCATAACATTTTCCAACAATTGATAATTAAAAAATGAGTGGAAACTTAGGCGACAAGTATCTGAGTATTCTTATCAGCACTAAAAAAAATATTTAAAAACGAACCTCAGCCACATTCATCGCAATAATATTTACAATTATCAAATGTCCGGAAATGTGTATCTGGGTTTTCTAAAGTAAACGTTTTTAATCCAAATCAAATGTGGGATTACCGATTACGCTCGCTTCCCTTTGACTCATTCGCTTATATGCTATTCTCGAGCTCCATGTTTTGTAGGCAAAAAAAGCGAGCAGAACTATTCCCACGGATGCTAAAATTCCTCCCAGACCGGTGGCTATAGCATTTCCTCGACCACTAAAAACGATAAAAGATTGTTTGTTTTAATGGAGTTGAAATAATATAAAAGTAAGTATTACCTTTCTGAAGAAATAATCGACTCCATGCTTTCTGAAATTTCAACACACGTCATGTTGGTATTATCGAAAACATATCCTTCAAAACAGTCGCATTTGCCTGGTAGTGCACAAGTTCCATTGCCGCAATCAACGAAACAAATGGGACTGCAAGTTGTATTACTATCTGGAGCCGGCTGAAATCCTTCGAAACAATCGCAAGTGTTTGGTAGAATGCACGTTGCGTTCTGGCAAGACGGATTACAAGTAGGCTCACACTGAAAAGAGCTATCATTTGATGGCACGTAACCATCTAAGCACGTGCACATATTCGGACCGCTGCATACTGCGTTAATGCATGACGTTTCACAAATCGGGGAGCATACATTAGTCTCATTCGTGACCTCGTAACCTGGAAGGCACTCACAACTGTTTGGCTGAATGCACTTTCCGTTCACGCAGAAAGGATCACAAATAGGAGCGCATTCATTACTACTATTTTCAATAACATCATACCCATCACGGCACACACATCTATTTGGCCCCACGCATACTCCGTTTGTACACGGCTCACTACATACAGGTTGGCACACTGAGGAACTGTTTTCGCGCAATTCATATCCTTCGAAGCATTCGCACGTCGAATTTCTACAATATCCGTTTACGCACAGATCAGTACAGGTTGGCTCGCACTTGTTTGTTATCCTATTCTTTATGTATCCAAACCGGCAGATGCAAAAGTTGTAAAACAAGCATTCGCCATTTTCGCATTCTGGTTCGCAGTAAGGCTTGCAGATAAACGGATCGTCAGGGTCTTTTTTGAATCTACTGTAGCACCCACAAACATTTGGAGCTATACAACGTCCGTTGAGGCATTCCTTGTCGCACTTGGGGACACATACATTAGTATTTCCAAAATGTTTGTAGCCAGTATTGCAAGTGCATGTATGTGGTGCCGAACAGAATCCGTTTGAACAAGTCTGATCACAAATTGGCTCGCAAACTAAGCTGTCATTGGTCAGTTTCTTATATCCAGCGTTACATGTGCAAGTATTTGGTGCAGTACAAGTGGCATTTACACAAGGTTCATTACAAATCGGCACACAATCTCCATTTTCTTCCATATAACCGGGATGACATTCACAGATATCGGGTCCTGCACAAAATCCATTCCTACATTCTTTCGAACAACCTGCTATACATGTAGTACCGGCAAAGGAGGCATTGCATGGACACGGATTGACATCCTCTTCGCAAGTACACTCTGACGTTTCATTCAAATTAACTTGAATATATCCAATATCACATTCGCATATTTCTGGTGCTGCACACTTTCCGTTCGGACAGCCGCTTGAACAAATGGGATCGCAAACAAAGTTGCTAGTATCACTCATTGCATATCCTTCTTGGCAGTCGCAAATGTCTGGTGCAGTGCACTCTCCGTTAATGCAAGTCTCCGAACATATGGGATCGCACGTATTAGTGGTCGAGTTCAGGCTATATTTGCTGTAACATGTGCAAACCCCCGGTGAATCACAGAATCCATTGGAACAATCATTGGGACAAGCAGGAATGCATCTTGATTTCGAATTGCCATAAAACTTATATCCTTCGTGACACGTACATGTACGAGGTGCAGTGCACTCACCATTTATGCATGTATCAACGCAAAACGGTTCACATTTTCCCTTTACGACATGCTTAAAATATCCCGATTTACACACGCAGAATCCTGGGAATTTACACTCTCCATTCTCGCAATCGTCGCAAATCGGTTCACATTTTCTAAAATTAGTTATTAGTCACCATTTTTACAAAATGCCACGAATTCACTCACCCGCTTTCCGATTTCTTATAACCGTTGCAACAAGTTTCCGTGTAAACTTTGTAGACCTGCGAAAGGGAAGATATTTATATGCTACCGATAGAGCTAGGTGTGGCTTACATTAATCACTGGCTTAACCCGCATTACTGGTTTCTTGTACGTGCATTCGAAGTTAAAATTAAAACATCTTTTCGTTAGGTGCTCCCATTCCAGGACGGTAACAGTGATCTGTCGAGTACGCTTCTCCCTGAAATTGTTTTTAAATTGAAAGTAAAGAACATTCGAAAAATATATATCTTCACTTATTACACAGAAAGAACTGCGCATCCATGTACTACAGTCAAGCATGACACCAGTCCAGCAATAGTCCAAAACGTTATAGGTTTCATTTGTAAAAAAACAAAAAATATCTCACAAAACAATTTGCAGATTTTTAAAGAATTTTAAAATGTCGAACTTTCCTTGCTAGCAGACCAAGAACTAAGACTTGTTTAGCCTCAGAATCCGCTCAAACTCGTTATCGCTTTTGTGATATCAAAATGACTGGCTCCGACTGATTTTCCTTATATCATACTCCTACGAGAATTCAATGGGAAAATGGAATTCATTCAGTGAAGTTCTTCGAAGATTTTGATTAGCTCACTAAGGTCACTCCAAGGAATCTTTTATCTAGTTTGCGTATGAGTTTGTGACCTTCAAGAGGCCTATATGTAAATGTTATGCGCAAAATAATATTATGAGAAAGTCTGCATCTAGCATGCATTGATTGCAATAATTTCTTTGTAAGGGCTAATATTATGGCATTTTATTAAAATAACTCTTTCCATTGTTTTACTGCCTCAACTCCTATTAAATGATATTTTTTTTAATATGTATCTGGCTCTTAATTTGGTTTATCGTTATAATGCATAAAAATCCTACAAAAACTAGCTACCCTTAAAAATTGAACAAACATTAAAAAAACACAGTAATAAAGATCAAAACAAACATAACAAAAAATTACTTAATATATTACGTTACTGTAAATAGATTAAATAAAAACGACTCTAAAACTTGAAGGTAAAAACCTGTAAAAATGAAAAAATGCAAAGAAATTTTGAAATGCCTCCAATTGAGTGCCAGCTCTAAGAGAAGTTCCCAACAAAATTCCGAAACAAAACCTAGAGGTAAACCTAAACGAACGTACGCAATGAACCAAAACCGAAAATATTAACAAGAACATGATTGTGTTCCCAGTGTTCCCAGAGGGTAGATGCAGCACCGGGCGAAGTTCCTACTTCGGGAGCTCCCAAACAAATGCCCTCTCCGTAGAGCCATCCGTCACTTTTCTAGTCCTCCGGGAGCACTCATCCAAACATGTTCTAAGCGAACGCACAAAAATTTCGAACCGATTAGAGTCCCGCGGGACTCCTCCCAGTTCTACGATTCCAACGTACGACTTGTACTTCCTGCAGCACTTGCAGCAATACCAAAGCGAAGAGAAACTTCGTGGACAAGCTGCTGCAAGACTGCGGCCTGTTATTCCCAGTGAAAGACGAGGCTTCCGTTCCGCAACAACGATAAAGGTTGCCAGGTGCAGTTAAATGTTTCGGCCTCCGTTGCCAAAAACTCTAGACGTAATCGCCTCCTCAATTTAGCAACGAAGCGGTTCTTAAGTGCACGTGGTGTGAAACTGTAGGTTACATGTCCTTGGACCCAGTAAAAACGACGTTCTTGGTATGCCGTATGTTAGGCAGATAAGCTGGTGAACAATATTATTAATATCGCAACAGGGTCGGGCATGTAAAAAATATCTGTGGAACAGGGTTCCTTCACCAACACAAACCGTGCAGGCTCTTTGAATTCGTCGACCGATATGTGACAAATGGTGTGGATAACTACAGATCGCTCTGCTAGTTATGGTCCGCATTACTCCCAAATCTACCCCAATATGTGCACGACATCTATTAACACCTGAGTGATCCGTAGGATTTACTCCTACGAAGAGCTCGCGCAGCCAACGTGAAGTGAGTCTACTGAATGTCGTGTGCAATGGTCGATTGATTATGAAAGCGTTTTTCATCTCAGTGCTAGGCTTTGCTGCATCAACCAATTTGTTTAATCGTGTGATGTGGGGGTGTATCAGTGTGTTCCCAGAAGCATCAATGAAATCTCCAAGCACTGTAAGTTGCCCTGTATCGGCCGTTATACCTCGAGTTTTACTGAACACCGAATCTACTAACTCAGGGTTCAACCTGATCGGAATTGCTGAGAATTCCCCGTCCCCAAGTTCATTACATCGCAAATGGAATCTTGATCTTATTCTGCCCCAGATCATAATCGTGGAGATCAGATCCTGAGACCAGTCATGCGGATATGGTGGACGGACCGAGAGCAGATAGTAGTGCTCCCCTGCGCCGCTGCCCCCCATAGAATTTACCCACACCTTCCAAATTAAGTTATCTCTTTGGCAGAACACTCGCTCCCGTACTGGTCGGCAGAGCGTGCATTCATTCATTCATTCTTCCCCCCCTTCGCTTGTAAAAGTTTTCCGATTTTAACAGGTGCACGATGGACGAGGTAATCAAATAATTTACAACTACTGCACGTCCTTTCAGCGAAAGCACGCAGGGATACCGTCAGGACCACACGAGCACCTGCTTTGAAGGAACCGAAATGTTCAAACGCGATTTTGATGAGTAAGGGTTCATTTTAGGGGAGGGGGTTTGGGTATGGAAGAAAATTTTGATCAGGACACTTCAAAGAATCCATTGGTATAGCGTTTCCTACACATTTTCCGAACACCCTGTATAACTGTAAATAACATAATAATGTTATTAATCTTTCAAAAGCACTAACCCTAATACATACGGGACACAAACCATTTAGGAATAATTCAATTTCGGAGAGAAAGTTTCCCATTTGATTCTCACATATTCATGCCTGCAAAATGGCAGTGTACGAAAAGCTGTCAAATCATTCTCAACTTCCGCCACGAAAAATTTCTTGGGCTTAAAATTTGTTTTTATACAAAAATTTTTTGACAAAGTAACACAGTGCTAGGTTTTTTTAAATAAATCAATTGTAACGGATATCAGAGATTTTAAAAGTGTACCGAAAATTTATTTTCACAATATGCAACTCTTGTTTTCCTTAATCGGCGCTTGTTTTTGTGATCTAATGCTTTAAGTTACCTTAAAACAAACAAAGTAATTTCGAATATGTCCACTGAAATACAGAACTATGCAAACTGGACGGACTCGGAAGAAACGGATGAGGATATTCCAACAAAAATCGTCAGTAACCACGAACGACGGTGTAAATATTGCGGTAAGTCACCAGTGCAGCCACTCTTTATTAACATAGTATCTAATAAAATTTTTCTATAGTTAAATTAGTTAAGAGCTCATTAGATGTCCCAGAACATGAAAAGAAATGTTCAGCAGCATTAAAGAATACCGCAGACTTAGTGACGTGCAAAGACGGAAGCAAGAGATTCCTCTGTGATATTTGTTTCAGATTTTTTAAGTATTTAACTGGACTGAACAAGCACAAAAAGTGGCATGACCCGCCAGGAGGATTCCACTGTCGGTACTGTGATGCCAAATACTGTACGTCTCAAGAGCTCGAAAAGCACAAGCAGGAGAGTCATCAGGTCTGCAATTACTCGTCCTGAATTAAGCATATATTTTAAAACATTTAACATTTTAGGTCTATAAGTGCCAAATTTGCAAACACATCTTGGAGACTTTGCAAACCTACTTGGATCACATTAAATTGCAGCACGACGGATTGGACAGGGTTTGGGTGCATTGTGATGACTGCGGATTGAATTTCAAATCACAGTCGATTATGAATTATCATAAAAGAACGAAATGTGGTACAATAAAGCCCTTCAAGTGTGACGAGTGCGGATCACATTATCAAACTCAAGCCACCTTAAATATTCACAAATTGATCCACAAAGGCGAGAAATCGTTTTGTTGCAGTTACTGCGGAAAAAGTTTTCTAAGCAAGGGCCAGTTGACTGTGCACGAGAGAAAACACACTGGGGAAAAGCCTTATAAATGCGAGGTAAGGATATATTATAATAATTTTGCAAATTAATATTAATATTAACAATCTTGAAAAGGTCTGCTCCAAATCATTTTCGTATCGTGAAAGTTTAGTTACACATTCATCGCTACACACCGGAATTAAGCCCTACGTTTGTGAAGCATGTAATGCTCGATTTTCTTGTGTAGGAAACTTGCAAAAGCACCGTCGTACTCGTCCAAATAGTTGCGGTCTACCGCAGTACTGCATTAATAAGAAGGCAGCCCCAAGAGCTAGTAGTCGAAGTGCGTATTTGAGTTTTAATTTGAAATATTTTGCCTATACACATTATTTCTTTAGTTCCAGGCACACTAACCATGTCCAACGTGAAAATAACAAAGGCAAATAAAGTTATAGGCTTAAAGAATGAAAAAATATCTGAAGATTCGCAAGTTGAAGATAGTTGTAAAAAAATTGAAAGCGAAGTCACAAATTGTTCGGATTTTGAGGACAAGGATGAAGTTTTCGAAGTGACTGTTGAGGAGAGCGCAATACATGAAGAAGATAGTACGGCTCAAATGTTGGACATTCAAGTGCTAAATGACGCACAACAAAATGGTAAGTAAGCTAGTGGAACTTTATTCTTTCTTTATTCGATTTGAAACATAACAATTAAAAGGCTCAAGAGCCTAATACAAAAATTGTAGAAGTATGCACAAAAGATTGATTTATAACTAAATAGCGTAACTAATCCTAAAATTTTAAGATCTATCAAAAAACCTATTCTCAGAAACAATCGCCCACGGAGGTGTAGCAGTCTTGGTTAATTATATATTCGGCTCAGAAGAAGTATTAATTGAATCAGAACTACAAGTAGTTGCAGTAAAAATATACTATCCCTTCATTGTTTCCAGCATATATCTACCTCTCAACGTGAATATAACATACTCGGACTTACAAAACAAAATAAACCAATCTGACAGCCCTTTCATATTAGTAGGAGACTTCAATTGTCATAACTCTTTATGGGGCTCAAATCCTAAACATTCTTAATGACGGCTCACCGACCTACTTTAGTTTCATAATAAGACCCATAGCGCTATAGACCTCACGCTCCTAACACCTGCGTTACAAAACTCCTTTGACTGGTATGTCAACCTTGACCTCCACAGTAGGTAACCGCTTTCCCATAATAATCCCTGTCCTCACATCACCATCGCAACTGGAAAAAAGGCCGAAATGGATAACCAAAAAATCCGACATTCCAGAAATCCATCAATATCACTGAGGACTTCCAGGACATAACAGATATAGACGAAAACGAAGAATACTTAAGTGGAAAAATGTTACAATCAGCAAAAGAATCCATACCACAGTCTTCTTCAAATAGTTCAAAGCGTAGAGTCCCATGGTGAAATAGTGAAGTCAAGAATGCTATCAAAGCACGTAAAAAACTCTATAGAAAATACGTCAGGATCTTGGAACAAACAAGACTACCTAAATTTCTTGAACGCCAAACGTGAAACCAGGAAAGTCATCAGATATTACAAAAAGGAAAGTTTTAAAAACTTCATCCACTCAATCAATTCCAGTACACCAATCACTCGCATATTTGAAAGAATCGGGAATATCAATGGTTACAAAAGACTGGTTAATATGATGAACACAACAATCTTATCACAAACCACACTGAAATTAGTGAGCATCTAGCTAATACCTTTACAAAAGATATACTCAAAAGCACCCATCTCATGCTTTTATTGAACATCGTAGGAAAATTAAACAGACAGACATACATATTCCAAAAGACTACAAACATTCAGACTATAACTGTGCTTTCTCCTTGGAAGAATTAGAACATGCTCTCAACGCATGCAAAGGTTCATCACCCGGCCCGCACGGAATTCATTACGACATGTTAAAAAATCTCCCGATCACTGGAAAGAAGTACATTCTAACTCTCTACAATAAAATATATCAAAATGGAGAATTCCCCACAAAGTGGAGAAGTTCACTGCTTATCCCAATCCTTAAGCACGGTAAAGACCACAAATTACAGACCTATCCCCTTAACAAATTGCACTTGCAAAATACTGGAAAAAATGGTAAACCGGCGGCTGGTCTGGGACCTCGAACGTTTTAACAAAATAAATACCTATCAGTCAGGTTTCAGAAAACCTAGCCTCACTCGAGTTATCGATAATGGAATTATTCTCCTCCAATGAATTTCAGGTATCCATCTTTTTCGACATAGAAATATTAATCACCATAAATTCTCAAATAAAAGTTAAAACTGGCAACCAATCTATATCCGAATACTGGCCAAATTCACGCAATATGACATCCCATACACCATTAAATTCAACACTCAAAAATGACAAAAATCTTCGCCCTGGATCGCTCCTAAAATTGATATAGACTTGGGACTGATAATACACAAAAAAGAACAAAGTACTACTCAGAAATATATCCAAATAAAAATGGGAGTAACTCGAAATGGAAAGGCATGAGGAGTCGGTCTCTGTCATTAACCATGAAACCTATCAACAGACCTAGCTTTAAAGGAATCCGGCGACCCTAGGTATCTGTGTGCCAAATAATCGATTCCACAAAAACGGACCGCATCAACCTGAAAGGATAAATCCATAGCACAAGACCGGAAGGTCGGCAATAGCGGCAACCTCGATCTCATCGACCTGGAGAACTTAGAACCCGGTCAAGCAGCTGAAGTGTCCGTAGGGAGATGAGATACATGAAGAAGCAGCCAAGGAATGTGTGTGTTAGGCCTGAAACATGATCTCTCCTGTCCAGCGAGAAGATGTATCTGACACCTGAGTTGAAACAAGATTTTAGTCTATTTGCTTTTAAATCGCAAATCTTTTGGTTTTCTTCTTTCCAGATGAATCTACAACTGTAGATTACGAATCCGACGTCCGTTGTTATGTGGTCAGCGATAAAGATGAATATCAAGTGATTCCAGTTAGCGAAATCTCCGAAAATACGCAGAAAGAGTTCGATAACAAAATTATTGACGAAAACGATGAATATCAAGAAAATGAAACAAACTTATTGCCCGTCGATGGAAAGTTGGAAATTGATTCAAGTGTACCCGAGGATAACGAACTAGATTCTGGAGAATATGACCACCTTAACCTTAACATAAACACAGAATCGTATAATGAAGAGGAAATAATGTTTGTAATAATGAAGGTAAGACAGCACGAATAGTTTTCAGTAATATATTCTCGTAAGCTTTTCAGGATAATGACACCGACGAAGAAGAAAATTTTCCTCTATCTGTAATAAAGGATACAATTGAGAATAGTCAGAACGAAAGTTTGAAGAATAGTGAAACGGAAGAAGTCGTTCCAGATCCATTAAAATCTAAACTGGACGAAATTGTTTCAGACCCACTAAACCCTTCAGGGCTTAGCGTTGAAATTAATTGTTGCAATGCTACAAATAGTGATACAGACGCTTCTGAAGAAAATGAAGAGTTAAATCGTCATAATACATCTCTCCGGTCGACAAGAGATTTATATGAATGCCACCTCTGCCCAAAAATTTATCGCCACAGAAGGTCTTTTCTGAAACATTTACAGAACGATCACAATCTGGAACAGATCGAATTGGATCGATCGAACGACACTGGAAGAAGGAAAACACCAGGGGCGCATGTTTGTCTATACTGCAATAAATCTTATAACAAGCCCAAGTCTCTGGCGAAGCATATTAAATATCATGGTAATTGAGTTTTGCTAAGTTTTTACTTAAAAACATTTTATAACTTTAGGGCCTGACGGAAAGTTGATTTACAAAAGTTCCTGTTGCAGCAGGTACTTTGAAACTGAACAGGAAGCTACTTCTCATGATAGGTCTTCACACAGCGATATGATTACGTGCCCAATATGCGGAAAAGTGTATCCTAACCCTGATAGATTAGGAGCTCATAAAAGATATGCTCACAAAAAACCAATTGACAAAACTGAAGATACGAAAAAATTTAGTGTTTGTCAAAAATGTGGAAAGAAGTTCACAAGTAAAACTGCTTTGTCGGATCACGAGCGATCCGACTGTGGCAAGTCGCCGCTATACAAATGTGATGTTTGTGAGAAACACTTTCACAGCGCTGGATCTTTAAAGACGCATAAAACTGTCCACACCGGCGAATTACCGCATTTGTGTAATTACTGTGGAAAAGCGTTTCGGACTTTTGGCCAAGTTAAAGTCCATCAAAGAAAACATAATGGCGAAAAACCTTTTAAATGCGAAGTAAAGATTTTAGAACATTTTATGGAGTGACACTAACATTTTATTTTCCAGACGTGCTCAAAAGCATTTGCTTATCGTGAAAGCCTTCTCACCCATGTTTCTGTACACACTGGTGTTAAGCGTTTTATGTGTGAAGGATGTGGAAGACGATTTTCTTGCATATCAAACCTTTTAATGCATAGAAGATACAATCAAGCCACTTGCGGTGTCGTTTCTAGTAGCACAAAGCCCCTTTCAGAAGCAATGGGGGTAGCACGAGGAGTATTATATGTTGGTGAAAAGCCAGAGTAAACCATTCCACTTGTAGTTTATAAAATTGGATACGGAACTCATCGAGAAGACAACTAAGGTAACCATCACTTTTTTTTGTATAGTGAAATTTATAATAAAATGTCTGTTAATTACTAGTTACGGGGAACTTGTTTGTTTCGTGTGCAGATTTAATTATTACTTTACCTTTCCGTGTGTTCCTTTAAGTCCTCTTCCTGAAATTGTTTTTCCATAAGTACACTTTGTGTGGAAGAACGGAGGTAATATATAAGAAAACTGAAGTTGAACTACTGACCGAGACGGATGTGTCGCCGTGTCTTGCTCCTCAAAAAAATTTAAATTCGGTTGCGAGAGTAATATGAATAATAGAATAAATGAAAGTTATTAAGTGCGAGTGTCATCTACGCCAAAAGGGAAGGGCTTTTATACTCTATTTAAAAGGACAGTCTGATGATTCCGTTCCATTTTTTTTAACTTTTTGTTCCATTTAACATTCAATGTAGTACAATAGTGCTTCATTGAATGCGTTTAACGGGTCTCCACTGATCAGCATTTGGCTGCCTTCGTTGAGATCAAAGTTCAGCAAAGCAGGCATAACACTGCTGCTGGCTTTGTTCTCACAGAGGCGGCTTTGCTTCGTATTTGTGGATCCCGTTCGTCAGTCCTTGTGCCGGTGTACGTTTTCGTTTTGTTTTGGGCAAATTAAGACCGGGACTATCCCATCTATAACCATCTTATCAACGATTGCCAGAACAGTTTCCGCGCTGGCCGCTCAACCGGACAGTTACTAACGGCTGTAACGGAGCGTTGGAATTATTGTCTCCATACCTCCATAACCTCGATAAATGGATTGAGTTTTTTTTGTCAGATCGTTCAATCCGTGTAATAATTTAACAGCTGAGTCCTACGAAATAAATGCCAGTGTACATCAGGGTTCAGTTCTTTCACCAACCTTATTTCTTGTTTTTATCTATCCATAGTTTAGCCGACGATAGCACCCTTGACTTCGCGTACTCATTTGATTCTGTAATGAATTCACGTGGAAATTCTACAGAAATCCATCGAGAACGCATGTTTAGATCAGTAATCAACGGCATTTCTATGGTACTCGTTTGGGGCAGAGCAAATCGTGTTTCGTTTAATGCATCAAAAACTCAATGATGTTTAATGTGCCTAAAATAACGCCCAGTTCACCCCCAACCCATTTAAGTCGATGGAGTGATTATACCCAATTCACCCTCCCTAAACATCTTGGTTATTCAGATATCCAGCAATCTTAGCTGGACTGATCATATATTTGTAATCGCTAAAAGTGCGATAAAATGTTTGGGTTTTCTACAGCGATGTAAGAAATATTTCACCTCATCTGACTTAGCGCTGATCTACAAGTCCCACATTAGGCTTAGACTTGAATATAATTCCCATATTTGGGCAGGGGCAGGACACACCGCATTGTCCGCGTTAGACAAAGTCCAGCGTAAGGCTATTAAACTTATTGGCGATTCCTCAATCTCTGAGGGCCTTGACTCCCTGGAGCATCGACGGAATGTCGGTTGTCTCTCACTCTTATATCGCTCTTTCTGTGACCATTATTCTAACGAAATTGCTAGCCTGACGTCTTGCAGATACATGACAACCCGCGATACAAGAGCTTCAAGTCGCTCCCACCCCTATACTCTCCAGGTAAAATTTCGGGAATCTTTTCTAAGCAGAACAACACGAATGTGGAACAGTTTACCATATTCTGTTTTTTTCTCGTCATATGATCCCGAAACTTTCAAACGGGTTGTATATCGACTGAAGAGTCAACCTCCTAACCCATTTCCCTCATCCTTAATCCTGCAAAGGCTGTACTTGAGCATCATAGGTCACATAGGAACAGTTTTGGAATTATAGTCTTTAAAATTATAAACCAAATCTTTCTATACTATTTTTATTTCATTTTATAAATACGAATTTGCTTTATGCTTAGGTAAAAATGTAAAACTTTCAGGAACTGGTCCCAGCAACATTTCGCTTATCTTGATCCAATCTGCACAATTATTTGAGCTTAAGAGAGTTTCCATATCGTCCCTCCCGTGATATTTTTGTGGCCTTTGATTGATTTTTTGTGGTGGATTCTCCAAAAGATTAAGCGGGACATAACGATATAAAAATGATTGCCATTCAAGTAGAAATCGTCGAGTATTTTCAACGCCTTTTGTATCGGAACCCCAGTGTTCCAGGCCATAGTTGACATATTTCTTGAGAATATCAAATCGTTCACCACTTGTTGGATCCCAGTGCTTTTGTTCTTTTATTTCCTTAAATATCCATGGTTTAATGAGAGCACCCCTACCTATCATTACAGAAGATACATGTTGAGCTAATTTCTGAAATCGTATTTGGGTGTCAGAACTGTTTGGCAAAGTTTGTTAAATTCAATTCACCTTTTTTTCGTTGTAGTCTTCGAAATTTAAGATGTCTCCATTTCCTATGACAGGAATATTTTGTACGTTTGAAGCACACTTTTCGATATATTCCCAATTAGAGCTTTTCGTGTATCTCTGTTCTCGTGAACGACCGTGAAGCTAGAATAATATATTGGCATTGAAATTTATTTAATATCTTCATTTAGTATTCTTACTGTAACAGCGCTAGCTCCCCACTCTTCCAATTTTGGTAACAAATCGTGCGCTACACTTTTGTCAGCATACACGCCCGTTCGCGTTTTAACTGTGAAAGGAACATCTAAAAGTGTAGAACAGCTCCGAACGATAACTTCAAGAGTATTTTGTCTCCTGATAAGTGCACTACCTCCTCCTTGGGTGTATATAAGGTCAATTGGACATCCAATGTTTAAATCAACAAAATCAACGACGCTATTTTCTTGCAAAAGTTGAGCAGCTTGAGTTATTAGTTGAGCACTATTGCCGCATAGTTGAACACCGAACACATCTTCGGATTCGTGGCGCTTTGTAAGAGCCCACTCTTGTGAAAGACCTTTTACTAAAGGCACGGCACATGCCATTTCTCCACATGTAATATCCGCTCCAAATTCTTTACATATCCTCCGAAATGGTGGGTTGCCAACAGTCGTTAAAGGACTCAAGAACAATTTCTCACGAAAGTTTACTTTTTTCTTCTCAACGTCTCTGCTATTAACATCGCTTTCATCAATCACACATCCCGTGGGCTTATTCCCATCAGTTGTCTCATTATTTGGTTTTGTCTGTTCAGTCTTTTGTCGTTCAAATGATTTCACAATTTTCGTTGTTTTACTGAAGTCATATTTCCGTTTTCTCAGTTGAACTTGAAGATCTGAAAAATTAATTTTACTTTTGGTTCTTTCATTAGCACATAAAATACACTACAGTACCCGAAGAAATACCATTAAAAGTAGTTCGGGCAGCTTTTTCGTCGTAGGAATCGGATTTTAAATTGTTGAAATTTTCATCCATATGTGCCTTAGCGAACCGACAAGTTAGTCCTCTGGGACAAAATCCCTTAGTGGTGTAAATATAACATGTCTCACCTGAACAGAAAGAGTGGATATTTCAAAAACCCTTTGTTCTAACAACGGAAATAAGTACCGATATCGCTTGGCTTTTGCATAAGAAATTTAGGAATATCGTGCATATATATACAATTTTTCATAGTACACTCGGTCCCATCGGGTCCATTGAAATATGAATGGCAAAGGTTAGATCCACGCTCTTCCCGATAAATTGGACGACGCTAAAATATGAAGGGTTTAAAAATTTCATAGTAAAACCGTGTTTTGCTGTGAGGAATGTATGCTAGTTTCGATCATTTCTAGTTTATCAGGCAACCTACTTTATTTTGGCCTCGTTTTCTGTTTTTCTTGCCGTTGTTCTGCTTTTGCATTTTATTATCTTCTTCATTATTTTCATTTTCAGAAAAAGGTCTTTTTTCAGGTGAAACAGATTTAGTTTCCGATTGAACAATCTCTGGCATTAAATACCTATAATGAAAGAATAATACAAAAATTCAAACGTAGTTTACTTTCTGGCATACTCAGATTTTATATAGCAAATTCCTGCATCCATTATTTAAAGAAATTATATTTTAACTCGAAACAACGTTGGACAAATAGTACAATAGTTTGACAGTTATCAGCGATGTTAAACGAATGGTATAAATCGCATGTGTTTTGTCATGCATGCCACATGATTAGTCTAACATAAGCTGAGACATCAACCAGTTCCGGTTTTCGGAGTGAAATTCGTATTTTTTAGACGTCAAAAATAGGCTAAAAAATAGCTAAGCATGCAGAAATTGCAAAGTATCATTTAGGTTAAGTTTGTTTACAAGTGGGGTAAATAGTGAAAATATTGTCTATAATTATTAGTGTTTTGCAGTTTTTTGCATTAATCACGTCTTACGTTTAATAATGCTTAAAAATAACAAGAAAATTAGTTAAATATCAACATGGTTCTACTATTTCAGGCATTATTAAGTTCGCTGAGAAAGGTAACTAGTAAACAATTTCTGTAATAATAGTAACAGCAATAGGA
The DNA here is from genome assembly GCA_964036015.1 of Leptarthrus brevirostris. Taxonomy (NCBI): domain Eukaryota; kingdom Metazoa; phylum Arthropoda; class Insecta; order Diptera; family Asilidae; genus Leptarthrus; species Leptarthrus brevirostris. The sequence continues at coordinate 101,264,313 of OZ038375.1, forward strand.
TTAAATATTCACTTTTATCCCCAACAATAATAATAATAATGTTTATTGTTTTCTTGCAAATGTAACAATTACCTTTGTGATTTAATACATTTAAGGCAATGGACTAACCATGGGACGATTCATAAACGGAGGTTTGCGCAATTCAGTATTCCTGAATTATGCAGCTGCAGAGCAAACCTGCGTTTATGAATGGGCCCCATCTGTCCGTTGACTATATCGATAACAGCACATATTATATTAGATTTTTTAATTTGCTCGTTAACTTTGATTTCTTGCCGGCCCGTAGTATGACGATGAGTAAACGCGGACTCCACTAAAATTTGTCAAAACAAAATCTGCTGCTGCTAACGAATGTAGGTAGAAATTTAATTTATAGGATAATCACCTTAAAGAAGTTGTTCATTTATTTATCTACTAAGATTCATCAAATACTGACTACTACATCAAGGTTAGGTTAGGTTAGGGTGGCGGCCATCAGCCCTACAGCCGATCAGCCTCATATAGACCTATAAATGGTCCGTTGTGTTACCACATCTGTGGAACCGTGCCTGATTGCCGGGTTTAACTAAAACCAGCCGCAGCTGTTAATAAACCTTAGAAGCTGCTTCAGCCCGATATCCGGCTATATCGCCCATTGCATTGTACCTTCTTTTTGCTAGGCCCGGGCATTCGCAGAGTAAGGGCTGAATGCTTTCCACCTCTTCCTCGTCCATACAGCTCCGGCAGAAGTCATTCGTGGGAACGCGCAGACGTTCTGCGTGTCTACCGAAAAGACAGTGGCCAGTAATAACTGCCACAATGTTTCGGAGGTTTATCCGGCATCCGTTTAGCAGGAACGCGGTTTTTCTCAAATCGCATTCAGTCCACAGCTGCCTTGATAGTCTGCATGTGGTTAAGTTACTCCATTTCTGCTTAGTGGTTAAGTTACTCCATTTCTGCTTAGTGAGCTGAGTAGCCTTAAGGTCAATTTCTCTCTTTACTGATTCTAGCGGCCAGCCGATCGATCTGTCAATAGAGGAATCATCCAGTTGTGATCCCTCCTTTACCAGCTCATCAGATGCCTCATTCCCTTGAACACCACTGTGACCAGGGACCCAGCAGAGAGTTACCTTGTGTCTCGCCCCTAACGTCCGGAGACCAGCCAGACACCTGCCGACCAACTGTGACCTGACTAAGTTTGAGTCCAGCGCCTTGATAGCTGCTTGGCTGTCGATGTACAAGTATATCTCGCTACCCATTGGTAGGTTTGGGCGCCCGTGTATTAGTGCTACCGCCCTTTCTACAGCCAAGATCTCCGCTTGGAATACACTGCAATGGTCCGGTAACCGGTACCTACTGCATATGCTTAGGCAGTCCGAGAAGACCCCTGCTCCCACCCCGTCCTCCGACTTAAACCCATCCGTGAACACCGATATTTCTACACCTGTGGCATCCGCCCACTCTTCCCACTCTTCTCTAGTTGGGATTCTTGTGGTGAAGACCTTTCCAAAACTAAGTTGTGGGGTGGTGTAATCGGTGCTCACCTGCAGATAGCCTCCCGGATAAGTCCTTAGTATACTGCTATGGTCGTTATCAGAGCTCTTCCAGCACTTGGACTCTTTCAGTCTTACAGCACTGCGTGCAGCTATACTTTTACCGTGGACGTCGAGCGTTAGGAGATGGAGCATAGTCTCTATTGCAGCCGTTGGCGTTGTGCTTATAGCTCCGAAGAAGTCCAAGCAGGCAGCTCTTTGAATCTTGTTTGTTTTCTTTGACTACTACATCAAAATAACAATATAATTACATAAGAAATAGAAAAAGTAACCCTAACAAAGCTGATTCTTCAGTTGAGGTCTCGACAAGTGAAAATTAATACACTCAAAACGATTATTAAAGAGACGAGACATAGATGTAATAGGCTCGAGCATTTGTGCGGTGGTGGGGAATATGCAGAAAACTTTGGTTTCACAAGGGGCAATTAACCAAACCTTGTAAGCAATCGAAGGCTGTTTCACATCAATGACCTTGATTGAACCCTGACTGATTAAAAACAATAACGGATTTCCCTTCTAAATATTTTATAAGCTGTTTGTACACTATCTTCTCCACTTTTTCGTATGTCGGCAACGCATTCACTGGTCGATATTCCTCACATTTAGATGAGTTTTTACCTTTGCTATTGGAGTTACTGTTGATTCCTAGGCAGTTGCAATCTCTTTTTTGCATTATTTCTTTCAATGTTTCTTTAATCTCATTCAGCCTTATTCTATTAAAAGTAAAAGAAGTACTTACGCTTGTTACCATTTCAGCATAATTTACTATAGGAATAGGATCTTATAGAACATCTCTGCTACTTCTTCATTTTTCTCCAAAGTTCTACCATTAACTGTAATTCTTATAATATCTGACCTTCTTTGTTTCAACACTAACATTTCACATTTCCTTCTGGTTGTTTGATTCACTAATTTTCCTTTTGATATAATCGCTCCTTGATTTTTTTAATTTAGTTTTATATTTATTTTTAGTATCTTTATACGCTTTCCAATCAACATTAAGGTTTATTATTATTGCGTGCTGTCTTGCTCGAAGTTTTCTTTCTCTTAAAACTCGAATATGAGTCGCATAAAAAAGAGACCACGCTGCACTAGCATTACTATAAAACAGGTCTTGCGAACGTAAAATAGAGTTTCCTTATATATATGGGTCATCAAACTCCTTAGACTATCGCTTAACAAAGTTCAGAGATGCATTAGCTTTGTTTACGATATTGTTGATATGGTCGTCAAATGAAAAGGTTGTATTCAACACGACCCCTAAATCTTTGGTCGTGTCAAGGCTGTTCAGGGACCCATCGTCTAAAGTGTAGTTTAAGTGCACTGAATTCCTTTATCGAGAGAACGACATAGTAGAACACTTGCTAATATTTAGAAGAAGGAGTTTGTAGACCACCAATTATTTATAAAAGGCGTCTAAGTCAGAGTTTAATGGTGCACAGTCACTTACAGTTGAAATAACACGGACAATTTTGGAGTCCTCAGCGAACCATAGAATTCTCGAATTAGAGAGAATTAAGGATACATCATTGATGTAAATGATAAAAAGCAATGGTCCTAGATGACTACCTTGAGGAATGCCGGATGTGGTATAAATTTCATTAGAAAGTGTATCTCGAAATAGAACACGTTGCGTGCGATGAGATAGATAGGAACGCATCCAATAAACGAAAATTGGTGGAAACGATAGAAAAGATAACTTACGAACAAGAACACTGAAATATTCTTGAAGACAGTATCCTCGTCAAATACTAGATCTTTGGTTTCAAGTTTATTCGGCGCAAGCCTCGTCATATGAGTAAAATCCTTAGCTCAACTATCACAGTGTGTAGCCAAAAACGCGTTGCTAAAAAAGTCGCCAAATACTCTCGACGTTACCAAAACTCTACACAGAAGGGTAGCCATCTCAATTACGCTTAGAATTTACGAACCTCCAGAACTGTTTAGGCACAACACGCAAAGTCGATTTAATTCTCTCCAAATACTCAGCATCACTCTCGAAGTAGTCAGCATCACTCTCGAAGTAGTCAGCATCACTCCTTGACGAACAAAACTGCTTCCAAGCTTTATTCTTTAGATTCTTTAAGTGCTTCATGGAAGTTTTGAGCCAATGCTGCACGAGACCTTGAAACAGGAACACAATTAGCAAAACAAACAGAAAGAGAATCGTAAAATAATTTTACAGCATTATCGATGTCACGCTCATTCAAAACATTCGTCCAATCACAGGCAAACATCCAAAGGTAAAATATTTGATGTATGTTTATAAATACAATAATTAGGCATATCTCCCATTTGCATTCTGTATATAAAACTTAAAACATCCTCTGCAACACGTTGCTTAATACTTAACCAGCGTAATGAATCTAACATAAATGATATACTTGCGTATCTGTTCCATCAAAAAAATAGATCTCATTGCATAATTCTGCAGTCTCTGAAGTCTCACGAGTGATTTTTTTTTCACACACAAACAAGATTGACGAACAATACTCAAAAGGTGATTTAATAATTACGTTATATACATGTGGGATCGAGGCTTCTCCATAAATAGAACTTTGGAACGGAGAATCGGCAACAGCGCTGGTGGCCCAGTGGTCAGGGTAATGGAGTATCATGCGCATGGTCTCGGCTCAAGACCAGCTCGCACAATGGTTATTTTTAACTCCTATTCTCCGATTCCTACATACATATATTGCACTTAATAAATCTAGTCTCTCTCGAATCCTTTTTAAATACACACATATAAAATCTATATGCTGCTTGAATGTCACATTGGAAATAACAAGAACTCGTAGATATTTAACCTGTTTATGTGTAAATTTAAATAATGTTGCTCTTTAAGTACTATACACTTAGTTTTTTTACATTAATTTTCAACCCATTAGCTTTAAACCAGGCGTCAAGTCTACCTAGATCTCCTTGAATTTCCCTTTCGCAGATAACAGGGTCCATTCCAGCAACAAATAAAAGAGCGTCACATATATATTAAACAGAAGAGGCCCAAGTATTGACCCTTGAGGAACACCATATGTAGTTGTCAAAGACTCGGACAGTATTCCGTTGGTAAGTCGTATATTGGTCAGTAATATTCGCAACGATCAGAGCCCTTAACTTTCTCTATCGGCGTTACACGCGATTCCTTCCAGTCATCAGGGAAGCATCCAGAGCTGAGTGACCGGTTTACTAGCTGGACAAAGACCGGTCCAAGAACCTCACAACGCAATGTTTTCCTTATAAAGACTATCGCGACTGAAGCATAAAAGTAGGAAGTCTGAAGTTATAAAAAGACCACTATTGGTCGCTGGTTATATGTACATTAAACCGAACTCGGTTGACTTTCTTTCAGTGCACTGTTCGGCTTATTTCTGATAACGTGTCAGTACAAAAATTGAAAAGTGTGTTCAGTAGCAATCATTTCGATGGAAAAATTTGTTTAAGCAATTACATTTCCTTGTGAACTTTTACCTGAAATATTTTCATCAGGTCATTTTTACTCTCAGCCTGTCAATTGTTAGGTGGGAAATTTTAATGTGTTTTAAATTAGTGCATTAGCGCAAGATATCAATTTTAACTTATCTCACTAATGTTTACTTTATTTAGTCGCCAAAAAAGCGTACCCATCTGAAATTTATCGATTCCCTTCGTTTGACTGTTCGTGGAGGTCATGGCGGAAATGGAGTTCCGAAATATGGAGGTATAGGCGGCCAAGGGGGTTGCGTCTATTTAATCGCTAAAGAAGACCATACATTGCGTAAAGTAATACAAAGACATCCAACAAAACGAATTGCAGCTAGCACCGGCGAGGATAGCTCCAAAATTCGTATACTTGGCCGCCGTGGAGTGGACACTAAAGTAGAAGTTCCAGTTGGTGTTCAAATTTTGGAGGACAATGGTGCAATTGTGGCAGATTTAAATGAGGAAGATTCCGCATGTATTGTAGCTGCTGGTGGAATAGGTGGCTGCTCTGGCACAAACTTTCTAGGAAAGCCAGGAGAGTTGCGAACAATAACGTTAGACTTAAAATTAATTGCTGATGTTGGTCTAGTTGGATTTCCTAATGCAGGAAAAAGTACTCTACTCAAAGCCATTTCGAATGCTACACCAAAAATTGCTTCATATCCATGTAAGTTTTCTTTTCTCATGAGACAGCTCTTACGATTATCAATTTTATTTCAAACAGTTACAACACTTCGTCCACAAATTGGTATCGCCGAGTACCCCGACTTAAGATCAATTTCAATAGCAGATCTTCCCGGTTTAATTGAAGGTGCCCATGCGAATATTGGTATGTAGATCAATCATACATGTAAAAGCATATCATTACATAGCATTCAATTTAGGATTAGGTCACAAGTTTTTAAAGCACATCGAAAGAACGCGCTTACTTTTGATGGTTGTAGACATATTTGGATTTCAATTGAGTCAATCACATGTGAAACGAAATTGTTTAGAAAATATTTTTGCTCTAAATAAGGAACTTGAATTGTACGACGAGAATCTTCTGGAGAAACCTTGCATTTTATTAGTGAACAAAATGGATTGTAATGGAGCAGTAGAAGAGCTTGAGAAAATTAAGCCTGTTATGTTCGACCTTGAACAAGGGCTCGCAGAATGTCCAAATGAGATTAAGCCAAATAAATTGCTAAATTTTGAAAGAATTATTCCTATTTCGGCTAAAAATAAGTCGCGCATTGATGTTGTAAAAGAAGAATTAAGAGATGTTTTGGATGAGGCTGCTGAAAGACAATTTGAAGACGATCGAGCAAGGCAACAGTTAGAGGAAAAGTTAAAAGAAAGGGGTCCGCGCGTTACTTAGTGTTACTATTTGAGTAAGGACAGTTGTTAAAAATTTTGCTTTGTTTGTGTTTTCATTGTTTAAAACAAAAACTTGCAAGCGTCCTGCTATATTTCATTTGTTATTAAAACATACTTTCGATATAAAAAAATATTTTATTAATTATTAATTGTTTTGATAAGAAAGAGCTTCTTCCACGTCCTGCTTGGATCCCAAGAATATTGGCGCACGTTGATGAATTTTTTCCGGAACAATGTCTAAGATGTTTATTTTACCGTTGCTTGCTAAACCGCCCGCTTCAGTAACAATGTGTGCCATAGGATTACATTCGTACAACAAACGCAACTTTCCATTAGGAGACGATTTCGTTGCTGGATAGATGAAAATGCCGCCATATTTAATGGTTCGATGCACGTCAGCTACCATACTTCCAACATATCTTGCGCCATACGTTTTCCCTTTACTTGGATCTTTCTTTGCTTGAATGTAGTTATAAACTCCTTCATCCCATTGTGCGCTATAACCTTCGTTAATTGAATAAATATTTCCACGTTCAGGAATTCTCATATTGGCGTCAGTCAAAATGAACTCCCCAATAGCTGGGTCGTAAGTGAAACAATGTACTCCGCTTCCGTTTCCTAAACTAATAACGACAGCAGTTGCTGAACCATACAGGGCATATCCAGAAGCAATAATATTCTTTCCGGGTTGAAGTGCATCTGATAATTGTGGAACATCTTCCGATTGTTTTCTATAGATTGCAAAAATTGATCCAATTGACACCAGACAGTCAATGTTGGATGATCCGTCAAGCGGATCGAAGCAAACAATGTATTTGCCTTGTTTATCGGTTTCTACTTCAATAATATTTTCATTTTCTTCAGACACTAGTAAACATGTAGTGTATGAGGATTTCATCATATTTATGAAAAGTTCATTGGAAAGTACGTCGAGCTTCTTAACCTGTTCACCCTGAACATTTGTGTCGCCTGAGATTCCATGGAGCTTGGCGATTCCAGCTTTTCGCACTGCTGATGCTATGGCTTTTATTGCTGTTTGAATGCAGTTAAGTAGTTGCGAAAGATCTCCGGTTGCATGTTTGAATTTTCTTTGCTGCTGTAAAACAAACCGTGTTAGTGTCATACAATTGGAGTCAAAAACCGGACCTTGTTGTGACATCTTATCTACAATAGTTAAAACATGTTGATTAGAACACGTATAGACATTTATTTGTAAAATTATTATAAAGTAATTGCATATGTACGTGCAATGTTCATGCATTAGCAATTAGTGGTTAATTAAATCGAAAAGACGTTTAAATTTATGTTTTTTTAAGATTAAACTTGACCAATTTCAAATTATGCTGGTCGCCTTTCAAGTCGATTAAGTCGGTTTAAGCTCCAAGAAGTCTATTATCATTCCAACCTGGCCCGAATTTTCAACTCAAACCAGTCCAAATGGTTAAAGGCTGGAACATTTTTTTCAAAAGAACGCCATATTTTCAAAAGAAATGTCTGACACAATTTGTCCACCCGTCAAAGGAAGCAATAAACCTTTGACAAAAAATTACAGCTACATATCAATAAAAGGTCTGTTCCTGTACCTGCAGAGATTATAACCGCTTCGAAAAAAACTGCAGAATACTGTAGAAAAGTGTTCCCGTATTCACTTTTTCAAGAAAATGTTCCCGACGTCACAACTTCCCCTCCTACAGAAAATTTAAGAATTCTGCAACAACTTTGACCACCTACAATATGCTTAAATCTTATTTCTATCAAAGTGACAACTGCCCAAAAGTCAATTGTGAATCCAACTTTTATAAAGTTTTTATATATATTTTTTTATATTTCATAGTATTTATTAACTATAAGCTAACCATGCTCAGGGAGTATGGTTAAAATATAACTACGGCGTAGTTAACTACGACAGTTTTGGAACGACAAATAGGTAACATCGTAGTTTTTGAACGCCAACAATTGACCATAGTTAACTATGGCGAGCTCCAGGTTGGAATTATTAAGTGATTCTCTGAAATAATTTTGACAGGAGTAAATGACTGCACACTTACCTGTACTCTTTATTTGCATGTATATTCTTATAACTTTAAAAGCTGGATATATTTCGGTTTACTGGGTGCCAGTGTTACTTTTTCAAGACTAACTGGGTAATTTAGTAAGCCGGTTATCTAGTAGTAGTAATCTTTGAATGAGACATTAACCTCTTGAACTCATATTTGGCGGTGTTCACATCCTGTCTTCTACGACTACTCCGTCAACGGCATTGTCTTGGGTAGGGTCGACAAGATGAGAAACTTGGAAGTGGTCCACAACTCTCGTCTTTTTTTCGAGGACCATATTGATTCTATCGTTCGTAGGGCTAACTCGATGTTAGGCTTCGTTAAAAGACGGCCCATACTGTACCTTCGTTAGACCTATTTTGGAATACTCTAGCCCTGTATGGTTTCCTTACTTCGCCGTTCACATCTCTCATCTCTACGAAACCTGAAGACATTCTTTTTATTACAACTATGGTCTCAGTTTTGTTCGATACACAAAACAAACGAAAAAGAAAGTAATCGTCTAGTAATTAAAGGAACCTTTCGCGGTTAATTACTATTTTTAGGCAACCAAGAAAATTTTATTCAACTATTGAACGAAAATAGTAATGAACGATTTTAATAGGAACATCAAATGAATGGACATTTTGCAACCCAACCATCGAATGGTGCGATAGTTTTTTTTCGATGGTTCACTATTTGGAATGACAATAGACTTCTTGGAACTTAAACTGACTTGAAAGAAGACCAGCATGATTTAAAAATAGTCTAGTTTGATCTTGAAAAGGTATATTTCACGCATTTTACAATTATGTAAGTTGCTAAAATTTGTATTTGCTTTTATTTCAGTTTCTGATAAGATTACGAGTGTACTGATTGATGATGATACTTACCGGACCCTATAAATTACCGTAGTTAATTGAAATCAAGTAAGTGGATTATGTTATTAGATTTTTCAAAACATATTTATTTCATTGATTGAAAGTAAAGTTTACAAGCTATAAAAATGCATATTCACACAAAACTACAATGAAATTGTTAGAGGCAGCAATTTTTCTAATATTGGTAGTGAAACAACATAAAACAATGTGCAACATGATTATAGTATAAAAATTACAACTTATGCAAGTTATTAGCTGCGATTATTGAAGGATAAATTAATACAGAAACTTACTGTCTGCCATTTTACCAGTGCACCAAAGTTACTTTAATTCCTGTTGAAAATTATATGAGGGATAATAATGTTTTTTTCTGATAGTGTGTAGATTTAGTAGCTTGGTTGATACACTAACCGTCAAAATTATGAAACGAAGCTTTGTAATCAAACCTTCACGTACTTTCGTAAGAAATTTTGTTGTTAGAAACTAAGGAACAAAAATAAACACAATTACAGTTTATCTGTTTAAAATGTATCTATTTTAGGCAACGAGGAGTCTTTTACACATATTAGTTTGTTTTTTAAAGTGAAAAATAAATATTTAGTTGAAATTACGAACTTTTGTACAAAAATGTTTGTCTATTGCCACAAAGAAGAAAAGTGTCTAGTGATTCAATTTAACGATGAGCTAAACTGATATAAAAATTGTTTAAAATAAATTGATATATATCTAAGCCATCGCACTAATTTCAATGGAAGTTAGGGAAAGAAAGAAATTATATTAACTGGTGTGAGAACAGCGAAAAATCAATAATTGTACGGGGAAAAGTTCCTTTTTAAGCACTTAATTGATAAGAGATTTAGGTTGAGAGAAAATAAGTACTATGTAAGATGTTTAACTTGAATCTTCGAACGGATCTTTTGATCCCAACCTATTCCAAATATATGAAACCGGAAAAACTGTCAGTCGGTGCCATTTAAGGCTGAAGACACAATAAAAGAGCTTTTTCAGTCAGTTTTCTGTCAGCCTGCTGAAACGCAGCCGAAAAAGTTGCATAGCACGAAATCGGAGCTTTTATGCTTACACGATGTACGTTTATGAAATATCTTTTAACATATTAATACTAGAATTAATTAAGGGGAAACGTTCAGTTTATAAGTAAATGAACATATACAAGAAGCAGACAAAGGTCAGCTACAAATGCTGTTAGGAAGACTATTAAATAATTACAATCCCTTATATAGTAGGTTATTCCGCGTACTGGCTCTTCTGTATAGCGGCAGTCTGAAGTCACTAACATTCCTCAATTGATAGCTTTCATTTGTTGTATAGTTCACATTTCTCTGCACGTACTCCGGATACATGTTATTTTTTATTTTAAACAGTGATGGGCATTATTCGAATAAATTTTCAATCAAATAACGATTTTTTTTTCAAAAATCTAATAAAAAATTATTCGAAAAATTTTTATTCGATTTTCAATTTATTTTAAGTTATTCGCAAATAATTATTTGGTGCTCCTTAATCCAATTTCAAATAATTATTTGTTATTTGATGCTTTTTATTTGAATTTCAAATAATTATTTGTTATTCGATCGTGCGTTATTCGATAATCAAATAATTATTCGTTATTTGATGACTCATTCGCAAATAATTATGTTATTTGGTGCTTTTTGTTCGAATTTCAAATAATTATTTGTTATTCGATTATTAAATAATTATTCGATAGTTCATGTCTCTTTATGAAATAATTATTTGTTGTTGGTGTCCATTAGTTCAATTTCAAAAAATTATTTTTTGGTACACGCATTTCATATCACAAGGTGTCTCGTACTTAGGAAATTAAAACTGCCTTGTTATGTTTCGATGTTTACAGTAAAGATTTTAGTAAATGATACCATAAAACAAATGTATTCCATAAAGAGACATCAACTATCGAATAATTACTTGATAATCGAATAACAAATAATTATTTGAAATTCGAATAAAAAGCACCAAATAACAAATAATTATTTGCGAATAATTCATCAACTAACGAATAATTATTTGATTATCAAATAACGCACGATAGAATAAAAAATAATTATTTGAAATTCAAATGAAAAGCATCAAATAACAAATAATTATTTGCGAATAATCCTCCAAATAACAAATAATTTTTGTAATCAAATTAATTTTTATTGAATTTTTCAATTTATTTGAGTTTTAGCTTTTATCTTTATTCGAATAAAAATGCCCATCTCTGATTTTAAAAACCATTACTAAAGCATTTAATTTTAATCTCTGCTCAACATTCAACCACTTTAATGTTCGTATCATTTCTAACACCGGGGTCCTTATATCGATCGCACTTAAGTATCACTCCAATTGCTTTATTTTGTAAAACTTGCAGTCTTTTCTGGTTTTCAATATTGCACATATAGAGGATTGAAGAACAATAATTATAGTGTTGCAGAATAATTGAATTATAAATTGCCAATGAAAAACTCATTGATAAATTTATCCTAATTTTTTTAAAAAATCCAATGTTTTTAGAGCTTTTAGCGAATCTTTGTCTATGTGGTAATCAAAATTTAAGTTTAATATCAAATATTAGACTTCGTTAACACATTCCACTGGTTCACCGTTTATTGAAATATCGACACTTTGATTATTTCTATTTACACACATACATTCAGTTTGAGTTTATTTGTACACATTTAATATCATTTATATATAACGAAAAATAGTAGTGCACCCAGTATAGAGCCTTGCGGTTCTTCGACGAATCTTATTAGTTGATTGTAAGTTACCTTTTCTATGATATTCTCATATGTCGGCAACATATTTATAGACCTCAATTCCTCTGGACTATTGGCATTTTTAATTTTCTTAACTTGTGTTATTATTGAACTTTTCCAACTTCCGCGGCAGATTCCCTTTACCATAAACATATTTATTATTACAATCCAGGATTATCGAAATTGTCGAAATTGGAACTGTTGCCACCCGTGTTTTGTATTGTAATTTTTGAATACATTGATTCAAAGTTAAAGCTGCCGAAAAAGTCCCGATTGTGTTTTAGCCTGTAACAACCGAATTATTATTTGCAGCTTTTAGAGCTTGGCAAAAGAAGATAAAGTCAACAATGGCAATGGTTTAAAACGTTCTAAATATTATGTGAAATTAATAGAATATTTAAAAAGCAAAAACCGAGCAATATAAAAATAAGATTACACGAACAAGTGAAGGAAATAATTATTTCTTAATTTTGTGTTTGTGAAATATTGTTCATATTAGCTCTGCCCGCGACTTTATTCACATAGACTTTTGAATTTGTTTAGACTGGTTAATAAAAAAATAGAAACAAAATCTGGACATATATGTATCTTTATCTTAACTTTTACATCAATTTCACAATGTAACTTAGAGTAAAACTTCCTTGTACACTACGTTTTTGGTTTTACGTTCAGGAGTAAGCATCAATTTGTGGAATCACTTATTCGAAAGTCAAAATAATAGGTCGGTCTGTTTACTCGAAAGTTCTCCCATCCGCACTGCGTCTTTTTACTTTTGGACTTGAAGGAGACATTTGACAGTAGAGAAATTTCCCATTTTACCCAAATTTTACATAATCTGATGAGTGTGAAAATTTCTACAAAATTCTTTTTCTTTTATGAATAACAACTTACAGCTGATTGATGTCTGACAAGTTACAGCTTATAAATAAAAATTAAAATAAACAATTAACTTTTTCAGCAAATTGTTATTCATTTTTATTTATTTTTACGATTTCTTGTAAATGCACTGATCCTTCTTCCTCTTCAGTTGTCATCAATATATCCAATAAAAAAAGTCTTCGGTGACATATTTTTTAGTTCTACAACGAGGCGTCCAAAAAGTAAGAGTACTGAGCCTCTGACGATAAAAGGGGATTTTTGTTTACTACTTTGGTAACATTGTTTTCAAAGGCAAGCTCTTGGGTGTAAACTTCAGTCGGTTCAAAACCCTCGTTGTAGTGCCATCTTGAAATGACCGTCTCGATTTCGAATCCCGCCAGCTGAGTTTTGGGACCGAAAAAGAATGCTCCGCATTGAACACTCGTATATGCCACAGGGGAAACAATTAATCCCCAACGTTATTGTGAAATCCTAAAAAAACTATGCAGTTATACAGAATGAATAGGAACGCTAATGAGAGGAATAATTGGTTTCACGACGCACGTTTCCACACAGCACATATCGCAACGCAACTCTTAGGCTCATTCGGTTGGGACATTGCCAGCCCCAATCTGGCGCTTTCCGATTACCGTCTTTTCACCTCTCTGAAGTTGCTTATAGGTGGAAAAATGTTTTTGACCGACGACGACGTCAAGAACGTCATAACGCAATGAGTACGAGAGTTGGCCGGAGACTTCTTTTCGATGGAGGTATAAAAAAGCTCCTCCCTTTACTCACAAAGTGCCTCGATCGGCAAGGGGATTACGTGGAAAAATAATGTGAACTAAAACCTCTAAAATTTTGTATTGTTTTTGTAAATAAACTGTTTTCAATTTTTAAAAAATTCAGTACTCTTATTTTATGGACGTGCCTCGTGTGATATAATAAAAAACTGGCCAAGTGCGAGTGGCACTTGCACACTAAGGGTTCCGTACTATGGAAAATCCTAAAAAGTATATATAGTAAGAAATTTTAATCATGATCAGAAATTACTGATCACTTGCTCTGTTTGCAAAGCTTTTTCAAGGTAAAATAAAATTCTCCCCCTATTTCCCCCTTAAAATAAAGTTTTTTATAATTTTAAATACGATTTTCGTCTCTGGACCAACGATTTACCTATTATATATTCTCTACGGCGATTCTTTCAGCTCTATTAATGTGTAATATTTAAAATAAAGTATAGTACTCAAATTAAATTCCTTTTGATGTGCCAAAAACGTTATCTTAGATGGAAAGAAAGCAGAATAAGAAATTGTAAAACAAATAACAATGAACTGAGTAAAAGTATCACAGACGCTGTACTGAAAAATGTAAGCTACGTCCTTTTAAGTGAAGTACCATATTCATTCTATTTTTAACTGACTTTCCAAAAACAACAAGGTTCTATGTTCGACATTTATTTTGTTTTTTTATTAATTTTATTTTTTTTATGTGTGATTGGTCATAAAATCGTAATGCGTGGACCGATTTGGGTGATTCTTTTTTTGTTGTATAGAGTATGCTAATAATGAAAAAATAAGCTCCTATGGTGGGGTTGGGAGAGGGAGGGATAGTCTAACTTCGTAACGCGTGGACCCATTTGGATGATTCTTTTTATTTTATATAGAGTATAATCCCCCAATGCTAATATGAGGATAAATGTTGCTCTAGGGCGGTGGTGGGGGAAGGGATAGGCTAACTTCGTAACGTGTGGACTGATTGTTTTTTATGTGTATAATATGTTGCCCCACTGGTACCACGACAAAAATTTATTTGGCGTGGTGGTGTGCGGAGGGAGCGTTACCCAATTTCCAAATGTACATACCTATTTGGGTTATTCTTTTTTGTTGTGTACAGTATGATCCCCCCACTGCTACTATGAGGAAAAAATTTGACCTAGAGCTGAGGTGGGACAGGGGTAGTCTAACTCTGTAACGCATGTGCTGATTTAGATGATTCTGAGTGCACATTGAATCTATTTGAAGGGTCCACGCAAAGAACGTGCGTAATGTGTTCAGGAGAACATTTCGAAAGTGTGAGACTTGCAAGTTCTTTCCCTGTATGGAAATGTTTAAACTGGCTATATAACTAGACCTAGCGGGATTTTTTCCATTGTTATAATGGGGTTAGGAGGTACATACGTTGGTCCACTAAATTTCATAAAAAACTCTGACTTCGCACGTTCTTTCCGTGAACTCTTCATTTGTGTTCTGACAAAAAATGTGGTTGTTGGAGGATTGGCGGCGCCTAGCTTGATAAAGCATAGACCGATTTTAATGATTTTGATTCTGTTGTACTGAATACATTTTCCGATTGATAAATGATAAAAATGTTGTACCTAGAGTGACTAGAATAATTTTTTCTTGCTGTATTGAGTACGGTGGCACACTAGGGTCAAAATTTTCTAAGGTGAGTGTAAGGGTGAACGTGAATATTTATAATATGTTGCGGCGCTTGGATAATTCTGTTTCCATTCTTTAGAGTGCACTACCCCTGCAACTTTTGAAATTGCTTTGTTCGTACAAGCCGAGTCAAGGCACTAAAAAGTGAAAAATAAAATCGTTTTAAAAAAAAGTTAAACAGACTCCACCAAAATCTATTAAAAGCATAAAATAATTTTTAATTTTATAACTAGTAGGATATTTTGAAGTTGGTGCAAATTAAATAAACAAAACAACTTGATCCAACCACAATCGGCGATACTATATAACACTACCTAAACGTTGCAGCTCACGGCATCATAAGGAAGGATGATTAAATACTTTTGTTTTAGTTTTTTGGTTTGTTTAATTTGCACGAACTTTAAAATGTCGTACTGGATATAAAATTAAAAATTATTTTATGCTTTTAAGCGCTTTTTGTGAAGTCGGTTAAACTTTTTTTTTTAAATTATTTTATATGTATTTATACCTATGTCTCTTCAATAAGCTGATCCGATTAAATCCCATCATCTTCGATTTGACTTTTAAATAATGCAATGAAAACGAGATCATCTTCAATCAGATTAGATTTTTTGTCTGAGCTCAATGAGCATAATCTAGATCACTTTTTGTGAAATTTACGTTTTGTTATTAAATGTATATTTGTTTAAAAAGAAATTGTTTTAAAAACGCGAATTGGATAGGCAAATATCTATATTTTCGTCGACAAGGTAATTACATTACATTAGCTTCAAAAATTAACATATTTCCGTCTTCATTCATAGTTATCACTCTGCCACTTTGTTGTTAAATGTGCAATAACATTTGCTAAGATCTTTTTCGTATTTGGATTTTATTTTTAGGTCAGATAAGTTTGCTTAAATCAAGTGATCAAATTTAATCCAGATTACATTTCAACAGATAAAGTAACATTTTAGAAACAAAACAATATTATTATTTACTTTTTCGTAAAACACATTTTTTCTAATTGTTATTATTTTTACAAAGTTGCAAGTTTTAAAACAGTTATTCTTTTATAAATTTAAATGTAATTGAATTATAATTTTGTACATAAGTGAAACACTATTTGTATTTGTCGAACTTAGTTACTTATTAATTCCGAACAGAGAAGAGTTATGGTTTTGTTTTTAACTCAAACTGATATGTAACTTTTACGTTACGTTTTTACTAAAATAGATTGAGCATGCAAATGATGGTATTCTCATTGAAAACTTGTTACAACAAAAGTAATGGTTAATTAAACTTATTTGTTACTTTAAAAAACCCGCAACAGATATTTTATGTAAAAAAAAATGTAATTGTTCCAACATATGATGTTTTTACAAACTAAAATGATAACCCGAATTGACAGATAACCCAAGCGTCCAATCCAATAGGAAAAGGTCACGCATATTCTAATTAAACAACACCAAAGTGCGTAAGTACTCCTTAAAAACACTTGAAATGCTTTCGATAATAATATATGAAAAATTAAAACTCTTATTGCATTAAAATCAACGCTTTTCGATGAAAACTTACTTAAAATAACTTCGAACTGTCACAAAAATAGAATTCTTTTAACAGCGAAGTGGTGATACACCAAGTCGTGAAAGTACTCTGACAAACTAAAGCAAGACACATCCACGTCCACACGTTCTGCTAGTCTTACAGACCGTGGGCAGAGAAATAATCTGTTTCAGGGTCAGCTTTTGGTTCTGAGACCGGCAAACGAATGTTCATTATCATTGAACAAATCAAGGTTTCCATGGTGATAGGAATATTCCAAAGTGTTATCATAAAAGTTACAAAGCCACAAAACAAGTTTATTGCCAGTGGGCTTCAGTATCAGGTTAATTGCATACAATCTGCTTGCTATCAGTGCGAGCCGGGCCCTCTTCTCACGATGTATATGTCGTCATATGTGATTAGATATTTGATTACTTGATGCCGGATTTGTGTTCGTGTCTACTACACTGCGAGTTAAAAGTTTTCTCGTATTTTTCATATAATTTAAATTGACAATAACGAAACCATTTGTGTTTTAGGAGTAAACTTTTTTAAGGGGTTGTTTTAATTTTTTTTTCAGAAAACCTTTATTATTTTTAGGCGTAAAACTTTCTACAAAGTATTAGACAACTCTCAAAGTTCAGGAATTTTTATTTTTATTTTTTTTGTCGTCATAAATAAATGTGCAGGACGCTCTGAAGTTGACACTTCAAAAATAACATGCCAAACTGTTCCACCGATAGCCCCGCCCCCAGCGGTTTTAAACACAAAAATCAAAAATAGTCTTGTTAAATGTTACGTCATTTAGTTCGCTAATGTCAACATTAGTCAAAATTCAAAAAATTCCGCCCAAGAACTGGTAAAAGGGGGGGGGGGGGGAGGATAAAATATATTTATTGAAAATAAAATATATTTTAGTGAAAACAAAAAAATTTCATTTTTCCACCCAAGAACGGGTAAACAAGGTGGCATAAAATATAAATAACAAGTTTGTGGATTTTGAGCTACAGTGGGCACCGACTCTGTGCTAAAGCTAAGGGTGAGAAAAACGCGTTTAAAAGTTTCAAAGATTTTTACACCACAAAAGGGCAAATTTTAAACTAAACTTTCTTTTAAACACAGAATTTAAGGTACAGGCACAAATTTTTGCACACGTACACCCTTTGACTGAAAGAGGGATTTGGGGATTTAACAAAAGGAATGGAGCAGCTGCTGGAAATTTCCAAGGAAATCTCCAGCGCGAGACAGGGACTTACAACCCCATATTTCCGTTACTTTTACTACAATCGACTTCAAATTTTGACAGAATAATCCTCAAATGTTGTACATTAAATAAGAAACAAATTACCCCCCAATCAACCAATCTGCGGAATTGAGCTAACTCTTTACTCCTGAGATTGTTTGTAGGTTTTCAAAAAAGTATTCTGCGAGTGAAAATGAAGTATGATTTCTCTTTCACTCGGGATGCCGCAGCTGTGGCATTGAGTGTTGTGGGGAAGTCCGAATCTGCCTGCATGCACGCCTATCAGGCATTGGCCCGTGCAGACGGCGACTATTTTTGAGAGTTCACGAGACCTGCTGAGCAGCTGCGATGTTTTATTCTTGTTGTATCTCAGCCAAGTCGCTCTGGAAATGGCACAGGTAAAGGAAGCGCCCTGAAATTAGCCTTTGTTCCTGCGAGAGGTGAAAATTTTCCAGACACCAGGAGACCCGATTGCCTCTGGTACTGTGGAGGTGCTTTTCTTACTAAAACACCTCTATAGGGATTATCCGAATCAGACCACTTTCTTCCGGTCTCTTCTCGTCATAACCCCTTGTCATCTTATCGAAAAATACCCAGACTTAACCAGTCTTCCTCCCTCACCTAGATTTCCCGGGTCAGCGCAAGCATTTACTTATGAGCCACCTCTCTTATTCTTTCGGCCTCCATCTAATGGTGTTCCATTAGCCTCCTACTTCTGCTTGCTATGGCAGGACACTGGCATTCTACCTCCGTCTCTTGCTTCTCCAGGCACAGCGTACAGGTATCATCCTCAAAGATGTTCATCTTTTTTAGATGACATACATCTGCTCTCTTGATTCCTACACGTCCCCTTACCAATAGCAGTGTCATTTCATTCAATGAGGCACACGCGTTGAATTTACGGATACACTCCAAGGCAAGCGCTGTATTACGCTTTGTGTTGTTCATACATTTGATCACCGCCCGATTGCCGAGGGCCACCACTATCTTCTTCCACTTCATCCGACTCTCTAACAAGTAATCCAGCGTATAGACAATAAGTTCTTCTCCAAAGAGCTCCACTGGTTTAATGTCTAGATTTTTCCCTTTCATAATGAAAATGATGAAATCAGACTTCCTTGCATTTATGAAGAGCTCCTGTTCCACGCATCATTGCTCCACCACCCTAAAACCTCTCCTTATGTTGTCTGCTACGGCGCGTATGGATTTACCCATTGCCGTAATTGCATTGTCATCGGCATAACCTAAGTTGTGTACGCCCTCTTTCTCAAATTTGCATAGTACTGAGTCGACAGTAATGATTCACAGAACGAGAAACAGCACTCCTCCCTGTGGGCATTCTTTGCCTACTCAATGTTCTCGTCTTTAACATATTACTAATCCATCCCCTCACGATAGGATTGGTTCCATGTTCGATAAGAGCATCCTCCAGCCTTCCGATATCTATGTTAACAAATGATTCTTCAATGTCCATTATAGCGGCCATTGCTATGCTCCCCTTCTGCTACTCTCACCACTTAGTGGACTATCGTTTCTGTAGATCTACCGGGACAGAAGGTGTGCTGGTTCCTACTTGTGGCTATATTATGAGCACTGTCTCTTCTATGTGATAAGCCACAATCCTCTCCATTGCTTTCAATAGAAGGGACGTCAGGCTAAAGGACTTCGGCTCAGTATAGTCTTTTCTTCCCGGTTTAGAAATATGACCTTAGCCTCTCTCCACGCTATATATATTCCTCTGAGTATTGGTGTTACAAAATCACTACTCCATTGAAGTAAACCTAAGAATATACCATCTAATCCTGTTACTTTGAACGGTTCAAACGGCTTAATAGATCGCCTTACCCCCTCAAGCCACACAATCCTTTTCGCTTCAGAACGATCCGTGGCGTTCACACCCTGTTTGTTCAGAGGCCACGGCATGTCCAATTTGTAGCTTTTTAGAAAGTGAGTTTCCATCAGAATCTTTTTTGTTTGTTTCCCATTCTATCTCGAATCAGTCCAAATCGGGAGACCGGGTCATTTGAGACCCTTTTCTGAAGTCTGCAGACGTCAGAGATTTTCTCGTGTTCGAGCAGAAGTCCCTCCATGACTGTCTGTTCTTTTTATGTTAAGCTACCCCAGGCTTCCACATGCTGGCTCCTTCTGGCTCGATTGAAAGTATTTCTGCTCTCTTTCAGTGCTTCGAGCCCCGTATCGCACCAAGGTGTGTAGTCCTGTTCCACTACTTTAATTGTTCAGGCTTTGAGATACGCCCTCTTTACAGCCTTTCAAAAACTGCGTTACATAATACTTGAACGGCTCTTAACACCTCCTAAAAGTTCTGACTATTAGTGTTTTTGTAAGACTTGATTAGTCTCCTACTGCGCCTCACATTTCCCGATATCGTATGCCAAAAGTTGTGGCTCTATGGTCTGACAGCGTCACCACATCAGCCACTCCAAATGAGCATTTTATCCAACAACTTAGTATTGCTAAGGGTTACGTCAATAACCTCCTTACAAATTCTATCCGTAAAGGATGGTTCGGTTCCCCTGTTTAGAATTGCTAAGTTGTTGAGATTTTAAGAGTTGAGATGACCTCCCTCCCAGGTGGTAGGTAACTCTAGGCTTGATCTAGCGTACTAAGTTGTGGCAGTAACACCGCCTGAACTCCACGTCTGACTAAAATATATCTGATCTAGTTGTGCTATTTGAGTTTACGCAAAACAGGCTAGCGCTTATCTGCGGAAGCCCTCTTATTCTCTTTCTAAATATCCAGGGTTCCTGCAGCAATATACTTTAGACATAGACTATTGACATATATTGCAATTGTTGCAACCGTGTTCGCGTGCACTTGATTGATTTGACGTATAAGGGGCGGTGCAAGTGCTAAAGTCCCGGGCCAATTTTTTTCAAATCCTGATTACATTACGCAATATTGCTTATAACATTTTGAAGTCGATGCCAAATTTATACTAAGAAAACAAATGCCTACCTTTATATTGTGGTGATTTCGTATACTGATCTTCATTCGACGATATTGTATATTATTAGTTGGTAACAATAAGTGTTTTTGCCAGCGAATTGAGAACCTCCTCTTCTGTTGTAAAAATATTTTACAAATCAATCATTCGTTCTGTATTTAAAGCCTTCAGTGCTTTCGTGATATTTTAAGTATATGAAAAGCGCATAGAAAGTGTGCTCATACGAATAAAATCCAATCAGGGCTCAATTCATATTATGTAGAAGCGTGTTCCATAAAGTCAGTCTTTACTAATTTCATTTTGAACTGTCGCAACTCGCATTACATAACAAAACACGTCACAACACACCCTAAGAGAAGGTTTCAACCAAAAAGTCATATAAACGCGTTCAAATTAAGAGTTCAAAATTTATTACACGTGCATTTCGTAATTTTCAATTACTATTGGTAATTTAATTAATAATTGAAACGTGTGCAGATTGGCAAGCATAATTTCTTCTGCAAATTAATTTTTCACTATAATCATCTCACTTTGCTTTGTACTCAACCTAGATTCCTTTTGAGCTTATCGTTCCCTGATTGTTATTTCTTATAGTCTTCACTTTTATAAGATTTAGATCGATAACGAGTCATACAAAGGAGGGTTTGCTTTGCGTCTTTGTCATACTATCCATGCTCATGTTCTTTTCATATAAAACGTCCAAAGGATTCAAAGGGATGAAAGTGCTTTTGAGTGCATTATCAACTTTGCACCGTACTTTTGCCACCACCCTTCAAGAGGTAATTTAATAAAATTCCCGACATGGTAGCTGAAGGTAGACATCAATTGCAATATTTGTCGGGCTGTAAAAAAACATCAACGGCGGATTGTGCTATTTTGTTGGACAATAGAGTTAAAGAATTTCATTACGACGGGTCAAGCTGTGTACAGCACGAGATGATTTGTTGTGCTACCTGAATGAATGCTGCCCAAGAATTCTAATAAAAAACATAAATTTAAACGAGTATAGGCATTAATTCATTACATCAATATTCTAGGACAATATTAAATTGACTCTAAGTGGTTGCCATGGTAAATTTCACCAATGAAGGCGAAGATTTTTTTTAAAATGCCGAACAAAAACGTATGTTCAGTTAATTCGCCCCAGCAAAAGGGAAATGAACGTCGCAATCATGTACATTATGTACGTACATATATATGTCAGGACTTTACAGAAAGGGAAAAGCAATATAGCGGATCATTAGCCATGACGAAAGTCCCTTTCGGGTGAAGTTAGTAGTACCAAAAATCCTAGGAGACTTGGAGAGAGTTAAAAAGATCAAGTTGCCCTCTTGACTTTCTATTTCCACAAGATAACCAATCGCTACACTCCCCCTTTTAGTGGAACATATACGCGATTTGGATATTCTTTATCAAAAGCCAAGTGAAATCTATAGGAAAACGGGGTGGTGGCTTTTCTGAGGTAAATTGACTGCAATTAAATTCCATTATGCTCCCGTTACAAGTTCTTCTGCCTCATGCTATATTCAATTATTGTCGTCCGCTCTGTACAAGCTCTTCGTCACTCATACATTTTTCGGGGTGATTTAGTACTGATTGTATTTTGATGGATTCTGTTAAGCCTTTTATTAGATACAATTTGGTCTCCCTTCAAAACGGGTTATTAGATTATTGTGGCAGGATGCCCAGACCTGAGGAAATCTTGACATATCGATGGTTTTAGAATACCATTTCAGGATTGCTGTTCTGCTAGAGCAGGAAAAAGGAAAATTTTGCTAAATCGCGTTTATCATTCAAAATTGTTAATGAACATCTTTTTCAAATACATTTTCGGGCTGCTTATAAGTGTGACCCTAATCTGATAAACTAATATCAGCAAATCATATTATCCGTACGGCATCTCCGAATAATGAACAGTAAAAATCGTTGCATTCAAATCAAATTCTTAGGGCGTGGTCTCAATTTCGTTGCCTGTAATTTATTTAGATAGCATCAAAAACTACCCAAATTAGCTTTGATATTTGAAAGTGGAAAAGTGTGTCATTAATAAACAGATTGCAGCAAGGGGAAGCGATTGCAATTCATGAGGAAGTTCATTTGTCACCATGGTCTTCATCTTAGCTCTATCATAACTGGAGCACAATCCTTAAAAGCTAAAAACAAGTATACAAAATCTTTCTATATCCACGCTTACATGCACACTTGAAAGTCATGTAACCTCGGATCGACTTCAAGTCGGCTTGACTCAAGTCAATCCGAAAAATATATCGGATTGACTTGAACTAAAGCACACTGTAAGTGAAGTCAAGCTCTCAAGTAGATAAGCTATCACTGTTAGTTCAATCTCAAGTCAATATCTCAATCCAACATGTAGCCGTGGTATATGTAGCTTTCGTTTGAATTTTGTGTTGGTTCCAGATTCAACACCGTACGAATGATTCAAGAGATAATCCGAGTTGTTCAGAACCATCCCAGTCAACTGATAATTTTAAAACAAAAATTCCCCAAAATAGCAAAATCATAATAGGTGTGTTTTTTAACGAATTCATGGATCATTAAAAAAACTCTTAGGGAAATTTTTTAAAATTAAACTGTAGCTAACATTATTAGTGAAAAAAGGTCGAGTATTGCGGCAGTATTAAATCTGGGAACATTTTCCAATCGATTAATTGCCCAGCAATTAAATGTTTCCCCTCATGTTGTGGACAGAATTTCAAAGTTAATGAAAAAAAACTTACCTGAAACCATTAACCGGCGAGAATAGTATCGTAGAACCGCAAACGGATTCCAAAATTATCCAAAGTGCCATTGAAAATCTCACTAACTATCGGTCTCAATTTTGAGGTGGTTGTACTAAGATGCAAACATGAAATGCAGGCGGCCAGCAAAGAAGCCCAAAATAGCTCCGCGAATAAAATTGACTGGATTGAACTGGGCTAGAGCACATCACCAATACTCTACAGAAGATTGGATAGTGTTTTTTGTCAGGCCGCTAAATCCGTGTATTAATTGACGGAGTTGCACCTTATTCCTACGAAGTAAATTCCGGTGTATCTCAGGGTTCAGTTCTTTCACCAACCTTATTTCTACTTTTTATTAATGACCTTTTATCTCTTTCTCTTAATCATAGTTTCGCCGATACTCTTTTTTCGCATACTCTTTTGATTCTGTAATGAATTCTCGTGGAAATGCTACAGAAATCAATCGAAAACCAATGTTTGTATCATTAAACAACGACATTTCTATGATCTTCGCTTGGGGTCGAGTAAATCGTGTTTCATTTAATTCATCCAAAACTCAATGCTGTTTAATGTCTTTTAAAAAACGCCCAGTTTACACTCAACCTATTTCAGTGGACAGAGTTAACATACCCAATTCGCCCTCTCTAAACATCTTGAGTATTGAGATATCCAGCAATATTTGCTGGACTTATCATATGTATATTTGCAATCGCTAAAAGTGCGACGAAATGCTGGGGTTTTCTACAGAGATGTAAGAAATATTTCACCCCATCTGACTTAGCGCTGATCTACAAGTCTCACATCAGACCTAGACTCGAATATAATTCCCATTTTTGGGCCACACTGCATTGTTCGCGTTAGACAAAGTCCAGCGTAAGGCTAATAAACTTATTGGCGATCCTTCAATCTGTGAGAGTATTGACTCTCTTGAGCATCGTCGGTTATCTCTCATTCTTCTATCGCTATTTTCACGATAACTGTTTTAACGAAATTGCTATCCTGATTCCTTGTAGACACATGACAATGCGTGATACAAGAGCTGCAAGTCGCACACACCCCTATACTCTCTAGGTCAAATTTGGACGTACCGTCAAATTTCGGGAGTCTTATGAGCCCGAAACATTCAAACGAGGCCTACATCGACACCCCCTTCCCTCAATCTCTTAACCCATTTACCTCATCCTTAATTCCTTTCCAGCCAACGCTGTGCTTTAGGATCATAGGGCATCCCCTGAGCTTTGGCAACATCATATATTAAAAAAATCTTGTTTTCAACAACGAAAAGTGTAATTGTATAAAAGAAGTGGCTCTAATTCGATGATGTATAAATTAGTAAAGTGGATTCTGTAATTAAAAAAAAATTGTAGTGTTTACAAACTTACATTCCAATTTCTCCCGTCATATATCATTCTACGAGGAAGATTTCACTATTCACAGGCTCCCAAACCCGCCAAACATGACAGTTCGGGCATCTCGCCACCAAGCGTTTCATCATTATTACATTTTTCTTGTACGACAGAGTAACAAATCCTTGCACACAAATAAAACTGCACACTTTCCTAACCAAAACTAAACAGAAATGCTGAGTTCATTGATGCATTTTAAGTTCAATACTTCAACAAAACGAAGACAAGAGAGAGTATTCCCTCTAAAACACATAAATTTTAAAATTGAGAAACTTTTTATTGTAACAATTTGTTCAGAACATTTGTAGGTTTCACGTCAAGTAAATTACAAGTTGAGGCTTTAAAAATATTGTCAGAAATACTACGAGAAAGTAGAATTTCCTAACCTTTTCCAATTGTGTACTATCCCAAGTTTTGGTTTTTTTACACCACCAATGCTCAGCTGTTCGTGTCAGCTTCCGGAATTGTATCTAGAGTAGGCTGTGCACTGTTTCTAAATGACATTTGCGTTAATGCTGAAGATGGCGGCATTTTATTTTTAAAGGTAACTTTTGATATTCCCTTGAGCTGGATTGTGAACCAGATAGAGAGCTGGCGGAGCTTACTAAAAAACAAAGCCTAATGACAAAAAGAACAGATAAAATATTAGTTGTACATTAAACGCATTGAAAAAACGATTATTTGTTAGTTTGACTAAAATTTTAATGTCTTTTGTTATATTGCACGTTCTCAAAAATGACATTTGAATTAAAATTGATTTTTGGCGGCATTTTATTTTTAAGGGAAATTTTTTTAAATTCCCTTGAGCTAAAGATAAGAAACATATTCAGAGTTTGTATGCCGGAGATCTGTATAGGCTCATTAAAAGTCCGCAACTAATACCTAATGCAAATTTTCAAGTGGCTTAACCATAGTTAAAGTTCCCAATCATTGCAAGCAGAGTGGGCACCATCGGCAAAAGAATCCATGAAGGACCAAAAACAAACGCAAATGTTGAGTAATTTCACTTGCTGATTTTATTTCGTTAATTTTGAACCTCTTCAAAATTTCGTTGAATCTTACATTTGAAGTTCATTAAAAATTAAAATTGCGCTTAACTCTAACGATATACACAACTGTTGACTAGATTGCCTCATCATCTGGAAGTCTATTGTAAATCTTTAATCATTATATTACACGAGTTTTTTTTTTTAAATAATTGAATCGTATACTCGTCATTACGTCATGTATTCCTTTGTATCACCCACAATATCTACGTCACTGCCTTCTTCATCAGAATTGTCATCGCTACTAACTTCATGACTATCCAAACGATTACTGCGACTCTGTCGGACCATACTTTCATTGGAAGAGGCCGAAAGCGATCTGAGCAGTTCCAACGATTGTCCACGATTTATATTCTGTTGACTATTAGATGATGGATACGTTCCTGGGTATGACTTTTCTGAATCCAATGACAGCGGCACGGACGACGATCCAGATCCTGAATTTGTTGCACCATTTGTCTTTGTTCCGTCAGAACGTGAGAAGTCAACTGGTTCTGTGAAATAAAGGTAATGCAGTAAATTAATTGTTGTTTTCTGACATTTGAATAATTTAATTTGTGAAATTGAATTTGCTAATAATTTGCTTCTTGAAACAATGCGAAGATTTTGAAAGGAGTCTAAGTTTCATAATTTAATTTCTTTAGTAAATTTCCTTTGCTTGCGAGCACTTCCTAGTTCTTAGACAACTATAGCCAGTGGTGCTGCAGACGTCTTCTGAGGAAAATTTAATTAAATATCCGCAGCTCAAATAACAGCAAGGAGTCTGTCGAACAGCAATGTAAGTGTTCCAGGGTAAAGTTCTAAGTGAATTGGAAAGTTTCGCTCACAAGAGATCTCGCCATTAGTCACATCAAAGTAAATTTTTTCTTAATTTTTATTAGCCGCGGTTTAAATTGAACTTAGCAATTGCTATTGTCGGTCATAAAATAAATTGTTCCATCATAAAGAGTGAAAAATTTAAGTAAAAATACAAATCACTTACCGCTATTCGCATCTCTTCTTCTCAGTTGCTTTTTGTGTTTCATTCTCCTATTTTGAAACCAGGTTTTCACTTGTGTTTCACTTAAGCCTAAAGCTGTTGCTAATTCGACACGTTCAGGTGTTGATAAGTATCGCTGAGCCTCAAAACGTTTCTCTAATCCGGTCAATTGTGGATCACTAAAAACAGTTCTAGCCTTTCGTCGCCTACAATGTCTCAAGGCATTTACTCCCATTCCTAAACCTAGAGCTAATTCAGGCACAGCACAACCTCCTCCACTGAACAATGGTCCTCCTCCAAAAAGACCTGTGAAATATATGAAGTTATAGAAACAATTTTCCACGTGTTGATTGCATCACAAACTCCTCTATGACTGACCACTGAGCCCAGAGAGAAACTTTTGTAATTAACTTTGGTAATTAGGTAAATGGACGAGTTGACACCATATTTCAAATTGTGTTCAGTACAAAAGCTTTTCTCCGCAAGTTTATTATAAAGTTTGGTTATTGGCAATCATTTTGTAAGGACCATTTTTCGTAGCTACACTTGAATTTTCCTTACCCTGTGATAAAAAGTACGGGTCCACAGACTTGTAGGCACTCGAGGAAGGTGTCAGATAGCCTAAAGTCATTTGGAGGAAACCATGATCCCCATATGCAGCACTTGGGTAAATAATGCTCGCATTGGGCTGACTGAATGATGGAGGCTGAGGTGGACCTGCGTTGTTAAGGTGCTGAGGTGGCGGAAGTCGATCTGTTAATTTGAATCTGGAAGAAAAAATACAAAAACAAACATATAATTGCTAGGTAAAATTAACATTTGTAATTATCATTAAAACAGGGAATTCCATATGATTTTAATTTTGCGAATGAACTGACATTTTGTAAAAACTTTTTTTATGAGGTTTTGATTGCCTTTCTTTTTTTTTTTTCTACGATATGGCCAAAGCCTAGAAGACAACCCTTTGATGCGTTAGCATGGCTTTGTTCGGAAGGGAATTTAGGGTAAGGAGAGTGAGGAAACTTGAATGTATTGTTTTTTTTGCATTGCTACAAGCTAAACAACAGCCCCGAGACGAAGTGGATTATTATAATTCAACAAATCTTTATTGAAAAACTTTTCTATATGAATGTACACTCTTGATAAAGTGGAAAAGGTTATCTGAATTCACGAAATTATTTGATAAAGTAAGGCATAAAAAGCTACTTAAAATATTTTTTTTCTTTTCGATGATTTAGCAAAACTTTCTGATATTTTTTAATGATCAAAATTTAACATCTTATCACGAAGCGGTTTTAATTTAATCTGAAATTAGTTTAAGAATTCCACACACATTTAGAGACCCAGAAGGATTACCACATTAATGCAGTCCTTTATTTTTGTACTATCAAATAACTAATTTTTGCAAAATAAATTTCCGAAGTCATAGGTTGCTTTCTTGCATTACCGAAAGACAATAAAAGCACACAAATGTAGGGTTAGTACATCAAATTTGGTAAACTTGTATATGGATGTTATTGAGAAGGCTGTTTTTGATTTTAAACAAAATGAAACCATAATGCTCTTTTCGTAAATGCAGTATCAGTTTCTGTGCAAAAAAAACATATTTACATCTGCACTGGGTTATTGCCTGAAGACAGTGTGAATTATTATTCAATTCTGTTTTTACACTAAATTTTTCGAGTTCCGTACCTCAGAAGGAAAAAAAGGAACCCTTATAGGATCACTTCGATGTCCGTCTATCTGTTTGTCAAGACAGACACTCGCAAATAAATCAAAACCTATAGGGTACTTCCCGTTGGCCTAGAATCATGAAATTTGGTAAGACACAAAGAAGGTGGCCACCTTCTGGAAAACCGAGGGAATTTTTTTCATCCATGAATTAAAATTCTTTTTGGATGAAGGTCCCATGGTATAAATGGAGCCATCACTCGAAGTCGATTTCTAAGAAATTTAAAAATATTTCAATTTCTATTCCTTGAAATAAATTCATTTCGGTTATTATTTCTGGCATATAATAAGCCTTAGAGTTTAGAACTATAAGGAGAGGCCCTAAAGCCAAAAGAGCTCGGCACTTTTCTTGATGTAGTTGAATCGTTGAGTTGTGTTTGTTTTCGTCATGGCAGTAGTAAAACAGCGACATTTCTAGAGGAAGGCGAAAGTAAATTGGAAATTAGAGCGTAATCGCATTTTACAAGTGCCTCAATGTATTGCGAATGATTTTCTTTCTTTTTAGCGAATCTATATCACAAAATTACACACAAAATGTGTTAGCTAAGGAGAAGCAAAAAATGCGATCTTAGAAAATGTAAACAAACTAAGAACGCCAAAAAAACTTCACTTTTCTATACTTTCCGTTCCTGTTCTTAGCGGGTCAAGGCAATCATATCAAGCTTAAGAACTAACAAAACAAAAACTGCCATGAAAAACGATATCCGTGTACAACGCCGATTGTTTGCACAACACAAAACCGCGCACTTCTTTTCAAAAATGTCACTATTAAGATACACTGTCTACACTTTAAAAAGTTGAAAGCTATTAGCTTTATATGTAGTTCGCTAATATATTACCCTAAACAGGATAGTAGAAAACACTCGAAACTTTATATGTAATTCACTTGACAGTTCGAAAATTAAGGGGAAGAGCTCTCCGTCCTCACCTCGCTTAAAAGAAGTGTGCCGATCACATGTACACGGTTTCACACATGAGGGCCTTTCCTGTTGTTATATATTCTAAGTAATGAGCTCTTAGAATAACCGCATGAGAGTGAAGTAGAAAAATCCCAAAATTCAAGGAATAGATGGTACGTATTGAACCCAGGAAGAAATGAAAGTGTAAATACCTGATTTACATAAATCAAATCGAACTAGTTTATTTAAATGAGTTTTGTTTAATACAAAATAGCACGATTATACACGGAAAGATTTACACGGAAGATACGTGCCTGGAAAAATCGTACAAAACGAAACCGTGTAAAACGAGACACAGTATTCTTCATGCAAAATAGAATGATATGTTTAATTAAACTGCAAACCGTGTAAATCTATGCAGCATATCATAATCTCTCTTTCTCTCTCTCTGGGTCCTTTAAACCCTTGTAAAGCATAGGGCATATATTACACCGACTCTCCACTTGGTCCGTTTCTGCGCCAACACCTTTAACTGTTGCCACGATTTCTTGATCTCTACGGATTATTCTCCATGTGTTGTGCGGTCGTCCAATTCGGCGTCTTACTTAGATCCCGTGCGGGTTCCAATCTAAAGCCTGTTGAGCGATATTGTTTGGCTCTTTCGATAGTGTGTGGTCTATCCATTGCCACTTTTGCCTGCGAATTCTGGTGCCTACCCAGTCTCGGCCTGTAAGGCTGTCTAGGTCATCGTTGGTAATGATCTTCGGCCAATGGATGTTAAGGATGCGTAGGAGACACCGGTTGACAAAGGCTTATAGCTTAGCTGTTATTCGGCAGGTCACTTTCCATATTGAACAGCCGTAAAACAGAACATAGACTGAAAAAGAGCAGGTAACGCCTTTTGTTTCTACACCATATTACCATATACCTCATAATTGTAATGTCTTTTAATTAAAAAAAATCCGACATTTGTATAAACAGTTTGTAACCTTTGACCGTTTTTCATAATATTTTATAAAATTTGTTCGCTATAATTCGCTAAAAAATTGAAATTTCACCAAAAAAAAAAAAAATTTAAAAACACAACTTGAACAAACCAATCTGTCCAATTTGACAATCTATGGCGACACTTCAATTAACCTCCTCGCCACTTTCCCAAGAAACAAAATGCTGGTCGCACGTACAGCGCTTTTATTTGAGATAGCCTTTCTCTCTTCTCATTCTTTATTCTAAGCTTACCGTGTATTGCATTTGCATGAACGTTGTTCTTAAAACAGCCAAGAATTGTATATAAAAGAAATTCAAACAGCTTCGAGATTGTGTTATTATGTTCCCTGCCGTCAGGAAAACGCGTTCCGAAGGAAGCGACGAACCTGATATTCCCAAATATTTAAAAGGCAGTCTTTTCAACGTATTACAGCTGTGATTTTGCCAAAAAAGCAAAATGTGGCGTGGAACGAGGAAACGTACCTTACAGCACCTGGCAGCGTCTATCTCCGGCTGGAGGGAGTGGACCTTTTCCCCTCGCGCGAAGCTCGTATTCTCAAATAGGTTTTACAAAATGCGCTATAGATTTTTCAATTTTTATCGCACAAACTTGAAGGTATGCTCATTCGATTCTACGTACTTTCTTCATGCAGGTTCATTAAAAAGCTGAAATTCGATTTTTGGTGCTGTAAGGTACGTTTCCTCGTTCCACGCCACAAATGTTGTCTTCGGTTTAAACATTAACGGCGGATCCAAGTAAGTTTTCATGACGACCAGTGTCTCTAGTGATCTTTTTTACTAAGTAACGATAGTGAATTCCTACATCGAATTCCTATATATCGCATATATAATTTAGGGACGCAGACTTAATTACTAGGTAACTATGTTTTGCTTAGGTGTTATTTTTGTTAAACCCCGATCCTTAAATTGGTAGGGTAAAGGTGCCAATGCGAGCGAGGCGAGGCATGGACGTGCCTATTCTAACCTCCTCGTGGAAGGGCTTAACGACAGGAGTGACTTGTATCCTAGATACTCATCTCGTGCCTTACCTCGATTTCAACTGGAGATATCACTTATTCGAAAATAGATATGTAGTACGAAAGGAGGCATGTCTACTAGTAGAATTAAAGATCAATTGATGCGAATACATAGCCTAGCAATTGATTGTTCAGGGCAATTCCACCCATTCGGTACCGTCAGAATGGATCTCTGCCCGGGTGCCTTGCGTAACTTAGGCAAGTGGAAAGGTTTTTCGGGACTGATTCCTAGGGCCAAAATTTGCTACTGCGGAATTGGCAAAATGTGGTCCAATCCGGTGCACGGCTAACCAAATTCATGAACACATGGGTTGGACTCGCAGGGGGTGTGGACGGCGTAAGTCTCTGACCGGGAAGAATCACCCAACCAACGACTACCGATCGAAACTTAGCTTCGGCTTTTGAAAAGGGGTCCTGTCATAGGTTGGTTCGATGCCGGAGTATATCAGGTAAAATCGGGTCGACAAGCCTTGGTGAAGAGGTCGGTGCTATTGATGCTCCGCTACACTAAGCCTTCGGGGTTGTGAACAGTTGCACAGTCCTTCATGGTCTTATCGATCATGGTGCGTCGGAGTGGTGTGAGACAGAATTGTCTGGGTTGGTAGGAAGCACTCGGACAATGTGTCCCATTGTGATAGACTAGACAGTACAACTCGCCTACATATTTTGTAAGAACTTAAAATGCAATATTTACGTCAGATTTAAGGCCTTTCACAGATGTGGGATGCAATATATATTAGATGCATTCTATTTGGCTTTGCAGAGTACACCGGTGTATTTTCTTAATGAAACGCCTTTTCTTTACCTTAGTAGGTGCATACATCGCGTTGGCATCTATAGCCATCTGTATTTCTTAACAGTTTTCCTTCATGTAATTGAGGCACATCCGCTTTTATTTAATCACTTTTAGCATTTAACATAACCAATAAAATAAATCGCTATAGGTATAAAAAAAGCAGGAATCATTAAAAATGAAAAGCTGTCAAAAGTACGTATTAAAATGTACTTTCGATATCCATTTTGAAGTTCCTGGGAGCTTTATTTTGACATTTTCACATTCAAAATTGACAGATTGTTAACATATTTGGGAAAATTTTATTTAATTTTGTTAAAAAAATATCGTAAGTTGCGATTACATAAAAATACAAAAAAACACAAGCTATAACTTAATACTAATTCTACAAACTATAATAAATGATAAGTAATAATAAATAAATAAAAAGTATAAGCTACAATATGAGCTATAAATATAGTAGATACTGGCAGAAGGCGTAAGGAAGAAGAATTAAGGTAGGCGATCAGGATCAAGATGGTCGGGGTCAAGATATAAGGCTTTGTGAAGGGATGATTTACTCAGATGGAAGTCAAAAGAGGAAAGGTCGTTGACTTTTCGTAACATCCTGGTAATTGGCTCGCTTTGACCGTAGTTTGTGCGATGGCGGACCTAAGGTTATTAAGGGTACTACTGTGTTGGCTTAAACAAATCTATATTTGTCTTTTTGCATTTTTCAATATTCTAAAGCCTCTAGAATAACCCTATGTGAACCTTTTTATCATATCTACCCTAGAAAATGAGTTGTATGCAATTTCATGACGGCCGGTCTGGTCACTCCAAAGCAGTTTAAAACCATGTTTTTCGAACTGGTGTGTAGTACTTCGGTATCAAAAAATTGTTCAATTCCAGCAAATCGGGGCTTAAAATGTTCGACAGACATGTGATTCTGGTCCTGACCACATTTAAATTTTTCGCGTTAGTAAGGGCAATGTTACAGCCCCTTGAAGACGGACAAGTGCGAGTTGAACTTGGTTGGTTGAGAGGGTTCCGTACGATGAATATGTTATCTACCATTTTTTTTTAATTCTGAACCAAATTTGTTTGTGGTAACTAAACAAAGTATGTATGGTACCGAATTGTAGAGAGAAATTGTTGAATATGTTCTGTATTGTTGAATTCTGTCTTGTCGTATATTCTTGAATACGTGGACTAAGACCGAGTGCTAGAAGGTATTCTGATATTTCATCTTTGGATTTGTCACCTCCACCACACTCGCAGCGTAGCGCGCATCGCAATAATACGCTAGGCGTGCGGCGTTCCTGACCGATTTGCCACTTGACGGAACATCCAGCGAGTAGTGACGGAGCCTGGCCTAGTTAAGTCGAACGAGTAGTACCAATAATTTATCCCAAGAAAAAACTTAACATTGTAGTTGAAAAACGTGTTGTCCTATACATTCCAACTGCAAATGTAAATTTGTACGCACAATATTGAGAGATTTATCATGTTTTTTAAGATCATAGAATTCTTATAGGTTTCCCTGTAATCTATAAGTAAAGAACTATTTTCTGGTTTTTTTTTCAAAATTTGACCTCATATTCAAAATAGATCAATAGATTTGCATTAAATTGGCTGTGACAGACGGACGAACACACGAGTGACCCTAAAAACATGGAAAATTTGAAAATTCATGTTGAATTTCGCACCATTTCTACAGTTTTTGAAATTTCGACTGGAAGCTCATCAGAACGATAATCAAAAACCTCTACTTTAAGAGTCTGAAAAATTTTGTGATTACAAGGGCTGCAACTCTGCACACCGTCGAGTCGAGGTTTTTTTTTGTTTTGTGTTTTTTTGGAAGGGCCAAGCTTAGCGCCCTGAAGTGTTTGGTTTTTTTTTATCGAAACAAATTGTCTTTCTGCACTTTATGTCCCAAATAAAAAGAGGCAAAAAGTTTCATAATTGTGCTTTTCTCAACAAAAAAAAAAAAAATTGCGAAGTTATAATATCTAAAAGTATTGTATTCAAATTTTAGAGTGATCTGAGTCTAACTATATTATTTTGCGATCTTTACGTTGCTACTTCTACTTCCTGAGCACGCTTAAAACAACTTTAAACGCGTTTTTCTCACAACTATGTTTATCCGGTCGACGGCCGTGATTTCTCCAGAACCACTGAACCGATCTTCATAAAATTTTAACCACGTATTCTACACAGTAATAGCTTCAGTGATGTTTACTCTTTTTTTAGCCAAAAACAGTGAAAAAACCTCTTTTTTTCTTTGGTTTTTTTTTTAAATGTCCACCATTTATCAATAAATATTAATTTCCATAGAATGTGCTAGAGCCACTGATATACTGAACCTAAATATTTTTGGTTTTTGTGTTTTAGATGAGCCGTTATCAAAGTAGCCAGCGACATACCAACTTTTTGAGCAGTTCCGTTCACCCGTTGTTTATGTATATAAAAAGTGAAAAAAGCTATAAATACGGATATTTTTTATGTTTTTCAAAAGTGTATTTATTGAGCTAAAAAAAACCTTATATCTATAATAGCTTTTTCATAAAAAGAGCCTTTTTTCGAGCGTCTAAACCAGAATGATCCTTTAAAAATGTGAAAAACATAAAGTGCATAAAAGCCCTAGCGGAAAAAAATCAGCGGATATAAGTGTTTGACCGAATTTCATTTTTGGTTTCGGTTTTTCACAATTTTGGTTTTCGGTTTCGGGCAGAAAAAACCGAAACTGAAAAATATAAAAAGATGTTCGTACTGGATTGATTCATTTATGCCGTTTGTAATACTTCGGTTCGCTTAAATAAAGTGAATAAATAGTGAATTAGCGGCAAAAGGTGAAAAGTTTGTTATTGTATCGACTACTCGTCGTCGTAGTCGTAGGTCGTTTTTGTAAATTCCACTATACTTCAAAAACTCCGAATAATAAATCTAAACCACGGATAACATATTTTAAACTAAATAAAAAATTAGTGAAATATTCTCGTCTCCTCAATCAAAAAAAAACATATCAAATGCTGAATAATTTGGAGTGTACCTATATAATCTATTTTGTATTACTTTTCGCGATTTCTAAAATCATACCTTTGACTTTGGATAATCCTTTGATATTCCTCTTCCTCTCGAACATTGGCGTGATGCATCAATTCACTTGGCGGACACTTATTCAACTTGTCACTATCACAAGAGGTATTATGTTTTAAACCAACATTGCTCATAGAATTCGCGCCGCATCGTTCACTAAAACTGTGATGTTTAGACACTTTGGGCGTTGAAACTCCACTGTTATTATTATTACTGCTGTGATTTTGACACAAAATGTCCTCGATGGAGAAAGGAGTCTTAGCAACAAAACTTCCTTGTGATTGCTTACTTTCCGCAAGTTGTATCGACATTTTTTAACATAAGACTTTAAACCGATTACAGAACGAAAACACAAGAAATATCTCACTTTAGGTGGAAACAACTAAACTGAACTTTATCCATAAATTCGCGAGCAATTTTTCATATCAATGACGACCTCTTTACTAGTTGATGGTTGGAAAATGTTTGCGAATTTGCCATCGTCTTCTTGGGTTAGGGGTTGGTTGCTCATCCTCAATTGAGTTTCTATGTACATGAGCCGCATCCACCCTTGAGGCAGAACACACCTCCTTTCTCTGCAGTAGCAAGCCGTTATGTAATTCGAGAAACCCGCCATTTGTAAATCCCCGATGTGTATATGTGCTATAATGAACGCACCATTCCAGATCTAATGGCAGACAACATCCCTAATTTTCGGATTGTGGTTATTATACGAGTCAGACTGCTATGGCATCCCTTATCAGCTCCACTTGAGGCTGGGCTGGACGAAACATATGACATCATCGGCGGATGATGGGGGATGCACAGCATTACAACGACGTATATAATAACCACCACATTATGCTGAAGTACCTACTACTGCCGATTCGTGGTTATTCTTGGAAAAGTACTGTTGACTCGATAACAGGAAGCTGTTGAAATAAGATGACAGGACATTTCTGGTAAAGTTGAAAATAATTATATCTCTGGGCTCTTGCAAATTTTTAACCGGATTTTTTAAATTAGCCTGAATTTATTTTTATGTATTATAATTTTGTTATTGGGGCAACGGTGGAAAGTATGTAGTGGTTATATATCTCCTTTTACAAATCCTCACTATTAATGGTACATTGGCATTTGGGGACGTTTCACCACAAACCGATTGAGAAGTTACTAGGCTAAGGAAAGAAATAGTTCTCCTGACTTCGTTACGATTTCAGGAAAGGACGGGGGAAGGATAATTTTACTAAATAAGAAAGAAGAAGACAAATTGCTCCATTCGAATATAAATTTTCCGAGGAATATTCAAAACGACGATACAATTGCGTTGTAATTTAAAAAAAATTATTAAAAAAATATGTGACCTAAATTTGATTTGGATTTCGAATTAGGTGATATTCTTGCATTTTTTCTTAAAAATGTCCTTGTCAACTTTTCAACTCGGTAATATTGTTGTGATGAATTTTGAATGCGCTAAACGATGATACGAGTACACTGATAGTTGTGTCGCATAGTTTCATATTGTGATAAGACCTAATTTTGTTGTACATTAAACTGACTTACTCTGTAATATACAAGTTTTCGGTGTCTGTCTGTCTGTTCTCTTGTCTGACAACGGTTTTTCTCAGCAAGTACCATTGCTATCGACTTGAATTTTCGCACAGTCGTGGAAGTCATTTGCCCTCAGGTGAAAGAATCTTGGAAATATTTACGGTGTTACGCATTAGTTTTTGACTTATGACTTAAACTGTGCGAAAAATACTACCAAAAATGCACCCCACCCCTTCCCCATCCTTATTATTACCGAAGTTTGCCAGCCAAAAAATCTGACAATACGTACTAACAGATGGCCTAATGTACACTATTATGCAAAAAAATAATCGCTTTGTTATTTGCAAATGCGGAAGATCGCTTTCCGTCTATTTGTCGCAATACCAATAAAATTAATGAAAAGAGGAGAAAAGAAGTTTTTTTTAATAATATTGTA
This sequence comes from Leptarthrus brevirostris, assembly GCA_964036015.1. Lineage (NCBI taxonomy): Eukaryota > Metazoa > Arthropoda > Insecta > Diptera > Asilidae > Leptarthrus > Leptarthrus brevirostris. The sequence goes on from OZ038375.1 coordinate 101,302,051, forward strand.
ACGTGCACGAGATAGGCCACGAAGAGGGAAATAGTGAACCGTGTAATGCGCATGCCACAGGTGGCCAGAAATCTAGGGAAGGAGAAGTCGATCGTGGAAAGTCAAGGACGACTCGAACCTATAGTGGATATGTGAGGTGAAAATGTGTAATAAAAACTAACAACAAGAATAAATTGGCAGAAGAACTAATTGGCAGTAGTTTCTAGAATTAAGCTAAATAGTATAAATTGGGCTGAGTAGCAGCCTGGTTAGTTTTAGTCGTGATTCAGACTGCGAATCTGATGAGTAGTTTAGGAGCTACGGCGGAACAGAACGCAACCCCGCCACGCGCCCTGCCGCCGCTGCGTTGCTCGCTATATAGCCTTTGTTACGCGGAGCATTCATACAAATCCAATGATACCTCATTTGTCCAAATCTGATAACTAGTTTAGGAGCTCTGAAGGAACAGATGAACATTCATACAAATATATATATATAGACTGCTAAACTGATAACGCTCCTTTTTTTCTGTAGTCACGTAAAAAGATCAAACAGTGTATATCACAAGAAAAATAAAACGAAATTCCAAACATTTATAGTTTTCCAAGAAAATAAATAAATCTGTTATTTTTTTTTAATATTGTGTCGGACCTGCGCGAGTTTGATTCGTACTTGACCGGATATTTTTCTTTTCGAATGAAAATAGTTCAGCATTAAAACACTAATATTTACCTTATTAGGTTAATGCGGTTTCGCCTCACTCCCGTAGGCATCTTCAGACCGACTGAGCCAACCACATCTTTGAGCCATCACATCCATGGCTGAAGGAGCGGTGAATTTAACACAGGGTGATCATTCAATGTCTCCAAACTATGGTCCCTGAATAGCCTATTAATTTACAGGGTCTCAAGTGCACCCATTTTACACCCCCTTGTTGATTACGTGTAAGACTTCCCAGTTTTCTTTATTTTGACTGTGATTTGTTTCCATAATATGCTTTAAGAAGCTTAAAGTGGGTCTGGTGTGGTGTTCTTTAGTACGGGTGGCAAAGGATCTTCCTGTTTGCCCTACATAGGTGGCTGGACATTTTTCACATGTTATTTTATTTACCATTTAATTTGTTTTTATCCTGTTGAGTGGTTGGTTTTAAAAGCTTGCCGAGATTTTGATGACACTAGTGCGCTGGAATGATGCTTAATTTCCTTAATACTTTTCCAACTCTATCTGAAATACGGCCTATGTAAGGAATTTTGCGCCAGTTATGCTGCACCTTCTCTTTTATCTGAAACACAAAAATCAAAGTTATTTGCAAAGTAGAATAAATTTTCGGGGCCATGGATCATTTTTAGAAAAATTCAGCGATTTTTGATCAAATGGCGACCGTTCGAAGAAAAATGCCGACTTTTTTACCCTTTTTTTTGTTGTTCATAGTGGTTAAAAAAATTGTAAATATTGATATTTTTTGTTGAAAATGGTCCATGGCCCCCTTAATTCAATAATCTTTATTTAATAGAAGAAAGACTTCAATCGGTTGAACGGTTCGACTGCAACTCTGCACGGCGTGCCTAAAAACATGGTTTTGAGAAAAACGCGTTTAAAGTTTGACGAAGAAAAAAAGTGGGAAAAAATATAATTTTTGTTCCTTACTGCTAGTCAGCTGTTCCTGGACCATAGAGCAATCCTTCCTCTTCCTTGTGAAACTGATTTTGACTATTATATGCCATGAACATTATTTTGTCCAAACAGAACATATAAAAGAATTTTTATATCTGCTGAGCAAACAATACAGCGCGCGTGCATCTGCATTTAGCCCAAACGTAGGCATGATTTTTGGCCGATACGCGTTCACACTAAATCGACTTAACTTTTACATTTTTCCGAACTTCGTCAAATCGTTTTAGAAGCTTATTCTAGACACTATAAGGATTTAAAATATGAAAAAAAAGAAAAATTAATTTTTTGTAATTGCTCGATTAGAACCTTACCCTTAAGAGAGTTCCTTTTCCACGCCTGTACTGATAAAAGTACTACTAAAATATTATAAACTAACACACAAAGAGTTTGCTCCAACTTGCGCTGGATTATCGCATTTCCTCTTAGTTTTTTTATTATAGGGTCAAAACGCCAGCTTGGTGGTACTCAAATGAGGCAAGGTACACCTGAGTAAAATTTATACTTTTCCAAATGCCAGATCGCTACAGGCACGTATCAATAAAAGACGCACGAAATGGTCCAAACCAAGCACGGTATGCGCACACTTTTTCTAGAATAAAATTTAAAATTAAAACAATAAACGAACTCAATGAGACCGACGCTGCCAGCTGTCAAGTTGTGTCCTATTAGAATGTCCTATCTCTTCTTCTGTCCAATTTGTGCGTTTTTCCTTTTTAATACCCATTATTTGCTTAAACAATATTATTGCACTGTAAATAACAATAAATATTTGTCCACTTTGTTGTTAAGCAGCGCATCAGATGATAACTTAAAGTAGTACTAGTATTTGCTAATTCAGGATGTTTAGATCACACCAAATTAGTACTATGTACGTAATTCGAAGTACGTAAAACTAGTCCTAAATGGCACGGGCTAAACTCGCTCAATGATTGCATCGCATGCGTTGACAGTTCATTGAATATGGGTATTTCTACCAAAGGTGATTCAATAGGTTTGTTTCTTTCGCTGCATGAAAAGTGCAGAAGTAGTGTAGAGTGTAATCGATGTTACGTCAAAAGTGTGGGAATTTGCCTATGTCAAATATCTGCCTGCACTCGTTGCATTTCACCCAATCAAGTACAGAAATTTCCACTTTTTTGCAGCGAAACAAACGCTGTACATTTGCACCAAGTTTACACTGAGGGCGAAACAAATGCGTCATATGCCATCTGACGTAAATTTTGCACTCAGTGCAAGCAATGCAGAAGAAGTGGAGCGAAACAAACAGAGCTAATGCCTGATGAAAGAGAAGCATGCGACGCACATATTGCTTCTTGTACGCTTTGAATGTGGCAAATGACAGTTGAATTTTCGTTTAGTTATGTTATTTTTGTTTTAAGAAATGAATAATTTATGTTTTTTATAGATATTTTTTTTCGTTCCGTTTTTTACCTTCTCCAGAGATAAACACAAGGCTTGTATTATTTTTTATATGTAGGAAATGTTCATTTCACAATCGCAAAGTTAACGTGATTGTTTACATAAAGTGAACAAAATTATGATAAAAAAAATTACAATAAATTTTATAAAATCTTTAATTCACTCATTTTTCCATAATTTAATTAATAAATAAAAGTTCTCTAATTTTCTTCTTTAAAATTAAGCGTCAAAGCACGGACTGCGTTTATTGGAACAGGTCGTACGAAAATGCTTTTCCACCACCTTTAATCTTGTTTTGCACTATACACTACTGATGTTTATTTCCTTAACTGTTGTGATTTAAACTGAGGTTTTAATAACTTTAATTAATTATCATAAGCGTAGCGTTTAATTGTGGGTCTTTTCATAAACGCAGTTTGCACAGCAGATGCAAAATTCAGCTCAGCAAAGTGTTTACTCACGCCACTGCGGTGCAAATTGTGTTTATGAAAACGCCTTGTGTTGCATAATAAGTATTGCTTTAACCCAGTCGCATTTATACGTATATTAATGAATAAAATTACACGACATCAAAAATTATATTGGCAACCTTGTGTCCAATGATTTAATTTTTTAATGATTCCATGCAGAGACTAGGGCCATTACTGTTAAGTCTGATTGTAACGCTCTCATTGGGAGACTAACAGCGTAAAGATCCATCAAAATTTGTCAATTTAAAAAGAGTTTTACTGTTCGGTCTATTTAGAAAACTCAAAAAATCTCAAAAACTACAAATATGAAAAATTTCGATATTTAAAATATTTTGTAAGATATAATCGTTTTAGAGTTTAGTGTACGGAAATCTTGATGCGCGAGTCAGTCCATATAATTAAAATTAAAAAATTGTTATTTAGTTTTTAACTAGCCTTGGACAATGATCACTGCACAGCGTTAACATTACTGGATTTTTCTAAAGTTTTCGATTGCGTTGACCACAGCTTACGTATTCACAAATTACACACGTAGTTCAACTTTAGCTCGTGTGTCTCTATGATAGCATGTTTCTTGTCAGATCGTTCCCAAAGACTGAAGATCGACGTAATTTCTGGTCATTTGGTTCTTTCACGTGGCGTACCACAGGGATCAATATTGGGACCGCTATTATTCAGCCTCTTCATCAATGATTTGTCAAGTCTGGCGCGTGATGTGAAAATTAATCTTTATGCTGGTGATGTTCAGGTCTATTTAGGTAAGCCTATTGGGCTCCTCGAAAACTACATCGAACGTATAAATGCCGATCTTGGTGAAATATATGATTGGTCATTTGTGAACAGATTGCTTTTGAACACCGGAAAGTATCACTCTATCATTTTTTATACTAATCCTCTTGTTTTAAGTAATGCTCCTCAGATAGTCTTAAATGGTTCTCCATTGCCAGTCCTAAGTAAAGTAACTAATCTTGGTATTATTTTTTGGGGCAAGAAATGAACTGCTGTGAAAACGTAAGTGCGATGATTGGCAAGATATTTGCTGGATTACGCAGACTTTGGTTGTCAGCCTAGATTATCCCCAGAAGTACTCTGTCTGGAATTGGTTAAGGCATTGATACTACCCCATTTCACCTTCGGGAGCTTGTTTTTTCCTCACTTAGACAGTCACTGTGCACGTCGAATAGAGGTCGCTTTCAACGACTGTATTAGGTTTATTTACGGACTACGAAGGTTTGACCATATCACACCTTTCAGATTAAGTCTTGTCGCGTGCAGTCTGGGTATTTATCTCAAACGACGAGCGTTGCTGTTTCTATTTAAGCTGCTTAAATGGAACAAACCACCATACCTCTGTGAATACTTCCATACTTTTTTTCCTGTTCTATTTATCTCTTCTTCTTTTTTCTTTCTCAATTAAAATTTAGCATTTTGTTTTTGTCGAAATAATTTATCTAAATTTTTTATAAAAATTTTTGAAAAACTCCTCAACCGTCAGATGATGGATTATGTCGCAGCTGAAAATCTTCTAATTCCTTGGCAATCAGGCTTTCGTCCTGACCACAGCTGTACAAGTGCCCTTATTGGTCTCACTGACGATATAAGGGTTGGAATAGACCAAGACATGGCTTCTATTTTGGTGCTACTCGATTTTACGAAGGCTTTTGACTTAGTACCTCATATTACATTGTGCCGAAAGCTTGAAGATAACTTTAACTTTTCCCATCTGGCTATCAAGCTCATATCTAACTTTCTCAGTAACCGGTCTCAAGTGGTGAAGGTAAGGGAAACTTTCTCCCACCCACGTCGGGTCTTATGTGGCGTCCCTCAGGGGTCCATACTCTCGCCGTCTTTGTTCTCCATGTTTATCAAGTTGCCTAAAGTTTTCAAAGATCATTATGTATGCGGATGACGTACAGATATATATCTCTCGAGTAATAGGACTCCTTGAGGATGGAGTGTCCAGAATTAATGAGGATCTGCAGGCCATTTAGGCGTGGGCGGAATCAAATGGATTAATACTTAATGAAAGGAAATCTCAGGCTATCATAATTTATAAAAGAGCACTAGATACACAAGAACTGTCACCCATTCTGCTTAATAACTCTGTTATAAACTTCGTAAATGTTGTCAGGAACCTGGGTCTAATCATGAATAAGACACTGTCCTGGGAGCACCATGTTGACTCAATTATTGGTAAAATTTATGGTGGACTACGTAGTCTTTGGTTTTCTGCATCATTTACTCCACAATTAACAAGGCTAAAGTTGATTAAGTCTCTGCTAATTCCACTGATAATGTTTGGGGTGGAGATTTATGGTTGTTTGGATGCTGAATCTTTCCGCAAACTTAATGTAGCATTCAATTCCTGTGTACGATACGTATATAAATTACGTCGTTACGATCACGTGTCCTCTTTTTCTAGTACGCTTTTGGGTTGTAGTTTAAACCAATTCATTAAATATCGTATACTGGTTTTCCTTCGTAATTTGATGACGTCTGGGCGGCCGGAGTATCTCTTTAGCAAGCTTTCTTTTGCAACCTCGTCAAGGACAAGATCACTAATTCTACCTAGATTTACGGTCTTGCAGTCGAAAAATCATTCTTTGTTCATGCGATCAGACTTTGGAACTCTCTGCCCTCGGATTTGAGACGCACAGCTGCAATGACTACTTTCAAAAGTGAAGCCTTAGAGCACTTCAAAACCTACTAAATTTTTCTGAACTAAAATACTCCTTTGTTTTCCGCGGTTTTCAATTTGTTTCTTTTTTTTTATTTCTTAAATTTTTTTTTTCTTTCTTCTCTTTGTCGATGGCAGTTTTGAAGGAGAAATTTAAGTTATTTCAACAGAACAGTTCCTTAGTTAGCATTTTTGTAACAAATTTATTTTTCAGTCTTTCCTTTTTATTACATCTTTTGTAAAGTTAATGGATTTTTGAATTTGATTTTTTGTACATTTTAAATATAAGTTTTGTCAACTTAAATGTTCTGAAATAAAATAGTATTGAATTGAATTGAATTGAAATTTGCCAATATTAATCAATCGCACGTCCATACATGAGATACAAAATCTCTCTAAATATCTGTCTAAATTAATCACTGTAATTATAATTTCTCTTGAAATTACAAATTTTCGATAAATTTGTGTGTCACATATTAAAAATTCCACAACCTCGACGGTTTACAAACATAAAACAAAGTTACAATGAATTACTTAATTTAAATGTTTAATGACAATCAGGTGGTATGTTACTCCCCTTTCTATGCTGTCCCATCTTTACATGCTCCTCATCTCTAGGAATTACAAGATGCTTAGTTCTGTCATCGCCACTTTTAGTAGAAATATGCTATTTGGTCCCATTTGCCAACCTGAATTGCTACCTAATTCATCTGAATAGCTGAAGATTTGCTCTGTACATAGTCATTCATCAAGGTGCAGAATTTGTGGTTGTAGGGGAGAGTACTGCGTATATAAGGGCATTATGAGAGTTGCGCAGCTGATGCAGCCAATCGCTGAAATGGGCGTGATTTTATCCTTATTCCTTCGTCCTTTTAGTATTTTGTGGGACACTATGCCTACTGGAGCGAGGTTGGGTGATCATTTACTCGTTTCCTCACTCTCCTTGCGGAGGTTGGTTTACATCTAATACGATAGGGTGCTTGCTCGATTCACTCGGTACAAGAAGATTTCAATAAGAAAATTGACACAAAGTTGCTGTTTTGTGTTTACAATAATGTTTACAATCTTTATGATTTTTTCTTTCTTCTTTTTCTTGCTTCGATAAAATAAACGTACTCGTGTGCTGTGCACGCGTGTCCATCATTTATAATTCAAAGAGGCTTTCATCTAAGCGTTAGCATTTTAGAATTCATTCAATTAGTTTTTGAGAAAAAAACAAGATTTTAAGGTAAACCAGCTTTTGTCTGAAACATAAATGAGACACTGTAAATTGTTGTATTTAAATATACCTTGAGGCCAAAATAGCAATGCTACAACGCAATCATCTCTATCTTCTTATCGAAAAATATTACAGTCCCGAGTAAAAATAATTGGTATATTTTTGCCCAAAACAAATAAAGACGTAAAAATTATTAAAAGTACGAATGCTCCCGGTTGTATTATGCACGCTCCCGCTACAGGCCCAAACATTAAAAAATTTGCCCGCCACACGGGTATGCACGCTCCCGCTATAGGCACAAAAATCTAAAAATACGTACGCCATAAATGTATACTTCTGTTACTGCGTTCTGGCTTTAACACATTCGAGACTAATGACTAAAGTGAGTCATGACAATAATAATGATAACAGTTACCTGAAATTTTGAATTTTTAACTCATATATATTTTCTAGTCTCAGTTATAATCTTTATTAACCCGAGTAATAATAAGACTAAACTGCAGAAACGTTGTCGGCTACTGCAGAGATAGTTTTTTATTTCAGATGTCGGTCTCGAATGAGTTAACGTGCTTGGTTTGGACTATTTCGTGCGTCTTTTATTGATATGTGCCTGCAGCGGACTGGCATTTGGAAAAGTATAATTTTTACTCGGGCGTACCGTCCCTCATTTGGGTGCCATTCAGGAGTTTTAGAGCTGTGACTGCCTGTTTCAGCCTAGGAATGTGGGAGTCTTATTTGTACTCGCGTTCTGGTTACTTAATAATTTAATATTTTTTGTTAAATTTCATAAATGTAATCCTTAGAATAATCACAATGTGCCTCCTTGGCCTAAGTGTGCCTTCTGACATAATCCTTAGAATAAAGTATGAGAAGAAAGGTTATCTCAAGTAAAAGTCCTGTACGTGTGATAAGCATTTGGCTTCTTCGCAAAGTAGTAAAAGTAGAAGTATTTATTATTCGAGGTCGAATATATTTCGGTGCATCTTTTGTACTCTTTTTTGTAATCGTTTACCATCGAGTCGTTTAAGCTTTTTCTTCGCAATTTTCCCCATTCCAAATTTATCAATTCTATGAAACTGTAAATCATGTCATATGTATGTAAAGAATCAAAATTACTTATCACTTGTTTTTTTTAGGGGACAACCTAACATGCGTTAACATGGCTTTGCCCGGAAGGGAATTAGGGTAAGGGGAGTGAGGAAACTTGAATGTCTTGTCTTTGCATTGTTGCGAGCTAAACAACAGCCCAGAGACGGTGTGGATTTTTTTTTGATTCAGGAACCAGGAACCAATTGATCCAACTCCGTCTCCGACGAAACAGAAAGATATGTTTACAGTCATTTACGAAACAGAAACGATTCAACAGGAAGATAAATGTGCTTACCAAACTTGTTGACACTTATTTAATTTTGATTGATCTCATGTAGAGCCAAGCCCCTAACTCTAAAGGAATAACTCTACAAGCCTCTGATCAAAATGTATGGGTTGGTCGTTTCAGGAGGACTTTCCATAATGTTTCCTTTGTTGATGTCTTAAACCTACTGCCCGCGTCCGCTATTGAGATGTAGAATTGGACTGAAAATTAAAATTGATGTTTGGGACCGGAAAAAGTGACCACTTTTAAGAGTTGGCCGCTTTTAAGAGGTGTCCGTAAAGGGATGTTTAACTGTATATAATACATACTATTTAATGTGCTTGGACTTTATTGAATACTTCTGGCCTATTAAGTTTAAATTCTGCTATTTTTTATGAAATGTCAAAAAAAATTGCCATACTTACTGCTGATGAGATTGCTTCCAATTATTGCCGCAATTTATTTTGTACCATCGAAAATTGCCTGCCATATGTGGTCTACATTGGCAATTTAGAAGCAAGAAAATATTTTTTGCTATAAATAATTGTTGGTTTCCAAAATTGGTAAGCGCGATAGTTAGAACTCTTGACAATTCCAGGAAACAAAAAAGAAAAATAATCGCCCGATTATAAGGCATTAGTTGACGTTGCTACTCGGTCTACAAATTTCTGCTGGCAATACAGAGTGGCTACTGGAAAAGCGTACGGGTTACGCCGCTTATATTGTTTGTACGCAGTAGTCATTAGACCCATGGTCTATGCGGCTATGGTTTTGTAGACTAAGAAACAAAAGTTCTCCATAGCTATGTTAACAAAACAGGTGCATTTGCCACTGCGCTTGGTGATGTCTTTGAATTAATGCTTGACTAGTTCCTTCTAAATATTGTAATTTAGGGCAAACTTAACTCAAATGATAGACATTTCTTTCTAATTCCCGTAATCCCTTGTGGCACATTGGGCGGTAATATTCGGTAAGAGACAATGAATGCTTCGCATGCCAATGCTCGAAGCTCCTTTTAAACCTTCAATGAAGAACTTGCCTAGTAACTCCTGTATTACCCTTGCGAGCATAGGACAACGACATAAAAGGTGTTCTATAATCTCTTTTATATTGAGTTCCCTACAATGCCTCCACAGATCAGTGTCCGAAACACCAATTCTGTGTGCATGTATCCCCGTTAGACAGTGGCCGGTGTAGATTCTCACTATTGAGCCCGAGTTAGGTTGAGTAGGCATTTAGTCTTTTTACTATCATAGGATTTCCTCATGATTCTCTCTCTCTTTTTCCATTTTCTCCTCGCAAGATCTAATAGCCCCCATCGGAGGAAGTACTTGTTTCGCCTTCTAAGCTTCTATTTCAGCTCCTCTCTTAGCTAGAACAACCGCTTCGTTGTCGGTGATCCATCTGTGCCCCACTACCCATCACACTAATGCTCCTACTGCGGAGGTCGTTTTAGAGCCATCTGTGTAGATATAGTAAACATCTGCAGGTTCTTCTGTTTTTGTTTCCCAGAACAGCCTGTCCGGATTACTGCCTTGAATTTCGTGTTGAAGTCCTTAATCAGTAGCACGTAGTTTTGAGATTCTGCCCTATACTATGACCGTACCCCTGCGTCTTGAGGAACTTTGACTTTTTAAAGCGCAACATAGCCCTCAGGCCGGCGTTCCTTGCGTACAGGTCCACAGGGAGATGGTGAAGAATCGTATCAATGGCACGGGAGGTAGTGGAGTTGAAAGCACCAGTAATTCCCAAACCCGCTAATCTTTGTGTGTGCTCCACTCTGGCCAAGTAAGTTTTCCTGTCCACAGCTGGCAACCAAACCATGATGCCGTAAAACATGATTGGTTGCACTATTGCCGTATAAATCCATTCAGCGATGCTGGATTTCAGCCCCCACTTTACACCGAAGAGTCTTTTACAGGTGTAGAAAGCCTTGCTTGCCTTGGTAATAATTTCCTCTACATTAAGGTTTGAGTTCCAGCAGCATATACGGGGTACCCTGAATTTTGGTATCTTGACAGTACCATCTCTGTTTTGTGTAGGTTGATACCAAACCCCCTGGTTTTTGTCCAGGCACTTAGCTTGGAGATCCATCTGCCAATGATTTTATCCACCTTTGCGGTATCTAGAGCACCTACGGCTGCCTCAGTTGTTACGTTATTGAAAGCCCCTTCTATATCAGTTCCCAAGGTGTATTCTGTATATTGCAAAAACTTCTCGATTTCGAACACCACCTCATGTACTGACATGTGTACCGACTTGCCTTTCGTATAAGCATGTTTGGTCCTGGATAGTAGGTTGGGATCGAAATTTTCGCTTATATGCACATCCAGAATCGTTTCCAGGGATTTAAGTAAGAAAGAACTTAGATTGATCGATCAGTAGTCACTGGGTTTGGCGTGGCGGTACTTACACGCTTCCGGGATGAAGACTTCGAGTGAGGGATGCCAGGACTCGGGCACTTAATTAAGCCTCCAACAACCTTTGAAGATTGCCGTCAACCACTGTGTAACCAGCACAAGCCCTTTCTGCAACATAACTGGCAGAATGCGATCTGGACCTGGAGACTGTGTTGGTTAAAAGGATTTTATCGCCCATCTAACCCCGTCCAGATAACATTTTGTAACAACATTATCCTCTGGAGCAGGCACTGGATTTTCACAGGCGGAGGAGTGGGTGCCTATCTGGGGCTACAGCGTCTCTGCGCTGTTTTTCGTCCAGATTCCAAAACTACATATTACAGGACTGTTTGAAATTACTTTCCTCAACCTGGCCGTTTCTGAGGTCAAGCGATACGTGAACAAATTTTAATTTTGAGAAGTGACAGAAGTAAAGACAGAGTGAAACTTGTAAGCTGCCAATGGTAGAATTAAGGGCTTGAACACCTCTCGTTTTAGTTAACGCAATGCTTTCTTGTCATACCTAATATGATAATAGCTGGGTATTGAGAAGAATAAGTGAAACGTGCCCTTTGAGTAATCTGATCAAAAGGGTACAATTGACGGCCGCTGAACATTACAAATAAAATCGTTCCCTAAGCAGGGAAACTACAAATTAAGACTGAAGTGCTGTTATTGGTATAATTCGAGGGTAGAAGCGGATGATAAAAGGTCAGATTGCGATAAAATTTAATTTCAGAGAATGAATTCTCTGCTAATTGTTGAGCAGCGCTCAAAGTGAAACTCTGTAAAAATTTTATTAAGAAGAGCAGGATTTTCACCCTCCGCGAAAGTAGAGCATACTACGGATGGGATTACAATTTCGAAGGGTGGGAGGTAATTGTTTTTTAACGTATGCTAAAAGTCAAGGAGATTGCTAAAAAAATCAATTTCCAGCTATGTCGGATATGTCAGTCAAACCGTTAAGCCAAATTGAAATAATTAATTCCTTAACGCGAGACGATAATCCTCGGTAATTGAACGTCGTCGGTTGGAAGTGAATCTGAGCCTTTTCTTATTTACAGCAGCAAACGATGCGGTTTCGAGTTTTTTAGGAATTAGTGTCAAGTTACCTGGTAATCTGAAGATTCCAAAATTAAGAAGGCTACGCGAGATCTTATTCAATTCGATTATTTTAAAGTTAATGAAATTAATTATTTGAGGTATAATAGCCCTTGTAAAGAAGTGTTCACGAACCAATTGAGTTTTTGTCAACCTTCAAAGCAAATGTTGCGCATTCTCAGGTCCTTAAGCACGATAGTTGCTTTATTATTGCGCCCTTATAACAGCCTTATAACAGTGATTAAGGGGGACGCGAAACTAAATCAGCCTGCATTCTTACTTAACCCTGTCAAATCCCCTAATTCCCACCATTTTGAAGAGATTTTGTGTTTGCCAACAAAACAGCAGTTCAATGGGGTGCCCCATCTCGGTACTTGTCTGATGTCAGATAGAGCACGTGACGTCAATTACGGTAGAATAATGAGCGCTGAACTTGTTTCGTTGACTCTAAAACGTAGACGTGAACAACATGTTTATCAAAATCAGATTAAATGCAAAAAACATCTTCAACAACTTGGAACGCAAAAAAGTGTCTGAGCATTCTTTTGACGATATGAGTCCAATCACGTGCATCTGAAACTTACTGAAACGCATTTCCGGGATAATTTTGAAAATTAATTAGTGCTGGTCGTTGTGGAAGGACCTCAATAAGATGCTAAACTAGATTCAAATAGATAACACCTTGCAACACTTCAAAAGTTCAAAAGTCATTTGAACTCTTCCAAGGATGCTGGCGAATCGAAGTAGATGCAATGAGGAAACGAGAAAAGGTCTCAGAAACTGAAGCCAATTCACAAGACAAGCACAAGTGACGTTAAGATGATTACCACTAATTGGACGACATCATTTCCCCCCCATTTGTCACCAACCCGCCTTTATAGTCCCTGTTATGTGTACATATGAGCAAGTCATCAGTATCGTGTCATTGGTTTGCTATTGTTGTATTTTGCGGAAAGGAATACGAGCCTTAAATGCGTATTGCTGTCATCCTGTCATCATCCTCGACAATAAGTAGAGATTATATGACGTGACACGGAAAAGTAAAGTTTAAGCACTTGTTCTGAGTACTGATTACGAAGGGGGTAGTTAGCATCCAGTTTCAACTTATTCTCATTTCTGTTAGGGGTAGTGACCCAAGCCGATTTATCGTAGCAGCGCTCTTTATTGTTCTTTCCTTAAGTTGGCGGTTTGCGTTTGAAGACATATTTTTATGCGATTTTTCGAGGAATTTACTGCACTTGATGTAGGAAGGATGTATTACAACTACATTAAAGTATCCTTAAGTTGAGTGTTTAAGGTGAAGGAAGTACTCGTAACTTTTCCCGTGACAGGAAATTCATCAAAAATTTAAATCTGGGGACTATGGTAGTTGTAAGGATGTCTTATGAATTCGAGGAAACTGTAACAATACGCGATACAACTTGTGTATGATTGGAAAATAATCGATGGCATGACAACGAATTGCTTCCTTCCAGTGAATACAAAAAATTCGCAAACTGAATTAAATTAACACACATTCCAGTGGAACTTTCAAAACGTACTCTTCCTTATTCGTACCAATTTAGTTATATTTCGTAGCCAAATTTAGTACGAATTTGGTCTAAAATAAATTTAATTCGGCACATTTTCTTAAATGTGATAATTTTTTGGTTATACTACCCAGGCACAAGTGTGTTCGTACCCCTGAAATTTTCAAAGCATGACTTGGTTCAAAATTATTTTATTTCAAATACCCTAAATTGTACTCCTTAACATTTCCGTTGTCCGCGGGCGACGATTTCGACGGCGCTTCTCAATAAAACTCCATATAAGTATTTTCGATGGGATTAAGATCTGGAGCTTATGCCGGTCAATCAAATGAACGAATAATACAATCCAGGAGCCACTATTTTGTTGTTCGAGCTGCATAAGAAGCGTACGTCGACCACTACCAACCTGTTGGATGTCTCCAACTTCTGTATACCTGTAATTGAAGCTGGAAAGCAGGTTGATTGCATTTTTACTGATTTTAGTCTTCGTCCAGTGGTTATGTTCTTATTTGTCTGATCGCACAAAACGGGTTTTATTTCGTGGTGCACTCTCTGACGAAATCAATAACTCTTCTGGGGTGCCTCAGGGCAGTTATTTAGGACCTTTGTTTTGCTTTGATTTTATCTCATTCGAAAATCCTCTGTTATGCTGACCAAGATTTTCCGTGTTGTCTCAAATGATAATGACCGTGCCCTATTAAACTCTGACTTAGAGGCCTTCCGTAATTGGTGCTCTATTAATTTCCTTCCTTTAAACATTGACAAGTGCACTGTTATGTCATTCTCTCGTAAAAGAAATCCTTTGATTTACAATTTCACTATTGGTGGTAGACCATTGAACAGACTAGAGAAACCCAGAGATTTGGGTGCTGTTATTAATACTAAATTTTCTTTTGAGGATCATTTTAACGCTATTATCAGTGGACTTCGTCAAAGATGGTCAAAGGATTTTGATGACCCACACATAACGACGTTGCTTTATTGCGCTTTTGTCCGACCAATCTTGGAATACGCTTGACCGGTTTGGTCTCCCTTCTATGTCGCTCATATCGATCGTATTGAGGCTGTCCAGCGTAGATTTATGAGTTTCACCCTTCGTGGCCTTCCCTGGGCTGATTCTCTTCGTCTGCCTCCATATTTAGATCATCTTCTGGTACTTTCTTTGGAATTGACTTAATATTGTTAGTGGAAATTGTGCGGTAAGCCATCATAAAGAACAAAAATAAAAATAATAACACTATTGTCTACCATACTTACTTTTTTTGAAAAAGAACATGGAGTGTAGACCGGTTTCAGCCTTCGGCTATCACCAGTACACTAAATTTTAATTGAAAGCGACACTTAATGCAATGGTCTGCATATCGGGGAGTGGTAACGCTCCGTCATTAAAGCACGCATTGTTATTATTTTCAGAGCTCTGTAAATTTTAAGTGACTCAAGCAAGTTCAATTTCTTGCCCTTGTCACATATATGCAAAATGTTTTGAGTAGAGTCAGGGATATGGTTGCTTTCCAGTATAGATGCTTGGCATAATTAGATTTAAAATTATTGTTTTTTAGGGAACTGAAGTGTTCATTTATTCTTTCTTTGGAGCTTGTTGAGGATAGACGTGACAGGTTTAGAATCATTTTTGCTTTTGACTCTTTGCGAGGTGTGATTGATTCCCCCGAATTGTTGGCTGCTTTGTACTTGTCGGTTACGTCTCGTTCCTTGAGAGTTCGGAATTTTTGCCATATCCCTCATCATCGCACCAACCATTGAATGAACAAGCCTATAACTTCAATGTCACGCTTATTTTCGTTTTGTCGTTTTGATTGTATTGACTTTCATTTGTCCAAGTCACAGATAAGATATCGGATTGTGTAGAGTTAATTTGGTTTTCTTTTCTGGTGTTATTTTTTGTTAATAATAATAATAATAGTGTTTATAAACATACTTTTTTATCAAAAAAGTCGTTGAAAATAAGGCAATGTAATAGATCTTTCATCACTTTTGTTTTGTTTGTCTTTATTTTTCTTAAAAGTCTGCAGTAAGTTCCTGAATTTCTGATCACATTCATCTTCTTTAACATTGTAACCTTTTTCAGATATCACTTTTGCTAATTCCTGCCATAATTTAATTTTTTTTACGTTTTCGCTTAGTGAACTCTTCGTTTCGTCTCAAGCTATAAGTTGCCATTAGTCTTATGCTTTTATTACTCTACTGGAACTTGCTTCTTCTAATGTTCTGACTTGCCACATCTATTATCGAAGCATCGTTTCTTTCTTACCAAATTCCTCTTCTTCTGAGTTTTCAAAGATTTGACAAAAAGTTCTTTCAACCTCGCTTATTGCTAAAAATTAAACATTTGCAAATAATAGCACCATTTTATATTTAAAACATAAAATTTTACTACTTTCTTCATCAGAAGAATCGAAGTGTTTATCTCAACGATTTTCAACAAAATGAATTTAGCCACAGTTTTTGGTTGCTTAGCTTTTGCTTTCGGTAGAATGTAAACCACATTTGAAGTAACTTTGTTAACAGTGACACTCAACATGTTGAATTTAGTCACGCACCCTAACGTATAATAAAAATTTGTCTTCAGTTTAATAATAATTCATGGATTTTTCGTCGGGATTGGTGGATACATTAATATTTAATACGTTTTACTTGTTATTACTGTTGAATACTGGTGGTTACTGGTGATTTACTGACGTTTATTTACTGGTACTGGTGATTTTCAAGCACAAGAAAAGATACTTGAATTTTTACTGAATATTTTTCACCAGTATAAGTACTGATACTAATAATTTTTGAATAAATTTTATGTATGTTAAGTTCTATTCTTGAATTCCACAATAATCAGATACAAAATAAATGCTTAAATAAAAACTTTTAATTTTACGACTATATGCTAATAAAAAAAGGCCCGTCCTTTCCTATATTATGATCGATTGCAATCGGTCGTATACGGTCATAAGGCTATTAGTGTTTATTCTTGTCATCAGCACTAATTTATATTTCGATTAAAAGAAACTCTATCAGCTTCCCGTGTGGTCTAGTGGCTAGGATACCTGGCTCTCACCCAGGAGGCCCGGGTTCGATTCCCGGCACGGGAAATTTTTACTTTTTTTCATATTTGCTTTTGCTACATGAATTTTAGCAACTATCACATAGTTTTTATTAAATTTATAAACACCAAATAATTGTTGACGAACAATTACAACATATTTTCCTTTCCCCTTTGTAAAATGTTTGTGTTTATGCTTATCATGCAATAAAGATTGCCGCCAAGTTATCCAAAAACCGCAAATGCGAGTACATCCATATTTATATTAAAAAAATGCTTGAAAAAATATCAATTAACTTCGATATTAGTAATAATTTTCAATAATAAATACGAGAAAACACAGTAGTTCTAATTTGGGTAGTTACTTTGATTTTTCTATTTTATTTCTTTGTAATAAATAAAAGTTCTCTTTTTATTTCAGGATTCGAAACCGCACCTTGAACGAGACATCAATTTGACTACTGTCTTCTGTGGCCAGTAATTTCTGAAAAGAAATAAAATGACGTAATTCGTGAACACATAAAACAGGAAACTACGAACTATTTGGCGTTTGATTGACTGCATAAATAAACTCATCGCTTTCAAGCCAACAACTCTGCTTAAATCTCAGCAACAATGATATACGAGTATGTTGTTTAAGGGCTAAATTGATCACAATTTCACAACAGGTATATAAAACTATGAAAGTTTGTTAGTTCAGTTTTAGTAAAAATCAAGTTTAATTTGTTTGGCTTTTTAACCCTTTGTGTTGCATATATAGCATTACAACTTCAAATCTATAATTATCAATAACAAATCTGATGTTACCAAAAACAAATCTGATTTCATAAAATTCAAATGTGATTTTTTATAAAACAAATCTGCTATTCTCTAATTCAAAACTATCTTTACCAAAATCATATCTAACCGTCTGTTAAAAATCAAATCTGACTTTATATATTTAAATTCTATCTTTATAAAAACCAAATCTGTTCCAACATTAATTTTATTTTATTACTATAAAAAAAAGTTATTTATCAAAAAAATTAAAGCGATTGCTCTGCCCTGTTAATAACATTGACCAGCGAATCGCCCTCGTGTGTTGTACTACTTAAATCCCTCCTTACAGAAATTCTGCATTTTTCTTCGCGAACTACTAAATATATTAACAGAACGTGAAAATGTGGAGGGCACCTGGCTTATAATGGATAATTATAGAATTCATAAAACAAAAGAAGTAAGAAATCTGGTTCTTCTTCACCATTTACGTAGCAATTTCTACCTCCATATTCTCCAATGATAACAAATTTTTACAAATTTCAGATAAAGGCTTCTGTAAGGAGGGATTTAAGTAGCTCAACACACGAGGGCGACACACTGTTATTAACAGGGCAGCTGGCGCAATTACTTCAACCGATTGCAGCAACTACGTAATTCATATGTTGTCCAATATGACGAAAGTAGCGGCTGGAGAGCAATTTCAATTTTTTTTGATAAATATAGTACTATAGTAATAAAATAAAATTTATGTTGGAACAGATTTATAAAGATAGAATTTAAATATATAAAGTCAGATTTGATTTTTAACAGACGGTTAGATATGATTTTGGTAAAGACAGTTTTGAAATAGAGAATAGCAGATCTGTTTTATAAAAAATCACATTTGAATTTTATGAAATCAGATTTGTTTTTGGTAACATCAGATTTGTTATTGATAATTATAGATTTGAAGTATAAATGCTATATTCAAAACCTATTTGTCTTTAGTATTTTTGTCATTATAAATATATTACGGCAGCTGTAATCAGCTTGTAATCACGTTCCTCAGATTCCATAATACCTTAATACCTATATTTTGTAATCTTACATCAAATCCGGGGTGTAGGATTGAAAATAATTAATTTATAAATAATCAATAAGAAAAAAACACTATTTTTTCGGAAAAAATGTGCCATTCCAAGGGTTAATGGCACCTTTGTATACAAATTATTGAATCAGCAATTAATTGAATATGTTTAAGAGTTCACTAAAATAAAATAATGGAAATTCTCTGCACTGAGATTGATTTTCTTTTTCTTTGCAGTCACGGAGCTGGACACAGATCGCAGTGGAATTATTATGTTGTCCTAATGAAGTGTAATTTCTCTGGAAATGAATGTCAACTTATCATCATATAATTGACGAAGGGGGACTACATCGTCTAAATGCCGGCAGCTTGACTTACTTCCTAATTGCATCGATTTGCCTAATATATATAATATATTGACATTTATAAATAGATTCAAACTAATTTGACAAGTTTTAAATATTATTAGTAAGAAAAACGTGAAATGTATTGTTGTTTAATTATTTATCCTAACTTTCGCTTCCCTGTCTTATTTCCCCGCTGTCAAATTCAAAGTCATAATTATTCAGCACCTTGTACAAAAACCATTTAAGCTTCTAAGTACATAACTATTATTCATTGTTTGCAAGTAATAATTTCTTTTACGTAATTTATGATAATTTATTTGAAAAAATGTAAAGTATGTAAAAGTTCCGAACTATTCAACATATGAATTGTTTAGGCGGGTCGTTAGGACATAGGTTCAGTAGTGTAGCTTAGGGATTTGGTTTATTCAGTAAGTGGTGTGTTGGTTCAAGTGGTGTTCAGGGAGAAATTCAAAATAAATTCTGCATATATAAAATTGGTGATTTTTTTTTCAAAATTTTCCAGGCGATGAAAAATCAAAAATTAATGCCCACATCCCTGTCATTATTGACCCATATTTTGTTTTATGACGTTTAAGACACAATATTACTACAAATAAGGCATCAGGAGGTGTCCAGAACATAAAATTAGGACCAATGGGGCGTCCAGAATACAAAATTACAGATAGTAAGTTATCTAGAGACCTTCACGGGACCAAACTGTGGACAAACTGATTCGAACTCGACTCTAAAGCGTACGATATTGTTAATTTTATACTCGAAAGCAGTTTTATTACTGAACAGAGCATTAATTTGAAGAAAAATGTTCTCTGTTTACGTAATCCCACGATTTTTAAGCTGAGGGTGCTTTTATTAATGCATATTAACGTGCGCAAATAAAAGAAATTCGCTTTCGTGACATTTGCAACAAAACATTTTGCGCCTGCATGCCATTAGTGATATTCTTTATTTCTACAATTAGTTAAATTACATTACCTATTTTAATATGAACTAAATACTAGTAAACAAAAACATATCCGGCTTTACCTTTCCTAATATTTCGTTCTTCTTCGTGAACATGTACCGCACGCAGTTAAAAACATATGCAAAACTTGCGCTCATTTGAATTTATGAACCTTGTGCAAACGCATGTTTTGATTTCTTGCTTTAAAGAACTTTATGCAAAAGCAAATGCGCAAACATGCATTAATGAAAGTACCCTTAATTGATTTTTTCTATTAACAAGGTAAACCCACCATTTTTTCGAATGTTGTGAAGTGAGACTGTGCATAGAGGGATTTAATGAAGAGTGAGTGATACGAAAATATTTGTTTCGCATGAAAATCACTTTAGAATCGTTAGAACACAAAATTACGAGTTTTAAGGCAACCAGAGACCTTCAGGACACAAAATTACGGCTAGATTAGCTTCCAGAGACAAGGATACAATATATTAGGGCTAAATGTAGACACTAGTCTCAAAATTACGGCCAATAAGGATATAAAATTGATCTATAGGCGCAAACGAAGCGAAAATTTTTAAAAATGTAAAAAAAACACATTTCTGACTGTAATTCGCAACCCGAATATTTTTCAAAGTTAACCGAAATTCTATGATATTATACTCCCTATAATCATCCTACACTTAAATTTCACTAACTGACAACCCAGAGAAAACCAAACCTAACTCAACACCCTATCTAATTGCTACTTGACGATAAGATTTCGGAACTTGTACATACTTTAAATTTTTTCAAATAAATTATCACAAATTACGTAAAAGAAATTATTACTTGCAAACAATGAATAATAGTTATATACTTAGAAGCTTAAATGGTTTTTGTACAAGGTGCTGAATAATTATGACTTTTCATTTCTGTCAAATTGAATTTGACAGCGGGGAAATAAGAAAGGGAGGCGAAAGTTAGGATAAATAATTAAACAACAATACATTTCACGTTTTTCTTACTAATAATATTTAAAACTTGTCAAATTGGTTTAAATCTATTTATAAATGTCAATATATATCTAATTATAATTAGACAAATCGATGCAATTAGGAAGTAAGTCAAGCTGCCGGCGCTTAGACGATGTAGTCCGCCTTCGTCAATTATATGATGACAAGTTGACACTCATTTCCAGAGAAATTACACTTCATTAGGAAAACATAATAATTCCACTGCGATCTGTGTCCAGCTCCGTGACTGCAAAGAAAAAGAAAATCAATGTCAGTGCAGAGAATTTCCATTATTTTATTTTATTGAATTCTTAAACAAATTCAATTAATTGCTGATTCAATAATTTGTATACAAAGGTGCCATTAACCCTTTGAATGGCATATTTTTTCCGCAAAAATTGTCTTTTTTCACATTGTTTATTTATTAATAAGTTAATTTCAATCCTACACCCCGGATTTGATGTAAGATTACAAAATATAGGTATTATGGTGTCTAAGGGATATGATTGTATGCATACAGCTGCCGCAATATATTTATAATGACAAAAATTCTAAAGATAAATCGCCTTTCAAAGGGTTAAAAAGGAAATCAAATGAAACTTGAATATTTCCAAAACACAATTAACAGTCTCTGAGATAATTTGAACTAATAAACTTTCACTGTTTTATTTACCTGTTGCGAAATTGTAATCAATTTAATTCCGTAATTAGCATTCATTGTTGTAGACATTTAAGTGGATTGTGGAATACCGGCTTTAAAACATTCAATCAGACGCCAAGTTCAAGTAGTTTTATAATATTTATAGTTACCTGTGTTAATGGTTCACAATTTACAATAGGTAGAGTAAAGCTTCTCCTTAAATTTTACAAAATCGTTCCCTGAAATAAAATCTCAACTTTTTGAGAGGAAAAATTAATATTTACGTATTTGGTCCACAATTTTTCCGGGAAGTATAGTTGGGCATTTCCACGCGTGAGTTACGGACGTTTTCACTGTACTTGACCTATTTTTGGCCTTAGGTGCTTTAATTTGCAAAATTATCTACATAAGAGTCACAAAATATTTGTTTAGTTCCGGGGAATAATATTAGTTTTGGTCAAGTACAGTGAAAGTTAGCGTACAAACATCCGTAACTCACGCGTGGAAATGCCCTGCCTAGTTCTGTTTACAACCACTGTATTGTATTAATTAAACATCGAAGAAGAATTGCAAAAATATAATAAAATGATTTGTGTTGTGTTAATTATTATTACCTTCCTTCAATTATTCAATCCTGTTGTAATCTTTGACAAAAGTGCTAACCCAATTTTATTTTATTTGCATTCCTAAAAAAGATTGACGAGCAACTTTTATGTAATAATTAGACAAATGCGATTAATTAAATCAAAGATTAAATAGTATTATATAGCAATTGTTAAAGAACTGTGTAATATAAATAGCATTTTTTCCGAATTATTTTGTTTTGATTTTTTGGTTCTTGCAACCCGAGAAGAAGGTAGGAACATTATAATTGACAATTAAACGGTTAAGTAAAATTATTGCTAAAATCGAGATATTTTGTAACAATGACATTTTACATTCTTATATATAGTATCAACTGCAGTAAGTGTTATGACCCTAAGTGTATTAAATGACCAGTTAAAGGGGAGCTAAAAGTATTAAGAACTATGAAACTCCTCTATTGGTTGTCCCTTCTAGTAGAAAAACGTGTTCAGATCACTTGGTACTAAATTTTCGAAATTGGATTATTGTGTGGATTAGGTTAGGTTAGAGTGGCTGCCTAAAAAGGCACACTTATGCCAAAGAGGCCTATTGTGATAACACAGTTGAGGCTGTATTTTCAGACCCCATGTAAGCCCTAGAAAAAGAGGAGACTCTATGTGAACCGAGCTAGTTAGCTGTCGAATCTAGTTCTCGGGGAGCCAATATACAATATTGGCTGGGGCGGAAAAGGTTTAGCCTTATCACGTATCCGGCAGAACATCATAACAGGGCAAGCAATCCTGGATTTGTCCCTCTAGTGTTTCATTAATTTAAATGAACACGGCATGATTCAGGGTACATTTGGCGTATGTTTTATCGAAAATATTGTGATAAAAAAAAATTGGGTCAACCGATGGATACTGATATTTCTCATCGTTTTGACGTCAAAATTTCACGTGAAGATATTCATGATTTAGAAAAGATTTCGAACAATAAATATTGGTGGAAATATAACGATATACAAAATTAATTAGGTAGAAATTCCGTTATCGTTTGTACTTTGTCACTCCATCGCACTACGCAATTATAATTACAAGAAACACTTAACGTTTCCTTGGCTCGTTAAATTATATAAGTTTTTGGCCACTTTTTCTTGTATTTTAAATTGTTAAATAGTATTATATGACTAATAAAAATTTGAATAAGATTAGTGTTAGATTTTACGATTGAAATTATTAATTAAAGTTTAGGGTACTCTGCATAGAGTCAGTAAGTTTGTTTAAGAAGGCTAATTGTTTATTATTAGCAAGTAAGAATATTATATTCAATTTTGCACAATAAACTTTACAAAAAGCAAAATAAAAAAAAGCTTTACGATGCGATTTATTATAAAATTTAATAAAAAGAGAATTCCCATACCGGGAATCGAACCCGGGCCTCCTGGGTGAAAGCCAGGTATCCTAGCCACTAGACCATATGGGAGATGAGGAGTCTGTCTATCTGAATTTATAAGTACTTCGTACTATATAATTAATATTTCACTTTGAAAATTGAGGAGCGATCATTCAGAACGCAATAAATCCATTTTTGATTTATTTTAAATTTGATACAATGCGTCTTTATAAGAAATGAAATAAATATATTGTTAGTATTAGAATCATTCCAAGTGCAATAATTTCAGTTCAAATTAAACCGCAAAGATAAACGATTTATTCAAAACGCACTAAATCCGGCGTAAGTTACATAGACGTTATGCAGATTTCATACAAATTGCAATACATCTATTTGCCAGTACGGTAGGGAAGGAGACAACGCATGTTATCGAAATGCTACTCAAGTTGTTGCTTTATACTTTACTTATTCTTTTGTACTTACGATATTACTAGTTCTTTGTATAAAAAATATTCTTTTTGTATATTTTACGACATGTAATTTCGAAAAATTTGTGTAATATATAAATGTACTTCCTCTTACTCCTATAAACTATAAATTATAATTAGGATTTATAACTTACAATAATAAGTAGTTATATCTAAAAAAATTGGATTTATAACGTTTTGATTGGCTTAAATGAATTTATTACAGTTTGATTGCTTCTACCATAATTCTATCATTCTTTGCAATCAAATCAAAGCATTCATTGAACCCCACAACTTGGTGGCAAAGCAACAATCAGATTTTAGATCTAAGCACATCACTATTACATTTTGTTGAGTCAGTTCGACGTCACATTGAGTATCGCCAAGCAACTATTTTGTAGATTCAATTTTGATGATTATCTTTATTTTACGATTTGTGTAATGATGTACAAAACTATCAACGGTTTTACTCCTGGCTATCTCCGGTGCTTCCGCGGTTTAATACACTGTTTGGATCTCGCACTTTCCTCATCCATGGGGTTAGATTATGAAACAGTCTTCCATTGAATGTTCGTGTGGTGAGAAGCCTGGGGGATTTCAAGATGATGCTTTTAGACTATTTTAAAGCTGTTTGAACTTCTTGATAATTCATGCATGATCTTACTTTCTTTACTCTTCTTTATTTCATTAATTATTGAAACTTAAATGTAGTTTAATTGTTTTTGAAATATATGATTTACATTTGAATTCTTCCATTGATATTCATCTGAGTTTAGTTTTAAAATTATTTAATAGAGTATAGCACATGTCAATGAGTCTTTGTATCTCAAATATGCTTTTTAAATAAAGTTAATTGAATCAAACTGTAATAAATCCATTTAAGTCAATCAAAACGTTATAAATCCAATTTTTTTTTAGAAATAACTACTTATATACGACAAAATATTTCCTGTAGAATATTTCTGCAATTGTTTCAAGTTGATTAATTGCGTTTTGTATTCGATCGCTCCTCTGTGGATACCGGTCACGTGTTAAATATTGTTTGGATGCATCACTTTATGCAACTATAGAAAAGCACCGTATTACTTTTAGGTAATTAGTCGTAACTTTTGTAACTTTATTTAATGTGTTTAAAATTTACAGTAACTATAAACTACAAAATAAAATAAAATATAAACAACTTCAATCAGAAATAGCTAGAGAATGGATAACTGACCATTCAAATAGCCGGTGGCACGTAGTAATTTTTCGCATAGAGTTCCCGGTCAACAATGTGTTAAGATAGGGTAAATGCAGAAATGCAGATGCATAATTAAAGCTATAAAACTAAATTTTCCCAACACATAGTATGCGGTTGTGATGCAATTTTTAATTAATCCCGACTTAAACGCTAAAATTAACTGAAATAACTTAAAAACAGAAAATAGATTCAAAAGATCGAGACGCGCAGGTTTTGCGTTAAATAACATTCAAAAAACTTTAAATTATATTTACTGCAAAGGCAATTGTACGTAATTTCAAATACTTTTTTATTTACAATGTAAAAATGTGTTTTTATAATAAATTATTATGTTAATTTCAAGCTATCACTAGTGGAATTGTTTAGTAAAAATTATCCAAAATTAATATGAAATTGAAGCGAAAGTTTTCCAAGTTAAATTTCTAGTTCTATTTTGCTTTAATAAAAAAAAAACGTATATCAGAAAAATTCCAAACTGTCTATATCTCCTGGCACGTACATTCACTGAAAATTTGGCAGCTAAAAGAAGCTATTTTAGAATAAATATTCGCAAAAAGTTATTGTCAATTTTCATAATAAATTTACTTTGGTAGTTTTGCTTAACTTTCTGTACCTCTAATTTAGTAGTATTTTTAATGTAAATATTGAAATTGTTTGTTTCATTTAAACGCTAATGTACAATTCGCAAATGAATATTGTTATTTTTGTTGACTATTGAGAGATTTTATTAAAAAATATTTTGTGAGCAAATTAAATACTTTTCATTAAAATGGCACAAGCTTATGATAGCTGTAAACTTATACAAAACATATATATTCCAATTTAGGAAGTGAGTGAGAGCAAAACTAAAATATGTCAGTTTTTTCCAAGCTAGACAAAAGAAAGAATATCCCTGGACAAGATAGAAAATATAAATAATTATAAAAAAAATGTCGCAAAAACATAATTCGCAGGCCACCATGCCTTTCCGCTGTGATGAGTTCGCATACACATTAATAGACGATTCAGATTATTTTGGAATATTTTAAAGAACTTCTTACGAAATGGTAATTTTTTGGCCTAATTCGAGATCGCCAATAAAATGCCTCATTAGAAATTAATTTTTTTTACCTTTAATGTTCCAGTTACAAGAATAATTCGAATAACAAATTTCAAAATTAATTAACGGGGTATTTATATGGTGAAAACTAAAAAATAGATTTTTTTATTTATTTATTTTTTTGATAGTTTAATATGTCTAGAATATACTCCTAAAAGGGTTTTGCGAAATTCGAGTTAAAAAATTTTTATATAACTTTTAAGTATACCATTCTACCATTATGCATTATCCATTACGATTCTGATGGGACACCACTAAATGGAAGAAAGAAGAGTCGCAAAGGTGTCTTAAAAGCAAATGCTTGACCTGAGCAATCGAGGTGAGGTAAAAAAACTGGATTAGTCCGGGGTAGCGATTCTCAGACAATTTGGTTACCTCCAGAGAAACAAACCGTTTCAATAAATTAAGCGCATGCCCAAAAAATGTTGTGGCAACAGAAAAATATTTCATAGCAACGAATAAATATGTCAAGTTTGTGCGTATGATCTGTAATTCTCGCATGCCGTTCCCCGGAGCTTGCATCTAAATACTCAGTCGCCTGGCTGGGAGCGGGCGTGTGATTTTGACACTTCATAGCGCTTGGACTGCCATGAGTAAAAATTTTGCAAAACGGTTGGCATACCCCTTCAACCGATTGAACACACACTTGTTAAATTCAAGCTCTACACATTTTTACAATTTTGCGTACTTACAAGGCAACCAGGTTGTCTGAAACAACCAATTTCGTGAGAATTCCTACCCAGGTCTCTCTCGCTGAGGTCGCAAGAGGAAGAGACAAAAAAGGACCCGGATAAAGTGGGCTGTTTCGCCAATGTGTTTTTAGTGAGTAAAAATCTCACACTACCAGAGACAATCGGGTCTCCACCCCTTACGAAAAAAATAAATAAATTGATGTATCTTTAAAATTCCGTTTACCTTTTTTGTTTAACACGTTAAGTGCCAACTTTCAAAAACATTTATGTTCCTGATTGCCGTCATACAAATTTACTGCTACGAGCTGGCATATTCAATAGATATTCGCTAGAAAATGCCAACTACGTGTTAACTCGTAGCATGTTCTTGTGCTAAAACTCTATGTAATGTACTTCACTTCACTGTTTTGCTACGAGATATCTCGTAGCTGGCAATTTTGAATAGATTGCCAACTACGAGATATCTCGTAGTTGGCACTTAACGTGTTAAGAAAAATTCTGTGGCGTGATATCACTTGCACCGATTATAACTTTTTTGTCTTGGTGCCGTAAAAAAAGTACGTACAGAAGCCATGACACAAAAAAAATTATTTTTTTAAAGTTTAAGTATTAAACCTAAATATGGTGTAATCCATTTTTATATAAACAATAAAGATTTTGAAAAAATAATAATAATAATGAGCCTATTTTTTGCTAAAATGATGTAAATACTTCCTTACAAAGCTCTAACTGAAGAGACTTTCAATAACGCCAGTGCGTTGTTTATTCCGTGTTCTTGTTTTATTGTTGTACATCTAAAACTATTGCCAAAAAAACAAAACAATAGAAGTACTAAAAAATTTCGACTGCTTCTAAAAATATGTATGCGATGCAATATTTATAAGAAATGGTTTCACGGAATTATAGGTTGGTCAATAAAGTTTTGATACTTCAAAATATCAAACTTCCATATTTGGAGCATCAAATTGTGATTTTATTTTAAGAAATGCCACTTAAAACAAGAGGTTACGTACGTTG
Organism: Leptarthrus brevirostris; assembly: GCA_964036015.1. NCBI lineage: Eukaryota > Metazoa > Arthropoda > Insecta > Diptera > Asilidae > Leptarthrus > Leptarthrus brevirostris. The sequence continues at coordinate 101,330,160 of OZ038375.1, forward strand.
AGAATGTTGGAAATATTCTCAAAATTAAATTAATAACATAAAACAGACAACGCGAAGAAACAAAGGTATTTAGTAAATAAGGTATACATGGCTAAACAAAACGAAATTTTTTTTTTAATTTCTTACTTTTTATAAGTGAACTTTTCCGATACTTAAACAAAACATAGACGACGAACAAAATATAAGTTTATACATTTATAATCTCATTAATGTGCAATGCGTAGCGATAATAATAATAGAAAAATAAACAAAACGTAAATACAGAACTGTCAACATTACCTAACTACATTCGCATTTAATATTAATATTCAATTGCTTATAAACGAAAATAAAAACAAAGCTACACTTACAACGCACGCGTATTTTTTTTCTTTTTTAATTTTTACACAGTATCAAATTAAACTCGCTTCATTCACTTAATTTTAAACGCTGAAAGCAATATTGTTTGTTTTTTTAAATTGCTTAATTAACAAAACGTTACAATAAATGTAAAAATCCAACCTTTTTCTTCTTAATAAAAATACAAAACATTTTTTTTTCTGTTTTTTACATTTCATAATAAATTATCTTCTCAATTAGATTTTATAAAAATCTTTCAATTAAAGATTTGTTTTTTAGCGCATTAATTTTTTGCAGCGTATTACGAGTTACGAATATAAACTTTTATAATTTTCAGATCTATATTGTTTCTGTAATATCATTTCATTATCATCAAAATTCACAGAACATCCCTTTTTCTGAAATTATTGTTTCATTTAAAAATAATTTTTAGGTACACATATTCAGTCAAAGTTTAAAATAAAATCTCCTGCCACAAGCAACATTATCATCTCTCTCTAGGCAAATATTCATTTAATATTTAAAGGAAATTTAATGCTCTATAAAATTGTCCATAAAGATAGCTTTCAATGTTGTTTAATTGCTTAATTGTTTTAAATAAAAATGAATAATTTTAATATGATGAAACCGAGTATATCCCTATTGGTTTAGAACTCCAAAATAGGAAATAACTAATGCACCGTGAAATAAAAATTACTTTGAAGAGTCACGAGCAAAATGCTATTTTTATTAATGTTATATCGTCGTTGTCAGTGCTTAAATATCCTGCTTGTGAAAGATCATTTGGAGTACCTTACAGTTGAAATTTATGTTTTTTGATACATTTATTATTATTATTTCTATATGATTAAAACAATGATGACACATTTTAAAATATTAGCAGGCATTCAGAATTTGTTTTGCTTTGACAAAGACGATAGGTTAAAATATGTCGGCCAAGTGAAATTCTTGATCATAAAAAATCCTTTAAAATTCGTCCTTAATATCCATTTAGCAACATGTTTGCTTTTTTAATTTATAAATTTTATTTACCTACTTATTGAGATTTAGGTTAAAATAATTTTCAAACGAATATATTGCTCTGCACTATAAATAAATACATAAGGCTTAGGGCCAGTTTCACAGGTGAAGCTTAAATTCAGGATAAGTTAACACATTGCAGGCGAGGGACTGTGATCACAGTCCGAAAAAGAACAAACGTTGAAAGCGGGAGACTGTAATCTCAGTTGCGTGATAGACTGCAATGAACTATATTCTACATTCTACTCACGTACTTCTGCAGCTGAAAATTCCTGCGTTTTCCTTCTTTATGTGGTTGGGGGTGCAGTTGTTAAAGATACGAAAACAGTTTTCTGAAATTTCCTGAAAAAATAGAAGAGTGCCAACAGTGACAAGAAAATAACCTCAAAAATACACAACAATACACAACTCAGCTATTTGACATCAGCCGGTGACAGTAAGGAAAAGTGAGGCAGTTTAAAGCTACTGCAAATTTCTGAACTTTCCTGCAGGTGGGGAAGCGGTGACGTCAAGAAAAATCTGCTGTCAAACTGAGTACGAAAACGACTTTTTGCAGTTTCCTGCGCAGGAATTATAATTCCTGCAAGCACATGAACAGACGACCTATTCTGAAATCTAGATATTCCTGATTTTGCATGAGCCAAATCACATACAAATGCAATTAATTTGTTTGACGAACAGTTTCTTCTATGGACTTAAACGTCAATTTGAAAATTGTTTTGGTTTACGTCGGTTTATGATTTTCAATATAAAGAAATTACATTTTAAATTTGCCCGAAAAAATTGTTGATTAAGTTCATTGAGCTTTATCGTTCATTTCCGTGTCTTCGTCTATTGATGTTTCTCTTCCACGGACAATTTGAAATGAGAAGCTCGTGTGTCTGTGGGCACGGAACTTTTTTGTGTGTCCGTAGAGGCCTTTAGAATTAGAAAAGCATGCGTTGTTTTTCCAGTAATTAAGTATCGTAGACAAAATACAAATGTATTGAAGATGAATTTGATTTTACGTTACTTCAAGACATGATAATTTTATGGAAGACATACTATACATGATTAGTGATCAACATAGCAGCAGTGAAGATAGTGTTGAAAATATTGGTGTGAGAAGACGCAACATTAGAGTGATTCAGCCAACGCACACGGTCCTCTTTTGAGTCTATCCAAACAGGTTTTTGATGGTAAAGGATCGCAGGGAAGGGGGATTGTTCCCTCAAATTTTCCACTAAAATGATTTCTATCTCTCAGGTGCAAAACACCACTATATGCATAGAGTGGATATTTTGTGACTGGAGGGTTCAGAAAATTTTTCTGCATACGCTCGGTTCATTAATGTTTTAGTTCTCAGGTATTCAACTTGGTAATTAAAATGAAAATATTTCAGGTAAAATATCGCAAGGAAGGATATTGCTTGAACACGTTTTTTTACCGAAATGATTTCCACCGTCGGGTGCAACATACAATTTTTATGATATTTTGTGACTGAAGGACTAATTAAATGATTTTGCATGTGATCGGTTAATTATGGTCATGTAACAATAGACCCACATTGTGAACTCAATTCAAACTATAAGTTCGGTTTAATTTGGGTCTGTAATGCTATTTAGGGGTTGGTAATTAAAAAGAAAATATTTCAGGTAGAGGATCACAGGAAACGTAATTTGTTCCTTAAATTTTTCCACCGAAATGATTTCTATATCTCGTGAGCAGAACACAAATATAAGTACATATTGGATATTTAGCACAGGTTTTTGAAATGTCGCACTCTGAACAATCAAACCAACACTAATTCAACCCGCATTCTGGCATAAAATTGAGTCGGAGCAAAATATCTTACGTGTGCGTCGGGCTCACGTCCGAAAACCGGCTTGAGGGAAGAAATTTAGAGTCAGGTGTGCGTTGGGTCATTGAAAGTGATATTGATTCTGATTGTGAGACTGTAGAAGACGAAGATAGTTCTGAATGTGACGATGTCATAGAATCTAAAAGTTGACCAAGCAGAATAACGTGTACAAGTGACCAAAGAGCAACGAGACAGAAGTACCGACATAAGAAATCGTGTACAACGAGTTAGCTCCTTCTTGGAAGACATAAACTTGAATGTTTTAGAATATTTGTATAGATGAGTCGGTTGTTAAATTCAAAGGGAAGGGACAATTTCATTTATCACTTACAATCCTAAAAAATCGATCAAATGGTGAATTTATCATTCTGAAACTGGATATATTTGTGGTATTCTTCCATATTATGGGAGCTTAACAACCTTAGAATATATAACTAGAGGAAGTGCACATCGCTCAGAAAAGTTAAGCATTTTTCTTCATGTGTTAGAAGTGTATCTTTGTGATAGTTTTTTCCATAGCAGTAGTATAAAAACCGACTTGCGCTTGACGGGGCAAATATAAGTTTTGAAATTAAACTCCATTTTGGCTGACCGCCACTGAAATCGAGTTGGGGGACAAAAATTCCAATTGCTCAGATGTAAACAAACTGAGAACGGGGACAAAAACTTTCATTTTTCTAGTTACCTACATTAAGTCTTAGCAGTTTTAATTAAATAATATAATATTAATTATATCATAAAACATATTTTTAATAGCTACTTGCCTAAAAAAAGATATTCCACGAGTCTATCGTCGATTATTTGTGCAACAATTAACAGAACACTTCATTTTAAAAATCTGTCTTTTAAGGTCTATAAATTATCTCAATACTTATAAACATAAATCACTCCACTAATTTGATGTTATATTTGCAGAAATAACTTTTAATTCCAAATAAATTGAAAACAAAATTCACACAGAACTAATGACAAATGTTTTGCATTGGGATCTGTCAAAGATAGGGGATCTGTCATCGAGATAGGGGACACGTACCTCACCTTGCCTACAAGAGAAATGCTTAAAACACGTACGAGGTTTTTACAGGCAAGGGCACTTCCTCTAGTTATATATATTCTAAGGTAACAACAGAGATATTGGTAATGCCAGAACTTTCCGTGTCAACCAGAATTCCTTTGCAATTATACAAAAAACTACTGGATAAAGTGCCTGATGCTCAAGGATACCACATGTTCACAGACAGATACTACACAAGTTTGAACTTGACTGAGGAATTATTAAAATTGAAATTCCATTTAGCCGAAACAATCTAAGTAAACCGAAAAGGATTGCCAGTTGTCATTAAAAAACCGAAATTTGAACAATCTTAAACTATAAGTTTATAACAAAAAAAACTGTAGCATTTCGAAAAATATATAATCTGGTGCTAGCCTGGAAAGATAAGCGAGTTGCGACCATGCTGACAAACTGGAATAATGCTGGAATGACTGCGGTAAAAGGATTTGAACGAGGTGGTGTTCACATTGAAATTAAAAAACTACGCTGTAATAAATTATATCAAATGTATGGAAGTTGTTGACCGAGCTGACTAGTATGCATCTGTGGATTAGGAATATGCGTTATTAATTCCTTATAAAATAGCAGAGAAATGAGCATCAACTCAGCCATTTAAAATACTTGAAACTATTAATTAACCAATTAAACGATTTCCAAAAAAAAACCGTAAGGCTTCAACATCCACTGATACCCACATAAGTGTTCGATTAAATAGAGGGCTTTATGTACTGCTAACAGGTAAAGTGAAAGATTGTCGAGTCTGCTCTCACAGAACAGAAACCGGTAATAGACATCAAACGATATACTTTTGCGACACTTGTCCCGAAAAGCTTGGAATGCACCTTGGTGAGTGCTTTATAAAATACCATGTTGTAATAGGAAAAAAAATCTCCCTCGCCTTGAGTTTACTATTCGAACACTTAAAAATGACTCTAAACGGCTAAAAAAAAAATGTTGGAACGATTTTGGTCTGGAGTCGTGATTCTGAACAATTATCGAAATTTTCATTGGCAAGTGTAATATAAATATTAAAACAATGAGACTTTCATTGTATTATTAAACTAACTATTTCCTAAAATCGAACTATTTCAGCACTTTTCAAATCAAATGATATTTAATTAAACTGAATTAAACGGCCAACCGCCAAGCTTAAGCTGGCACATGAAACGGTGTAAAAGAATTAAACTGAGTTTAAGCCCCATCTTGAGTTTATGCTTGAACTGTGAAACCGGCCCTGAAAGGCTTCTGATTGTATAATCGCAAACAGAACGAAAATCAACAAACGCAAACAATGTTACAATTTAAAATAACAAGTTAATTTGTTATACTATTTAGCTTCTCTATTTATTAAATTTTAGCTAAGGTTTAAAATATCGAATATTTAAATAAACACAATACTAAATTCTGAGGATAAATCAAATTTGAAAAATAGTTATCTGCCTTCGAATGCACCAAGACGTCGTATATCTTCCTTGATATAATTATGAAATTGCTTCAAATATAAATTTCACTCGTTTAATTATAAGTTACACAACAAATGTTTAAATAAAATTTCCCTTTCACGATGTAAAACAAAAAAAACTATTTTTTTTATATCAAAGAAGAGCTATTATGGCTATATAAAGAAATAATACATAGAATTATGTATTCTCGCCGTTTTGAATTTTTAAGCTTTATATTGGCGGATTTTTAATTGTTAAGTTTAATATTGTTTTAATGGAAATTATGTCCCTCACTTGATCGACATTATATTAACTCGCACATATGGACGATTATTCTATTCGACATTACAAAAGTATTTTTAAGAATAAAATATATAAATATCAAAACATTTTTACAGGAATCAATTTTAAAGCATTATGGCCCGAAAACATGAAATAAGCACATCTGATTAAAGCTATAATTTTAGTTACATTCTAGATATCAACATTTGCTTTTATTTAACATACTTTGATTTCATGTTACTATAAAAAAATGATTACATTTATTTATAAATTAAGGAGTATTTTTGTCTATCTTAAATGAGAAGAAGATTTCAAACAAACCTTTAGCTTGGGGGGATGCCTTACCAAAGACACTTATTGATTCTGCGATCTTGACTCAAACATTGCAGTTACGTCCCTGATCGAAAATTGTGGTGATATTTTTTCTCGCCTGCGGAAAATACATTTTTTATATTATTTTGATTTATACAACCGAATTTTTTTAAAAATTAGAACGAACGACGGATTTAATACTTACGTTGAACTGATACTGTTTCTTGCGTTAGACCTTGTCTCTATGGCAATGGCATCTCTTTCTCTAGGAAACTCAACAGTTTTTCTGTCAAATTTTTGAACTCCTGTTTTAGTGTTAATTTCGTCCGATTGATTTGCTATTAGGTCGCAATTGTTTTGATTTTTCTCATCACTTATCCTACGAACACGATTTGAAAAATGCATAATATCACTCCCTTTTAAATTGTCGATCTCCTTCTGAAAACTTCGGATGTCACCTCTTGACTTTGACTTTATTCGAAGCGATTCTGATTGGTATTTTTCTTCTTTGGGAAACTCTCTAAGTTCAGTCTTCGACTTCGACTTAAACGACTCCGTTCTATATTTTTCGCTGAGTTGATGTCGACGTTCCTCTTTAATACGCTCGATGCGTTCTCTATCAAGCTTTACGCCACTTAGAACTTTCGAATTGGGCATGTTTGCGGTGGTGCGATCCTCCTCCAAAGTTTTAATATCAACATTATTTTGTATAAGTGAAATGCGATTTTCGGTGGTTGGAGTTATTTTAATTTCGGGTTTTACAAGCGATTTTTCGTCTACCGTTTGAAGATCCAATTTTAACTTGGCTGCTGCATTTTCGGGCACTTTACACAATTCTACGGAATTGTTGCTCGGGCAATTTGGAAGATGTTTGGGGGGATTTAAACTCTTTGGTCTTGCAAAATCGAATGATTTTCGTCTACAATCGTCAATTCGCTCTATTTGTTGAGCACTTTTTGTCACATCTTCGAACCTTTTGTGACCAAATTCGCGAATGAAAGCGTTTTCATCTAAACTTCTAGTGATTTGAGCCGTTTTATTTAGTTGTTTGTTATGGTTTTTTGCCCGTACATAGCATGGAGCATCACGGTTAGTCACAGAATCAAACTTCTTCGACCCTCGAATATTAAAGTCAAAAGGAGGCATTTGTTCTACTGGACTTGTTTCAAATTTAGTTGCTAACTGCTTTACACTAAAATTCGTAGATTTTAACTGTGTTTTATTACCGGCTTTCGGGGAAGGAGACTCTCTTCGTTCTTCTTTATCAAATGTTTTCGCAGCTTTTGTGTTAATTTCTACATTTTCGTATACACTAATAGGTTTTCGCATCTCAACATTTTCATATAGCGAGTAATTTTGATCAAGTTCTAAGCTATCAATGTTATCATCCATTAACACGTCGTCAGATAGGTCATAGTGATTTTTTTGTGAATCGTCAATTACTACAATTAAGTTGCTGTTTACTTCCTTATCGCAATTAGTCAAATTAACTCCTATATCGGGCACAATTTGCTGGCACCCAACTTCTGTTTTTGCCTCCGGTTGACTAAAGTCAGTATTTCCATTATTTAGCATCTCATTAACCTCAGAAACAGAACTTCGGAAGAACTTAACTTGTTCGTAGACCATATTTTCGTCAAAATTTGTTTCGAGCAATGGTTTTGAATGTGTTTTCTCCCGTTCGCCTTGGTGCATTATCGATACAGTTTCGTAATCTCCAGATGATCTTGACGATGGACTTTTGTGCATGGGTGATTTTATATTATATGTGATACTTATTGTTGCTTTAATAGGACTCGGAACTTTTATTTTAGTCGGGGACAAATTCGAAGCAGTCGACGTGATTGTTTTGTCATAGTTTAAGAAAGCTTGCTCCAAATTGTCGTAACCCTCAAATTTGGGAGAATTCTCGAGAGAAACGGCATTAGATTGCCTGTTCAAATGTTGATAACCAAATTCACTCGGTGTTATAGATTGACTAGTATTATCAGACGTATGAGTAAAGTTCGAGTTATTCGGAGACGATGGAATGTTAATGAGTTGCTTGTTGTTAGATGATAAAGATATATCCGTTAAGTCGACTGACATTTTTGATCCACCACCTTCTAAGTCAAGAGATAATTCTCTTTTAATGGCCGAAATATCACGTTTATCATTTATGTTATGTGAAAGTTGTGATGTTAGCTAAAATATAATCAATTGAATAGATTACTTACGAAAATATATAATATTTTCAATACTTACGTTGCTGCAACTATCCTCAGACAATATACAACTAAAATCTTTGGTATCATAATTTCGTAGGCTACATCGTCTTCCAGATTCGATTTCATCATCCTCTCGACTGCTAATTTCCGGATGAGAGTGAACATCCATCTCAAATATTGGTGTATTTACAGCACTACTATTTTCAGAACTCGTCTCTCCGACCAGCAGTGAGTATCGAGGACTTTGAATAGGTGAAGATGGTGTCATAACACTCAGCTTTGAGCGATCCATTTCATTTTTATTTTTCACTAAATCTGCTGAATTACTTCTGAGAAGAAAATTTACAGATGGGTGCGCGTCAGATGCGGATAGGGTTTCACAATAACTGTAACGATTCTTAGGCTTCATGTGATCCAGTTTATGTGGAAAAGAAGAATTTCTGAAAAGAAAAAAACATTTAATTAATTAATTTTCTTAGCAAACATGCATTTTCTAATCTTTGCTCAAAAATATATACGATTGATTACTACATCAAAAATAACAATTACATAAGAAAACGAAAAAGTAACTCTAACAAAGCTGATTCTTCAGTTGAGATCTCGACAAGTGAAAATCAATTAATTCAAAATGATTATTAAAGAGACGAGACGTAAATGTAATAGGCTCATGCATACCATTATTAGTACGGTGGTTGGGAATATGGAGAAAGCTTTGGTTCCACAAGAAGCAAGTAGGAATCGATAAATACAGAGCCCTTAGCAATTTGGGGGATACAACCGCGCCTTGCAAGCAATCGAAGGCAAAAACAATTCTGGAGTTGTCGCGTCTACTTTCAAGGGACTCCAATGAAATAAGCTTTAATCGGTCAGCGTAGGGAGGCAGCCGAAGAGGATCGATGCAAGGAAGACCACGAAGGGCAAATCTAACGAATCTACGCTGTACAGCCTCAATACGATTAACATGAGTCGCATAAAAAGGAGACCACACAGGACTAGCATACTCCAAAACAGGTCTTACGAACGTTGAATAAAAGAGTTTAGTTATATATGAGTCATTAAACTCCTAAGACCATCGCTTGACGAAGCCCAGAGCAGAATTAGCTTTGTTTACAATAGTGTTGATATGGTCGTCAAACGAAAAGGTTGTATTTAGCACGACCCCTAAATCTTTGGTCTTGTCAAGTCTGTTCAGAGAGCCACCGTCTAAGGTGAAGTTAAAGTGCACTGGTTTCCTTGATCGAGAGAACGACATGGTAGTAAACTTGCTAATATTTAGAGGAAGGGAGTTTGTAGAACACCAATTATGGAAGGCGTCTAAGTCAGAGTTTAATAGTGCACAGTCGTTCACACTTGAAATAACACGAAAAATTTTGGAGTCATCAGCGTAACACAGAATTCTCGAATTAAAGCGAATTAAGGGTACATCATTGATGTAAATGATAAATGATGGTCCTAGATGGCTGCCCTGAGGAACACCGGAGGTGGCATAAATATCGTTAGAAAGTGTACCTGGAAACAGAAAACGTTGCGTGCGATCAGACAGATAGAAACGAATCCAATTAACGAAAATTTATGGAAACCCTAAAAAATATAACTTACGAACAAGAACACTGTGGTTAATTCTATCAAAAGCCTTGCTACAATCCGTGAAAATGCAGTCAACCTGCTTACCAGCTTCAATGGCAGAAATACAGCAATTAGAGAATTAAAGCAAGTTAGTCGTAGTAGATCTACCTTTCATGAAGCTATGCTGAAAGCAACCCAAAAAAGATTTGCAGTGAAACTTAAGAACAAACCATAGCTTCAAAAATTTTACCAATACAACATAAATTGGCAATGAGGCGATAGTTTGATATGTCACATTTTCTTCCCTTCTTACATAGGGGAATGCTGATAGTTTACAGCGTTTCGGGAAAACACCACAACAAATAGATAAGTTAAATAAGTGACAAAGTATAGAAACTAGGGACATGCGGCAGTTTTTTACAAAGCAACAGGTATATCATCAGGACCACACGAGAAACTATCAGCCAAATCAGAAATATGCTTTAGGACAGTATCCTCGTCAAACGCTAGGTCTTTCGTTTCCAGGGTAGTCGGCGCAAGCCTCGTCATATGAGTAAAATCCTAATCTCTAGTATCACAGTCAGTAGTCAATAGTGCTGTGCTAAAAAATTCGCCAAATAGATGCGCAGTCGTCAGGGATTCGTCACTCTCTACGTCACCAAAACTTAAGACAGAAACCCTTCTGTGCCATCACAATTACGCTTAGAATATTTACGAACGTCCAGAACTGTTTAGGCTCAACACGCAAAGTCGATTTAATTCTCTCCAAATAGTCACAGTAAGATATATCAAGTGCAGAGCAAAATTGGTTACGAAGCATGGAGTAAGCATAGTAGTCCGCATCACTCCTTGAGGAACAAAACCGATTCCAAGCTTTATTCTTTAGATTCTTTAAGTACTATTGAGCCAAAGCTGATATATGTATGCCGTCAATACAGGATCAAAACCAAGAATGATATACAATGCCGGATAATGACAAGACTCATACCAATAACTATCTAGATAAGTGCTTGTAAATCAAAGGTTATTGTAAGGGACCATTCTTTACGCCTATCTAATGGTCATTGACGTCGACCGATGGCTGCCACTCTAAGCCAAAATTTAAACTTCAAAGCATAGGTCAATGAGTCCATTTCCCAAATTGCCTTAAATAATCAACAAGTCAACATACACAAATTTAGTATGCGTTATCTGACTATACATACATATTACTGCAAAAGCAGCCTAATTAGCTTGCCACATAACTAGATTTTTGGACGACTATTAAGGTATCTCAGGCATTTCTCTAATTATTCATGACCGAAAATTGTCAAGCTCAGTACCTGTGTTAAGTTGTTAGAGAATAGAAAACGAATTTAATTTCAAACAATATGTTAATCCGAATATTATTTTATATTAGTGTTTTTACAGTTCAATGTGTAATGAGCCAACTGTTGGGCTTAGTTAGTGATGCAGTTCAAAGAATTGTTCCATGCAAAAGTCGCATTTTGTCTATTGAAGATATTCGTGATAGAATAGCATCAAGGAGAGATTATTGGGAAGGAAGTTTGGACTTGAGTAAATATTCCGACGAACCTGAAGTTAAAATAATTTTGAAATTAGATGCTCCTGCTAACGTAACAGTGGTACGTAATAATATTGATATAAAAAATTGTGTTTTAAAAGTAGTTTTCAAAAATGGCCTTTACATAATGATTCTGCTTAAGTGGTGGTTTTACAGTGGTTACAGCAAATCGCGACTAGTATAATTTGTATCGTATTGATGAACTAATGCATATTATTACAATTAGCAAAATTCCAGACCTTAACAGTACGATCCCATCCACATGACACAATGATTGGATTCAAGTGGTTTGGTGAGAATCTAACGCAAGAAACCCAGTCTGTGTGGCCTTCATCAAGGAGAAGATTTTGTCACGAGAACCAGACACAATTTGTCTGTTATCAGCAGAAAAAGCAACAGACAAAACATCCTTAGTATGATCTTCAAAGCGACGAGTAGTTATTCCAGTAGCTAAATCCCACAAACGTAAAGGTTTGTCCCACGATCCAGAAAGTACGTAACAACATCGCTGATGAAGTGAGAGTGCCCGTAAAGCCGCTTTTATTGGTTTCATCGTCCCGCGTCAATTTCCATACAATCAGAGTTTTATCTCGAGATGAAGACAAAGTTTTATCGGGATCTTTTGGGTTTGTAGCGATTTGTGTTACTCATCCATTATGCCCGAAAATGGTACCACGTAATTGCATAGTTTCCGTACTAATTTTTATTAAAAATTCTAACTCGAAACGAGTCCACCACTTCGGTGAAGGTTCCAAAACTCCACTGGAAATCTCAAAGGGTAGATGAATTTAGAAGTAGTTGACACTCTGCCTTGATGATGTCTGCGTACAGAAAGGAAGTTCAGATTTAAACATAAAGCAAGACGCAGACCTTTCTGTTTTCTAAATATTTTCCGCAAAAGCAGCACTGCCTTCAATAAGAATTTATACACTCTGGCGAACCAAGCTTATAAAACATTATGTAGACTTAAAATAAACTCACACTCTACCAATATGGGAAACTGTTTAACATGCATAAAGGACACAAGAGAGGTGGCAACTTCTTAAAAGAGTAAAAGGTAAAACATTTAGGATTGGCGACAATATAAAAATAGATGAACTAAAAGAATATTTCCAATCGCAATTAAACCGTCCCCAGAATGAGATTCGATACGCCTATGCATCTCCTCTCATAGTTGTCGAGGATCTAGATAAGGAAATGGAACTGGATGAACTTAAGAATGTGCTTCTAAGAGCAAAGGATAATAAGGCTGCCGGACCAGATGGCATACCGGCCGAATTTTATAAAAATGCTCCTGAGAATTTTCTGAATGGTCTTTTAAGAGCTTTTAACTATATTTTCACGACAGGTATTGTACCGGAGAGTTTTGCACGTTCTTTAATTTTCCCGATTTATAAAAAAAGTGACCCAGATCTACCACAGAATTACACAGGAGTTGTGTTCATGGATGCGGTGTAAAACTTTTTTGTGGTATTCTATTGGAAAAAATATCTAAGTAAGTGGAGACGCAATTTGAATTAATTCCAGGCAGGGCTTAGGAAAGGTTATGGAACGATTGACAACATTTTTAATTTGTATACCTTAATAAATATTGCTTGGAGCAAAGGGAGGAAAAAGTATATCGCCTGTTTGTAGATTTTAGCGCTGCTTTTGACTCTATTGATAGGAAAGCTCTGTTCTACAAGTTGCACAATTTGAGCATCTCAACCAAGTTTATAAATATTATACAAGGATTATACTCATATACCGAATTGGCTGTTTAAAACGGAGTTAGCTGTAGTGATTGGTTTGAAACTACTACGGGCGTTCGTCAGTCCCTTCTTATTTTCTTTATTTCTGAATGATCTTCATGATTCTGTGGATGGAGGAATTAGAGTGGGAGATATAAATGTTGGACTATTGATGTGTGCTGACGACGTAGTTCTCATATCGGATGACACACGTACTCTGCAAAATATGGTAGACGATTAGGAAAAGTACTGCAGGCTGTGGAACTAATCTGTAAATTTGACGAAGACAAAGATCCTAATCTGCTCTAAGGGAGGTGGAATCAGAGCGCAAATGGAGAATTGGTTCTTTGAAGGTAAAGAAATAGAGATAGTCAAGGAATACAAATATTTAGGCATGATTTTTACTCCAAAGCTCGAAGACATGTTCAGGAAAGATTGATGGCAAGGGATAGTGCAAATGTTGCACGGGGTAGTTTTCTCAGAAATAATGCTATAAGTACGTCTGAGAAGTTTAAGATATATAACGCTGTGAGCAGGACAATCATGCCATATGCAGCGGAAGTATGGAGCATTATACAATTTTATGAGGTGGATAAACTCCTTCGATTCTTTATGAAAAAGCTGATTGGACTACCATCGCGCACCCCATTTGCAGTATGGTTTGGAATCGGCGACATTTTTCACCTTGCGATTATATTACAAATATATTGCTAACGTTCTTGGTGAAATGCCTAATCACAGACTGCCTCAGAAGCTGGCAAAAATAATCATAGAGAAAAGACTTGTTTGGTTTCAGGAGCTCTATGAACTTGTGAACAAGCATGGAATTGAACTGAACCTAGCATCTATAAATTCATGTCTCGAAGATATATTACAAAAAGAATCTATCTGGAACTGGAATAAATATTTTGAACAGACGAGAACGAGTGTCAGGCATGTCTTATATCAGGAATTAAATCATCCATTCGAATATGAGTTACGTCAATGATAAGATTGGTGTAAAACTTATTAGGCTTATTTTGAAGTGAAGGGGTGGACTGTTGTGGTTAAATGCAAATACATTCAGGACGAAGGGGTCGCATTTATGTTATATGTGCAAGTTGGAACAAGAAGAGGACATAATGCATTTCATCGGAATTTGTCCGATTTTAAAACAATACCGAGAAACATTTTTGGAAATAGAGAACTTTCAGCCTTGTACAGTTAATGCGACGGCTACCAAATTGTGAAAGTTTTCTTTGAAAACAATGTTTCTATTCGTGAAACGCATAGAAAATTACGTTCCATTTTTGGTCTTCATGAACGTCCAACTGAGCGTACCATTCGTCGAATTATGGATAAATTTCGTACCGAATACACTCTATACGACCTTAAGTCGTCGTCCCGTGCCAAAACTGTGCGTACAGAAGCCACAATCGCTGCTGTAGATGAGTGTGTCCGAAGAACCAAATTTATCAATTCGCTGGCGTGCACAACAAGTGGCAATTTGTCCGTCCACCACATGGAAAATTTTGCGGAAAGATCTTGGTCTTCCTTCATCCATATAAGATCCAGTTGGTGCAAGAATTGAAGCCGCAAGACCATGGACAACGTCGTACGTTCGCTCGATGGACCCTGGAAAAGTTGGCTGAAGATCCGCTTTTTTACCGCAAAATTGTATTCAGTGACGAAGCGCATTTCTGGGTAAATGGGTATGTTACCAAATAAAATTGCCGCTTCTGAAGCGAGAGCAATCCTCACGAGATTCTCGAGACATCACTACACCCAGAAAAATGCACTGTATGGTGCGGAATGCACGCTGGTGGCATCATCGGTCCTTATTTCTTTAAAAATGAGGAACATCATCAATGGGCTGCGCTACCGTGCCATGATTAAAGATTTTTTTTTTTCAAAACATCGACGACATTGATCCTGAAGAATTTTGATTCCAACAGGATGGAGCTACGGACCATGTATCGACCGCTTCAATCAACTTATTCAAAACTGTCTTCGGCGACCATGTTATTTCTCGTTTTGGCCCAGTCAATTGGCCGCCTAGATCGTGTAATCTGAGAACGTCCGACTATTTTCTGTGGGGGATATATCAAGTCTTTGGTCTATGTCGACAAGCCCAACACTTTAGACGCTTTGGAAGGCAATATTGAGCGAGTCATTGGTGAAATTGTGCGAAAAAGTTGTTAAAAATTGGACCGACCGTATGCAGTTCATACAGCTGAGCCGAGGTGGCCATATGCCCAAAGTTATATTCACGTAATAATTATACGTTGTTTGCGCCCTAGTTTAGATTATGTTTAGTGTGGCCGTTATTATAGGAATGTGATGTCTCTCACAGGAAACTAAACAAGAAAAAATTAGAAGCAAAATCTATTTTTAATTTCCAAGTTTACAATTAGATTTGTTTCTCTGATTTTCATGCAAAAGCTCTCCGTGTAAAAACTTACTTATTCAAAATCGGAAGAGCGAATGAATGAATTTCATTAAAAACAAGAAGAAGAAAACCCTGGAAATGTCATTTCATTAAACAGCATTAACCCGTTCATGAATGTACACTAGCTAAACTACTTGGGTATCTTCGTGCTGTAGGGAAACATGTGACGTAAACCTTTTCTACATAATTTTGCCTGCCAAAAACAGTGAAGGAACGCAAAATGATTACGATTGTGCAAATGTACGATCCCAAGTTCTGATGGCCTATTGAAGACGAGTAATTTACGAATTTGTTTTGTGTTTTCCTGAAGATAATAAAAATCCTCAAATTCAAGTTAACTTCATATAAGCTAATTATCAACATTTGCACGTAACTAAGAAAATCTTTACAAGAACGAAACTTTTCTAAAATCAAAAGCAGTCTGACTTGCGTTTTTATGTGATAAGAGTCGTGGGTCATTAGTTTTGGCAGCGATACCTCTTCAAGTCTTCCGTTAATATTTTGCTAGACTAAGTAGAGAAAAATAATTACAAATCAAAGGTTATTTAAAGACGAGACGAAAACAAAAGAATTTTCAAAGTTTCACTTCTACAGTCCATTCAAAATTTTAATTTTAATTACAAAAATTAAACAATACATCGATGGATACAAGAAATTAAAAGATTTGTGATAGTGATAAGTCGATAGAAAGTACGATTCCCCAGTAACTAAAAGCTTATTAGTTGTAATAAATAAATTTAGTATCTTCCATAGCGCTCCGTGGACAAAAACCGGTTCTGAGAATCAATTACAGAATATATAATCCACACAAGTAATGAAAAACCGGAGTTTATCTTTGCGACCTTCTCTAGAAAAATAAACGATAGATTTGCCACATGAAGACAGATCTCAAACTGAGTTTAGTTAAAGTTTATTTTTACGACGATTAGCATCAGGATGTTAGCTCGGATAGTTTTTAGTTTAGTATTATTTGAAATTGCTTTTACGCAAGAATTTTCTTTAATTGGTAATGCAATAGAGGCATATTCTCCATGTGAAAACGGAATAGTGTTCATGGAAAGAATCATTGGTGGCCCACCGAGCAAAGAAAATTATTGGGACGGGTACTTAAACTTGAAAGATAAATATCCAAATATATCAGAAGCGAGACTAGGTTTGGAATTAAATGCTCCGGCTACTGTCAAAGTGGTAAGATAGAGAAGTAGTAGTTACTGCTCATTATAATATTATTACAGTAGGAATATCAAAGCAATTACATAATAATCCAAAGTTTCCTATTAAGTTGTATTAAAATTATTTATAGGACCCAGAGGAAGGGCGTGTTTTAGTATCAAATGGAGTATATCACATATCGTTTTTCAAACCAGACGGAGGCTATAAAAGATCAAAATTTCGTGTTGATGGAAAACCCTTTGGAAAATTTCCAAATATAAAAAGTTTAACTTTAAACAATGTTGATGTCTGTTCAAGTCCAAAACAGGTAAATTAATATAAAAATAATTACAGGCTAAAATAATTCTTTTTAACTAGTGGTCACCTGCAATCCTTGGAATTGGTAACACGGGAGTAATTTCGGACAAAGATGATACAAACAATGATCAGTCCACGCCACAACGTACTTGTGGAAGAAGATTAGTTGGACATCAAGGACTTATCAAGGACGGACATCTATCCAAAGAGGGTGACTGGCCATGGCACGCGGCAATTTTCCATCAAGAAGGACCCTCTACGTTTGCTTATAAATGTGGCGGAACCTTGATCAACACTAATACTGTTTTAACCGCATCTCATTGTGTAATCGAAAATGGAAGATTTGTCGTCCCGGAAAGGGTTGTGGTGAAACTTGGCATGTATAACCGTGTAGTAGCAGGAAGAAATGCTCAAGAATTCAAAGTGTTTCGAATAATTCCACATGAAGATTTTGACTTTACTTATCTACATAACGACATTGCCATTCTAAAGTTATCCACTGAAGCTACGTACACAAACTACGTCCAACCTATTTGTCTTTGGTCAAGCTCGGAGTCTGACTTATCACAAGTCGTAGATAAAATTGGAGAAGTTGTTGGATGGGGTTACTTTAATGAAGAAAATACATTGTCCGAATATCTCGCACAAGGAACAATGCCTGTTGTTGCATCACTTACTTGTTTGGATAGCAACAGAAATTTTTATGGGCAGTTTGTATCAAATCGCAATTTCTGCGCTGGATATCGAAATGGGACTAGTGTCTGTAATGGCGATAGTGGCGGAGGTATGTTTTTCAAAAGAGATGGCAATTACCATATTAGAGGGATAGTCTCATTGAGTATGTCACTTACAAGCCAGCAAGTGTGTAATCCTCTTGAGTTTGTTATCTTTACTGACGTTGCAAAATATTTAGATTGGATCGAAGCAAATAAATAAGCTTAACGTAATTTTACACAAAATTAAAATTTTCTCATTATCCCACAATTCCACTTACCTTTGATGATTAATTTCTTCCTTTTTCTCTTCCTGAATATTCATTTTAACATCTGAATTTGGAGGCAATCTACACACATACTTGCTGCTATTAGCTGATCCAGGATAACTAAATCTTTCTTTTAGCGCGGCATCATTTTCCTTCCGCTTGCCTGCTAAATGCATACCAGGATAACTATATCTAGTTGTTACATGGGAATTTTCTGCTGTTTTGTTTTGATTTTCAAAAATTGCTTCGAAACTTGAATTTGTGCTTCTTTTTAGGGTCTGAGCATCATCATTAAAGCTTGAACTTTTCGACAATGAAGCCGGAGGATTATGGATTTGAACGCTTGTGTAAAGTGTATTAGCATTCGCTATTGTATGTTCGGGCGTACTGCAGTCTATGAACTGAATATCAGATAACTGATCTTCAAGTTTATACCGTTTGCAACAACTTTCATCGTTTTGACTTTCTTCACAGACAGGATGACTCCATGTCGGTGGGTCGCTAGGACTCAATAAATTTAGTCGCGGCTGCTTCTTTGGACTGGGATTTACACTATTCGCCGTACTTGAAAATTCTTCGGGCCTTGCTCTTAGTACACGACGACTTGGAGGAATATTTTCCTTGCCCACTTTTGGGCTGCTTACCAAACTTTCACTTTCCGAAAATATTCTCATTTCTGGTTCTTCACGATCAAAATTCAATCCCAGTTCAGATAGTTCCCGCGACTGACACGTGGGAACACCTCGTAGTGGAGACTGCAATAAGTCAAAATAGGAATCGTGCGAAACCGAACGGGAATGCCCCGCTGTTCGTAGACTGTCTATTGAATTAGATCGTACACAAACATCCATCGGTTTTCCATCAAAAAGATCAATAGATTTAGGTTTTTGCTGAGATTGTGCATTAATTGCGTTGTCATGCGATTTCTGAATCTCGTGTACCTCGCTCTCTGAATAAGGTAAGCTAACTTCAGCCTCTTGTGGTATTGGTGACGAAACATTTAAAGCCTTTATGTCATTATTACTGTTCGAATTTCTTGGATTCCTCGAGAACAACGACTTCCATGAATGTGTTTTTCTTTTCTGCCAACTTCTTGGTACTGGAAGAACCGTATGATATTTATCCGGCAGACTTGAAGGTCCTCCACCTACTTCAATATATGAACCAACATTTGTTGAAGGGGTATTTATGGGAATCGATTTATTCGCTTCATAACCATCTAGCCGGCTATGTCGTTCTTGTGCTTCTTCAAGACTAATTAGCTTGGCACCTCCGGCACTCAGACTTTTCGGCCGCTCGATCAATGACAAAGACTGATCATGTTCTCTTTGTTCAACTAATAAACTTTCACAGTCCGTCAGAGAATCCATTCTTTGGTCACAACCGCTACGAATATAATCCTCACTGGGATCAAATATAAGATTGCAATTTCTAATCAGGTACTCGGTGACTACAGCCTGCACTCCAACTCCCCGTAGAGCAGCCACACCTGGATAAAAATAAATAAAGATAAGTCGTTTACTTTAATCAGTAATTTTTTATACAGTTACCTCCAGATTCAAGTGCTGGACTTCGTAATAAATTTGGTGCCCACACAATTGCTAAGTTTTTGTCTGTCATTCCTGTGCTAGCTGAATGTCGTGAGATTTTATTTAGATGCGTTGCTAAATACTTTAGAGTCCTAAAACATTATAATAGATTAATCCAAAAGAGATTACTAACTAATTTCAAAGCGTTTACAAACCTATAATGTGGTGGTGGAAGTTTCAGAACAGTCTCCTTCATCAGCCTTAAACGTTCGTTGGAATCACTTCTTGTCTGAATTGCTTCCACAAAATTGTCGTACAATTGATACGTGCAAAGCGGATTTGGTAGTTCTCTAAAGTACATTTTAAGAAGAGAGCTCACTGCGTGAATGTCTTGTCTGATATCAGGCTGACACAGATCTGGAACTCTTTCCTCGTCAAAGGCTCTCCGCAGTTTTTGTATATTCGAAGTAATCCCTGATAGACGATAGATACCATCAACAATCCCACTTTCCTCTATAAATTCTGCACAACACTTTAGTACCATGGGAATCTCTTGACCGCTGTTTAACAAGTGTTCACTAAGATCGCAAGAAAAAACTCGCTCTCGGTAAATGCCAGTTTGTTTCAATCTTCGACGTGATGGTCGAGATAAAATAAAACTCCGAAAAAATGCAATCAATTTTCCATGCTTACGCAGAACAGGCTTTGTCGGCGAAACATCCAGTTGGCCTACTAGAGGTGCGGGCAATGGGAAATGTCGCGGAACTTTATCACCGATCGTAGCAACACAACTTTGTGGAAAGAATCCAACTTCATAGTGACTTTTTTGTTGGTGGCTTTTTTTGCCGCGCCACCAAATTGATTCTGCTGGGCTTGGCATATCGATAACTGAGATCATGTCACCTACTTCAATTGAAATTTCATCACAGGCCTGTGCAACATATCTGCAATGGACAGAAAAATTTCTAGAAAAACAAACAAATTGAAGATGAATTTTTCTACCTTCGAACACCATAAGCAGCTCCAACTGCAGGCGTATTGATACTTTTCATGGTATCTGTATCCGCAAGTGGAAGACGTCTGCCCTTATTATCTAATTGGAACCAAGTCAAAATTGTACCACAGGTTAATGAATCGGAAGCTATTTTTGAGAATCTTTCGAGATATTTGGCAACTGCATATTCAACATCCTCGTCGCATTTAAACTCCAACTGTGACAAGTCTTTCAGTCCACTAATTTTTCTATCGTAAACACATCGATGAAGCATTTCGTCCAACATCCTCAGATTATCAAAAGATCGCTTTATCAGGAACGGATCCGACCGACTAGATATCACCTTCATGATGAACCAACAGGTGAACGGATTAAAACTTCTTGGTGTTTGACCTGCATGTGATGACACCACATCTCCTCCTATCGATTGCGACGCAATGCTGCTGTTTAAAAGCTCTGATTTTTCATCGGCCAGCCGAACTGATAGTGAACCAAGTTGAACTCGTTCGTAGTGAAAGTGGGCACATTCCTCTAGTTTTGGAAATCTACAGGAACTCTGAAAAGGAAAAAAAATATCGTAAATTTTCAAATCATAAACTTTAACAACTTCAAACTTTCTCGCCAAAAACTTGCTTAATTTGATTTAACTAGGGCACAGCAGAACCAGTACGCAAACATGCTATACCCACCCTCAACAGAAAATGGGACAATTCACCATGTTTGGTTAACTCAAATATATGCCACCCAAATAGGTCATGACTTCTACAAAACGAGGAGTGTATAAGCCGCGGAGTATTTCAGATATTTTGGCAACCATTTCCGGTCTTAATTCTATGATATATGAGAAAGGCTCTGCAAAGGAGGCAATTTAAAGTGCCAATAACAAATAGGTTATGTGTGCCAAGGGGAGGTTGGCAAATTTAAATTATGTCAATGAACCTTAATTTCGGGAATATGAGTTATTAACAAATTTTATATTATTGGTGGTCTTGTTTCACTTTTTAATAGTTAACAATTTTTTTAAATACATTTTATTTAAATAAGGATAACATCCCCACTACAGATTCGGCGTCGAAATCCAAAGGAAAAAGTTTGCACTTCTTCAAATTTGTGGGCGATAAAAACCTTCAAAAATTAATTAAAAAGTAAAAGCTCTCCAAAATGCATTCCCAAGTTCGATTTTATAATAATTCCTTTTCCTCCATAAAGTGTAAATTATTTGTCGTCGAATTCAGAAGCAGAGACAGGAGGGGGATGATGAATTGTTTTTTTAATAAATGTTTTTTACTTTAATGAAGCAAAATTTTATTTGCTTATATTTTACGAATAAAAAGTAAAAAAAAAACGTAACCCGAATACGACTCGAACCCGCGACGTTGAAATTTCCAACATTATGCGCTGCCGACAGTGCCACAAGAACACTTTGCATTCCTTTTAATTTTAATGAATTTTATTTTCGTATTAGCTAACATCAACCAAGGTGGCTTTGACAGGTATCACGTACTAAAGGGACCTAAAAATTTTGCTTTTCTACGTTAAAGTATCAAAGCTGGTTTTTCTAATACTATATGTTTTACGGGATTTTAGTAAAAACCTGCATTCAATATTGTCAGACTCTTTCCGCGGATCCTAACTTCCGCCAGACTCTTTAAAGCTCGATAAAGCAGGATAGGAAGGAAGGGAGAAAGGATCATGCCAGAGAAAGTGCCGAGAAGCGAACCTAAGGAATCTACGCTGGACGGCTTCAATGCATTGATATGGACAGAGGAGTAAGGATCCTATACCGCACAAGCATATTCCAGAATGGGTATGACAAAAGTGCAAAAGAAGAGCCTAGTTAAATAGGAATCGTCAAGCTCCTTGGACCACCGTTTCACGAAGCTGAGCACGGAATTAGCCCTGCTCACCACGAAATCTACGTAGTTGTCGAAGGATAGACAGGAATTGAGGACTACTCCCAACTAGTCAAAAAGGATGGGATATCTTCGGCGGGTAAAGGTCATTACGGTTCATTTATTATCATTAAGGAGGAGACGATTGCTGGAGCACCAGTCGCGGAAAATGTGGATATCGGAGCTTAACAGGGCACAATCGTCAGAGCACGAGACGACGCGGAAAATGTTAGCGTCACCGGCATAGCACAATACAGCCGGTCAGGAGCAGCGAGATATCATTAATAAAAATGATGAACAGGAGAAGAGCCGAGAATACTAGCCTGGGGTACCCCGGAAGAAATAAAGATTTCTTTGGATAGGGCTCCTCTGAACAGAACACGCTGAGTGCGACCGGACAAGTAATTGGTAAATTGTGGTCAATTTTGTCAAAAGCCTTGCTAAAGTCAGTGAATATGCAGTCAATCTGAAAGCCTGACTCAATCAGAGGCAAACAGTGATGCACGAATTCGAGCAAGTTGTGTTGGTGGTAGACATACCCTTGATGAAGCCATGCTTAAAAGAAGCAATAAAGGGTCTGCAATGAAAAGGAAGCACGTCACTGAATAAGGTCTCGAACAACTTCGCAACGTGGCACAAGTTGGCAATGGGTCTGAAGTTAGAGATGTCATCGTCTTGTCGCCCATCTTTTGTAGGGGAATTATCACAGTCCTTCCAAATCAAGGGGAAACGGCCACAACATAGAGACAGGTTAAACAAGAACAGGATAAATCGATGAACAGCACTTTTTCAAGAAATACAAAGGGATATCATTTGGGGCCACAAGCAAATCCGTCGGGCAAATTCGACAAGTATTTAGCGATCGTGGCGTCGTCAACGACTAAGTCTTTGGGGTCAAGGGAAGTGCAAGAAAGCCTGGTCAAATGGGTAAAATCTGTAAAAACTGTATCGCAGTCACAGAACGAAGTAAGAAAGAAATCGGCTAAAAACACAGCCACAACATTGGGATCATTATTTTCGAAATCGCCGAGCCTGAGAGATGAAGGGACTGGAATGCAAAGTGTAACGGACAAAAATTTCTTGTAGGACGTCGGAGTTGGATCAATACGTTGACCAACATGCCATGGGTCCCGGGTTCGTGGCCATATGACCCCGTGAGCTTTTATTAAGAAATTTAAATAATCCACTCGGTCTCTGGGCTGTTGTCTAGCTCGCAGCAATGCAAAAACAAGACTCGAGCTTCCTCACTTCCCTTACCCAAATTCCTTTCCCGCCAAAACCATGCTAACGCATCAAAGGGTTGTCCCCTAGAATTTGGCCACCAAAAACAAACTAATCCACGTCACACCTGGAGGAGCAGAACCTTTTCTTCCAGGCCTTACTCTTGAAGTTTTTACGGCGGCGCAAAGGGCCGTCCATACAGGGCGGAGACAAACGGGGGGAACCAGAAGAGGAGACCGATAAACATTGGATGAAGCATGTATAGAGGACGCTATAAAAAGTGCACACAGCCTGATCGATGTCGGACTCGGCGAATACATTTGCCCAATCATAGCCCAGGAGCCAGTCGTTGAGGACAGAGAAGCAGTTAGCGGCCTCACAACACAGGAGAACTTGGAGTACAGGGTAATGGATGGTCTCCGGGATTAGGGGAGACCGGCACCTACTCACAAACGAGCCACCAGGGTTGGTCGAGCAAACAAGGTCCAGCAACCTTCTCGAGTCATAAGCGACGTCGCTGCACTACGTAAGACCCGCTGAGGTCCAGGAAAGACAGGACATGCTGCGGGCACAGGAAAAGGAAGGTAGCAGCCCTTCAGTCTCGAGGAATTGAGTCCAACCCACTGTGGGAAGGTTGAAGTGATCAATAACAACAACTTCGTCGGAGGACAGCAGGACATCTCTCAAGCGGTCGAAGGACGCCGAAAACGATTCAAATACACCTGAGGGTGAGCAAGCGGGCATGTAGACATTGAAGATGTACAAGTTTCTCTGAGGGAACTTCAGGATGATAATCGGGTCACCTACGCTACATTTTAGTATCAAGGCTGAATTTTTTATATATTATTGCCGACTGTTTTATGATATTTTCTAAGCAGCCAGACAGCTAGTTCTAAGTCGAAGTACAATTTAATTGTCAACAGGAAAACTTATTTATCTTATCAAAGTTTGATAATGGAGCTTAGCTATTTATTGATTATATTCATTTAAAATAAAGACGTGTGCCAACGTAAATGCTTTAAAATAAATTTAACGTATAACATTCTCATCAATTGATGCTAATTCATAAAGTAGTTCCTCAATTAAAAGCGCGATGGATTCATTTAAACGAAAATTGCGAGCTTATGGATCCAAACTCCACTCAGAACTAGTAACCTTCTCAATTAAGCCATTTGTAATGACTGCGTTCGTACATTATGTACTTGAACACAATGGGGCCGCTGCAACTGAGATAATGAACACCCAGTAAATTGGAACTCATCGTTTTATGATAGTTTTGCACAGTAACGGTGGGCCTTTCCTGCCATTAACATGAAGACACCTGCTTTGTAGGCTAATTCATATTTAAAGCGTCCATTGAAATTCTTATTTCCATTGCAAATTTGCTGGGAACATTATTCCACAATAAATAATTATTTTTAAATTCATTTTAATTGAGGGAAGACTCGTTTTGCTGTTATTATTGCGAAGTTAATAAAGTCTTTTTGTTGTAATATATCAATTAGGTGCGAAAAAAATTCAAATTCTAATGATTCCCCACAGGAAGTAAGTTCGGTACATTAGCACGGGAAGAATCGGCGAAGGAGAACTTTTATTGCGTGACTATTTTGTCAATTATTTTTTTTACAGGTTCAAGATTCGGAGAAGTAAGCTCTTGAAATGCACGTAAGCACTTACTGAAAATTATTATTTAAGAGTTCTTTCTGCTTTGAAAAATGTATACGAAATCTGTTAAAGATTTGGTCCTGTATAAAAGTGGGATGATAATACCGTCTGCACCCTTAATAGGTAAGCATCAGGATATTATGCAATTACTTGTCTAATTGAGTTCTAAAGCCAGCCCTGCGTAAAACAAGTCGTCCTCACGAGCGTCTGAGTGCAACGAGAGAGCTTCCACTTTTTGCTTTATCACAAGGAAAATACAAGCAGGAAAATGTACTTCGCCACCACCATGACCATATTTATTGAAGGCGAAAGTAATTAAACTCCCAGAAATGGATTTCTTTCTAGGCTGAATTTTCAACACATTTTTAGCTCAAAAATTTACGTAAAATAAATTTCAATCATATTTACCCCTCCAATATTGTGCGTGTAGTTAATACTCGTTCTCGTTATCGATACGGAATCATTTGATGCAGTTGATATCTGTGATGAGTTCATAACAGAATTAGTGTCGCCTCCGGTACACAAATCATGACCCAGCTCGGATTCACTATCATTGCCGCCACTGCCACCTCCCACGCCAAGAGGACCAGTTGTTGATCCACCAATTAATGACGAGGGTGACGATGATGTTGGTCCACAGATAAGAGTTGGAGCACCTATCCCAACACCACTTCCACTAATGCTTATCGATCGGGACTTTTCTGTCATTTCTCTCCTAAGGCTTTCCGCTATCGAACGACAAAGTGGGGAGTGTTGTTCCACTGTTTATCGTCCGTAATATGGCTGTCAAGGAGATAAACGAATTTTCCTGAAATGAAAAAAAAGGAATTTAGATTATTAAGATTTCAGTGCTGATGGATGCAATATTAGTGTAATCTGTTTTACTGTATATGAACAACAAAAATTGTACGCAACAACGCCAGAAAAAATCTAATAAAAAAGAAAAATTCCGTCCAAGTGCGAGTAAGACTCGTAATGAGAGTTCCATATAATATTAAAAAAAAATAATTACCAAATTTATTTATTTTCATCGGAAACTATAAATGTCATTCAAATCTAAATGAATGGGACTTTTTTTTATTTTTCCTGTATTTTATATGTATTGTACGACCTTCTATTAGTACGAAGTAGCTGCTGTAGATTTTTGTGTTGTAGCATTATTTTGCACATTTTTGAGCATAAAATAAAAAAATATTTTTTGCTAGCCGTTCAAAATGTCCACCACCACTTTGCATGCATGCCAACAATCTCCTTCTAAGTCCCTGTATAAGGCGTATTGTAGCCAGCCTCTCCCGTATTATCGTCGCTGCATTCCCAATTCGGCTAACTAACTCCTCCCTATTGTTAACTGGGCTTGAATAAATTTTATCCTTCATTGTTCCCCATAAGAAAAAGTCTAAGGGGGTAAGGTCGGGAGCTCTAGCAGAGCTTAGCCGTATGCGCTGGTACTCCATCGTGTTGGTGAAACATTCCCCTAAGATTATCCATAGGGTTCTTCTCTATTAGATCTGGCAGTGTATTGTCCAAAAAGTTCACATAAATTTCACTATTAAGCACTTGCAGCAAAATCAATGGTCCTACCAAATGGTTGCCGATGATACCAGCTCAAAAATTGACACTGTATCTCTGCTGGAATGAGGTCACCTTTGCCCTGTGTGGGTTAGTGTTCGACCGAAAGTTCGTGATTTCATTCCTGGTGAATTGACATTCATCTGTCCACAGAATTCGGTTCAGAAACTCTCTGTCGTCAATGTCGAGTTCCAGAAGCTAAGTGGTAAATTGCAGTTTTATCTCGGAATCTCATTCCAGTGGTCCCTGGGCTGGGTAATGGGAATATGGACGTAATCCCTCTCGATGAATAACCCTCCAAACCTTAGATGACGACACTCCTAATCGCCTTGTGACTCGTGTCGTACTCGTCTCAGGGTCCTGCCTCACGATGGTGATTATTTGCTGCACGACGTCGGCAGAAGTTCCCGAAGTTTCGGGTCGTGTCTCCCTGTCGTGTGAAGTTACACTTCCTGTTTCTATTAACCTTTGGAAAGTCAGTGTAAATACCCCTCTTTGGGGTGCTTTACGGTTAGGGAATCTCCTTTGATATTCCAGTACAGCCGCTCTCTCTTTTCCGTCTACTACACTATAAATGTAAATAATATCCGCGTGATAATAAAGGAGGAAGACCCAACTTTTCAAGTTTAAGCATAACCGCAGAGTGAGGGAGTTTATCAAATACCTTGCTGAAGTCGGTGTAGACGCAGTCGGTCTGGAGACCCTGAGGAAAGGCAGAGATTATATGGGATGTAAATTCAAGCAGGTAAGTTATCGTCGATCTACCAGGCAGAAAGCCATGTTGATTAGATGAGATTAAACCCTTACACTGCCTAACAAGCTGTGAATATATAACAGATTCGAACAACTTTGGTATGCAGGAAAGCTTCGCGATTGGCCTATAATTTTAAGTTTTTATGCCCCTTTTTATAAACAGGAATTATAAAGGTGTTCTGCCATAACGTAGGAAATCTAGCGGCCGGATTTGCTGAAGATGAGTTCTAGTGGAGGGAGTAAGGCGTCAGAACAGGATCCCAAGAATGCAGGTGGAACATCATCAGGACCAAAAGAAAAGTCCAGTTTAAGTTCCTTAATACCATCCATGATAATATCACGAGATTTAATGGGCAAAGCAATGGAGGCAACGTGACGATCCTGGATACGAGCAAACTCTTCCAGGGAAAAGGCGCCTTCAAAAAACAACGCAAAGTTATCGGCTATATCGGGCGCGCTACAACTAGAGGATCCATTATACCACATTGTAAATGGATTTTCTTCTTCATATTCAGAAATTTAAAAAAGGTACGAGGATCATTATGCAAGTTATCGCGAACATTATCAAGGTATTCCCTGGGAAATCGATTCAGAGGATCCTGTTTGAAAGATCAGAAAAGTCCGCCCTTTTAAAATCAAGAACATACTGATCTTCGTTGGAGTCAGCAATATTAGAACCATCGTAGCAAATAGAGATGAAAATGGGCGGATGTAAACTGTCGATAGCGGATAAGTTACGAGCGCTCGGTTCGACTAGAGTGTTACTATTTTATGGAATGCATGAGCCTATTACTTCTATGTCCCGCCTCAACAACGAGTGCGCTGCCTGCATAGAGCTTGGGTGTTCCAGACCGTAACTGAAGAAACAATGGAGGCTAATTATTTAATAAGCTTTTATATTCTGTATTTTAGTAGCCAGCTTTGGCGAATCTCTTTGTCAATAAAATAAAATAAGCTGAGTAATTGCCTTCGAAGTAATTCATACCTAACGCTTCGCCAAATTGTTACACTTTACGTTAAATGCCTCATAAGTTAAAATGCTACAAACATAAGAAGTTTCACTTGAAACTTGCGGATTCTGTGAATTGCCATTCTCCATTTCCCGTAACCCCGGGTGTGTCAGGGGGGGAGGGGGGCGGGGGGAGGGCAGAGAAGAACTTCACCCGATTCGGGACAACGATTGCAAGTGGATCTCGAATCACTGACATTTTCTTTGCAACCCCATGGCTCCATGGGGCCTCCGGATTGGTAGGCTGAGGCCTAACTCTACCGACGACTTTATTGTATTTTTTTTGCGAAATTTTGAATCTTTATAAAATTTGTTTTAATTTGATGTTCATACCTACCTACCGTATCAATTCTCATAAAATTTTTTGGTCGCCTTATCACTAGCATTGGTCAACTCTACTAGGAAAACCTACCTACCATACATACCATACCTACAGATGGGAAACCACTTCCCCTTACTGTAATTAGATGATCCTAAAAATTATGCCATGAAACTGAAATGCAAATTTTTTAAATCACTCCAATTTCTCATCTTTCCAATGGGAACATTTTATTTCCCTTGCATAAAAATAATCCTGGAATAGGTACTACAGCCCATATCATGGTCATTATGGTAATCAGCAAGCTCGCCAAATTCAGAGTTTCAGCAAAATGTAACGAAGAGAAATTAATTTTTTTCAATTAATAATTAGTAGGTTGATGCGCTAGTGAGAATATTAAAGCCTGATCCAAATTAAGTGTGCCTATTTGAAGGGGGTCAAGATTTGTCATGGCATGCAAAGTAGCTGCAGACATTGGTTAGGTTAGGTACATATAGAATATGGTCGGATAGAGTACTTCACCGGTTATGAAGAATCTGCCTGCGCTCCAGTCAGCGACTCATAGTCTAGGTGCAGAGCTAGTTTGTTGGGGCTCGAGGCTGCGAGAAGAAATGCGTTACGTTGAAGGAGCACTGCAGCCAGCTGAACGACTAAAACCACCCACCATTAAATTGCGCGATTTATCATGAAAATGACAATTTGTTCTCGTCTTCTGTGAGCGATTTACAGCATCTGATACGAGTTAGCTGCGGTTGTGCGCTTTTCTCTATAGTAAATCGTGTGGTAGCGGATTGGCTAGTCTTTTACCAGGAAACGTCTGTTAAATTTTAGCTTATACACAGAAAAAAACGAAACTTGTTCACAAACTGTGCCGATACCTATTATTACAGCGAAATCGGGAATAGCAGCAATAATGGCGACTCGCGTTTTGATTAGTAATGAAGGCAAAGGTGAGGAGAACTTTTTTTTTTTGGACTGTTAGCATTTCCGTCTAGCACAGCACCGCTGTTAGCTCGTGATATGCCTTGCCGGTTTTGGGATTGCATTTGTTTCGGTACCTTGATTTTAAATCAGTTAGATAAGACAAGCAATTTTAAGTTAACAACCGGAAATATTGATCGTCAAAAAATTGTATTGAAATTTATTTTCATCGAATTTCCTAATAGAATTAATGTATAGGAGAACCGAGTCTATTTGCTGTCAAGTATTTCTTTAATGCTTCAACAATTTGGACGAAATTTTTATGGGTCGAATAAGATGCGGCTACGAGTCTAAAATGAGTTTTTGTCTGCTATAATTAAAAATTCTGTCGTGGGTGGAGTAAGTGATAACGTGTCAGCCTACTAAACCGGATGTTCCAGGTTCGAACCTCACCGGCGGCTGTAGTTTTTCTCCAGTTTCATGTATGTATGTATGGGGCCTCTCTTCTCTGCTCACCGCTAATCTCCTTACTTGCGTCTTTCTAAGGTATATTACCCTTGAAAAAGCAAGCAGTTTGACGTGTATCACTCCGGCGATTACCATCGCCGCTGGTCAGGAGACTGTGCGATATGGAGAAGCCACTGTACTTTCGCTATCTCTTGAGTCCACCAGTATATCAGGCGTTTCCCGTGTCACAGTTTGCTATATGACATCGATGTCCTGCAGGCAGACTCTATCTACCTCTTGTGTTGGTGTTCCGTCCGTTTATGAACCCCCAAATTCATATACTGGTGGTCGCTCACCGAATAATCCTCTAGCACTCTCTGCTGTCATATCAACGAAACCAGTGTTTCGGAGGCAAAGGAAACATCCGGAATGGTTTCGGCATGCACAGGTCTTCGGAGGGTTGTCACGCTGCCGTTGTTTAAAATTAGGAGTCCCATTCTGGCGGTGATTTACATGATGAGTCTGTCTCGTGTGTCATGCCCCACTCTAATGCTTTTGCGTTAAAGTCTCCCGCGAATACCATATTGCTAGTGGTTTTTACGATCTCATCTTACAGGCAGTCCAGTTTGCTCAGGAAGACCTGGATAGGTTCGTTCGGCGTAACGTATCAAATGAACTACGTCACTGCTGCATGTTTTACCCAGACAAAACCTCTGTCTTTGCCGTGGGCCTCTACGTGGGTTCTTCTCGAGTCAGGTGTCCAGATGGCTACAGTGCCTGTCAGGTCAGGGTACCACTAGGGAAGATCTTTGTTTTTATACTGTTCGCTTATCAGTAGCATATCGACCTGCTTTTCTTGGTACTGTTGATACAGGAGGTCTTCTATGCATATTGCGCTGTAGGACACAGATCACTTTGCGGCTTTTCGAGTCTTTTCCAGGACCTCCTTAAACTCTCCGCATTCCTCTCTGCGGAGTACACACTGTGAACGACTTACCATTGTGTCCTGTACCTCTGCACTTATTATTATGTATTTACCATCCTTTACCACATGGCCATATTAAAAGCACCTAAAATGTCATCCCACTACCAATTTCTTCCGCGTCCTGCAGTACAGCCAGCTGACCTTGATTGTACTTTTGTTAAGGAGGTGCTCCGCTGACTACTCATCCATCTCGATATTAATCAGCTTTTGTTCTGCTTTTGTCCTCGGTTATTCGCGACTGCAAGGAACACCTTCATTTTGCTTAGAGTTGAGAGTTTGTGCATCTCCTCTTTTTCCGTATTGCAATTAAGGTACTTGATCTCTAGGCTGCACCTTGGTACCAGTTATCGGACAGTGGCTCGCGAAAGAAGCATACCACAAATACTAAGTATCGCATATGCTGAAAAGCAGTGAAAAGTAGTTATGCGATAAAAATCCGACAGTCAGAACTGACACAAAAATTGTTGGCATTGAAAGATTTTCCTGGCAATATTGTCATTGTCGCTTAGCCAATCTAATTTAAATTCTTCCCGAAAATTCGTTTCGATTTAGACAAAGGTACATTGATTGAAGCTATAAAATAGTTTATCCCTTTTTTCATGTTCGTTGAAAAAATTTAGTGCAGGAACGAATACATAAGTACAGCAAAACGTACCTATAACATCTAAGGTTACAAGAGTTTTATATTTCTTTTCAATTGAATTTAAACAATTTCACATGTTCATTAAAGTAACGCTCTTCCTGTCCAGACAGGAACGAATTTCTTTCCCCTTTACTTGAGGAGGAAATAAAGATATTGTTACTCGTCCACATTCGTTTTCACTGCAATCTAACTTGAATTTTCCAGTAGGATATGCTTCGGACGTTTCTTTGTGCCCTGCCCAAAATCCATACTTGTAAGACTTCTCAGGAAGTACTTTGCGGTTTCTCCTCTACTCTTTCTTTCCCATATCTCTTAAATATTGATCACGATGAAATATGTATGCATGCCTCCCGGCTCGTCCAAGTATTTACTTAACAATAAACTGCGGCATGAAAGGAAGAACATCTTATGAGATGCCAACCAACCAACCAACAATTGAATTCCAGAGGTGCCTTTACGATAAAATTAAAAGAAGTGGACACGAACAGTCTGTCATCTACTGCTGGTAATGGCTCGTAAAAATGCCTTTAAAATATTTGCAAGATCTTAGTGGAGGAGTCATTCGACCCATTTCTTAGAGGCTGTTTGTTTTTTATTACTTTCCAAAAGATAAAGAAACCCCCACTGTGACCACTCATTTTCTCTGAAGACTTTCCTTCATTTGCAAGTAGAACTGTTTCTTTTTCTTTACAAAAGGCATACGAGGACGTGCATATAAGTATTGCAATGAAGCAAGAAAATTGTTCAAAGTGAAAATGGTGGCACTTCAATTTTGTTTTATCTAGAGATGATTGAAAATGTCCTCCACATTTTCAAATTGCAAACGAATTCCCCACGTTCAGGGAAAGAAGTCAATACTTTAGTCGATTAAGTGGTTTGCATTTGAAGCTACAACCGATCTAATAACAAGTTCAATCCGGCTATATGCACTTGTACTAAGTCAGCGAGAGATTCAATTGACACATATATACTATAATCTGGTGAATTAAGAGGACTGTGCAATTTTTTCACGGGTGAATGGCACTGTGCACTATTACAGCATTGGGGCTGTTTCGAGTTTTACAATTGCTCTACTTAGGAGTTGGGCTGCAGTGGGAAGCTGTTCCTGACAGTTGGCTTTAATCCAGGTCATAGTTATGCGTGTACAGAATGTACAGTGTTGTTCCACTTCAAGCGAACTAAAACAGGCTTTGGGTCGAGGTTATTTGGTAGCAGGCTGGGTTCATTTTTTCTGTGACGTAGACGTGGTGGAGAAATGAAAGGCAGCTTTTCTTATATTAGCAACATCAGGCAAAACTATAGTAGTAGAATATGAATAACAACTTGTGCTTGCACTTTTCATTAAAAAAAAACAAAGGATAGGATTTCTTTTTTTTTAATCAAAACCATCTCTAAGTCCTTCAGTTTTAAGATTTTTTAAAATCTTGCGGGCTCATGGCCAGTTTTTTGGAAATTAAAGGTGTTTAACAAACAATAGCCACCATCCCACTATCTTTTGTAATAATGTTTGGAGATGGAGTTGGATCAATGCGTTGAGCCGCACGACCACCATGTCATGGGCCCCGGGTCCGAGACCAGATTTCCCCGTGAGCTTTAATTAAGAAATTAAAATAATCCACTCTGTCTCTGGACTGTTGTCTAGCTCGCAGCAATGCAAAAACAAGACTCAAGCTTCCTCACTCCCCTTACCCTAATTCCCTTCCGGACAAAACCATGCTAACGTATCAAAGGGTTGTCCCCTAGGATTTGGCCACATCGTATAAAAATCAAACAAAAACTTAGAAATTTGCATATTTTGCAAAACCCCTACGTGGTTCTTTAGCTGTTACCTTGTAGAAAATAAATCCATTTTCTTTGATGTTCCAGGCACAACCGTTTTTGAAAAATCCTACACACCGTTTGGCCCGTACAACGGCGCCATTTTGTTTTTAAAAATTATTGTTAATTTTATATACCTACTTAAATATATGCTTAACAAATACGTTTTCATTAAATTACATTTGTGATCGTCATTTTCTTTAAAAAAAAAATTTCAAAAACGACCCTCTTTTTAACGATTTAAAGTGGTTTCCCCCTAAACTGAGTAGTAAATTCTTGCATGAGGTTGCACTCAGCTAACATGTTGGTCGCCGATTAAGATATATTATTTGAAGTGGAGATTTTTTTTACGATGTAGCCAAAGCCCAGGGGACAACCCTATGATGCGTTAACATGGAAGGAAGGAATGAGGGTAATTGAATATATTGTTTTTGTACTGCTTCTAGCTGAACAACGGCCCTAAGACGGAGTGGATTATTTTATTATTAAAAATTTAAAAACTCTCAGGGAGACCGGGGTTCGAACATGCATCCATGGATAGTTGGAGCATGCGGCTGGGGACTGGGGTTCGAATCTCATTTATTTCGTTTTTTTTTTTGCTAAAGGTAAATTAATTCTATGCTCGGAATATCCCTTGAAACCGAACAGATTCTCGAGACTCATCGTTCAGGAGTTTTTACGGTGCTGTTCCATAATAATTAAGTAAACTGAGAGTTGCAGCACGATTACAGCTGAGAACCGTATATTTTACCTCTTACTTGTACATATGCTGTCCAATCGAGGGAAAGCTAAGCTTACGAAAGTGAAATGAGGCAATATTAACGTTTTTACCAGTGCAAGTCGTGTACTACTGGGTAATATATTAGCCGAGAGCCATAGCATTCGCAGCCCAGCATAAATCTTATTAAGCCTCATATTTACATTGTCACAGCAACTCATATATTATGGCTCAAGACAATTTCGAGATTCGACAACATGCTCAGTACAGGCAAAGAGATTCCATTTAGGCATATCGGAAGAATATCATTAACATCAAAGGTACTATTATAGAATATGATATATTGGCGCTTCCCAGGATTCAACAACAAATGGTTGTATCAATTATATATA
This sequence comes from Leptarthrus brevirostris, assembly GCA_964036015.1. Taxonomy (NCBI): domain Eukaryota; kingdom Metazoa; phylum Arthropoda; class Insecta; order Diptera; family Asilidae; genus Leptarthrus; species Leptarthrus brevirostris. The sequence continues at coordinate 101,365,271 of OZ038375.1, forward strand.
CTATCCAGGTCAGAGTTTATACGTACAATACAATCATCAAGGAGGCCGATGTGTCTGCTTTGTACATCGTCTGCATAGAGATGAATTTTCACATTGTGTACCACGCGCGGTAGGTCATTAATAAATATAATAAACAGTAAAGGGCCTAGTATAGATCCCTGTGGTACGTACGTTGTAATAGAGGTCGAGCACTGGATAGTGTATCATTTTAATAAATATACTAAACAGTAAAGGGCCTAGTATAGATCCCTGTGGTACGTATGTTGTAATAGAGGTCGAGCACTGGATAGTGTATCATTTATTTTAACTCTTTGACATCGACTAGACAAACAACTACTGATGATAGCAATGGCAGAGCTACTTATCCTTATCCAGGGCACTTCTAATGTCTGTAGAGTGCAGGCACCTTAGGCCGTTTTACAGCTGTGGATGGCACGGAAACCAACATAGTCAAGTATTTGCTTCGACATTATCTTTTCTAACACCTTGGACAAAAAACATAATAAGCTGATTCGACAAAAGTCAGCCAAACAATTGCTTCGGTATAGGTAAAACTATAGCGTTGGTATCCATTTTTCAAAGAACGCTTCGGTGTCTGTATGTAACTACTATTGATATCGTCGTAAAAGTCATTTTCCCGGGGAAAGAATTTCAGAACTATGTGTATATATTTTTTAAATTAATTAGCGGGAAAATCGTGTGGGGGGTATCACTTCAAAGGGCTTGCTACTTATCAAGATTAACTGTAATTATTTTTAAATTCAATAAAATTAGAATTAATTTGAGTTTAATTTAATTTAATTTGTTGGTTTTTATAATACTCTCCGATAGGATTTCTACGTATAAATTTCTATATATTTTCTCTACGTGGACATGTTGCACCTTTTTGGAGAGGTAATAAGATGGGCAATCTAATAAAAATAAAAAAGGGGTGTACTAGTTACATGAATTTCGGAGAAAATTTGGAAAAATGCTGAACTTTAGGTAACCGCAAACCATTTTTTTCACTTTTGGAAGTGACTGTACCTGTAATGGTTGGAGTTAGATCAACATTGTTGACAATTTTTGAAAGGTCATTGGGATAGTAGTTTTTTAGCTTTGATGTCGGTATGTTGGGTAGATCAGAAGATAAAAATAAAAGAGTAATGTGCATACCATGAAAAACTGAAATTAATGAATCACCCTGTAACTCGCAAATTGTTGCGATTCCCCCCCCCCCTGGCAATAAAATTTTTTGCTTGTCTAGTTGAGATCTATCACCCTACTTATTTTGGCACGTCAGATCTGAAACACCCTGTGTATATATGTCTTTCCACATAACTAAAATATTATTGTCGTCAGCATATTGTACCATCGTATCTAACATTATATCTTTATATTGGTGCTGGTCCATAATACTAATAATTTTTACAATAACGCCCACACCACGGGCTGACCAAGGCCCCCCCCCCCTCTTACTACTTATACTTTTATACTTCTCCAAAATGTTATTGGCTTGTTAAGATGTTCTTTTAAGGACTTGAGTCTTTTAAGTCGGTTTAGTCGGCAGTCCCCCAGCCTTTAAACAAAAACATATTTCCTAAGCCCTTCGAGACCTATCACTGGAAAATCGCTTGGTCAACCTAACCATAGCATTCCTCAGCCAATGATAATCCTGCTCTTCTGTAAAAATCCTTAAATTAGTTCCTCCGTCATTGCGTCTCTTCAGCAAGTCCAAACAATAATTCTTCTCATAGGTATCCCAAGAATCCTAAATGTTCACTAAATTTCATTACCCCATAAACGTGCAAGGTGATAGGCGGAGCTTTGTAAATTTAGTTTGAAGGGTCTTTCTGTACTATGTAAATAAGATTCGTAATGGCAAAGCAGACGTGCATATAAATAACTCGGCCAAAAACACAACAAAAATTCAGCGTGTATTAGTAATAAGTGTATGCGAAACCTATTTTTCTTCGTGATTTGTATCACATTCTCTACGTTACAAGAAAACACACCTGTTCTACATACATACTACTATATCTATCCTGGCAAGCAGGCACAAAATGTTATTGAGCGTATTGGCTAATCACTTGTTCACACCTTGGAATATGTAGGGCCATATTCACAAAAACACACGTGTAGATTACAATTAAGATGTCCTCGCTGGCGCTACACTAAAGTAAAAACTGATCTTACCGTCCAAATTCACTGCACGTCCTGGGATGCTTTTTACATCATAAATTTTATTTCAACCACAAATAACACAATAATTCACAAAAGTTTTTGCCTTCATTTAAGATTGAGAGCAAAAAGACCACAAGCAAAAATAGCTATGCCCAGAACTTTTTCATAACATCACAATTAAGGCCAATTCGGCACTGACCCTCGTAACTTTCAACTTTTACGTCCCCCTGTTAAGCCACTGTTACGTTAACTGTATAGCTCAGACTATTAAAACACACCACTGGAAAAGACGAAGGAAAATCCAAAGATAGAAAAGAAATCGTTCGAATTCCTTCTTCAATTGTTCGAATGAATTACTGCGCATCACGCCGCGACTAGTGTTTTCGTGTTGCGTATCGAAACTAAATTCCACTTTGCCATGCTCTCAAGTAATTCGACACCATTAGTGCGAGTATTCGCGCGTCCGAAAAGATACTTTATAAAAACGATACAAAAATGTTTCGACAGAAAATAGCTGAAGAGGCAGCGCCGATATTGAAATTAGCACGCAATCAGCATGTTTTCTCTAGGTGTTGACTGTTGACTCTGATCGCCCAGGGAGCGGGCTCAATATTGAAGAAGCTACTAGGTCGATAGTGTGACATGGACATGCGTGCACGCACCGGACCATGATTAAGAGCAAACTCTAAATAGAGCCAATTACAGAAAATAGCACTCAACACTGCCGCGAGTATACTTAACGACTTCACTACCGACCACGGGATCACGATCGCTATAGCATAAAACTCTTGAAAGCTTTTGCAGCGTGAGCAAGTTATTCTCGATGAAATTTCCGACGTAGAAGGTATCAAGATCGATGTCAACTTGTGCTAAGTTGCAAGGCTCGCAAATGACAGCAGCACTTGGGCCAGCTGTCACTGTCAGCTGAAAGCACGAATGAAAATGTTAATAAATTTCGAAGTTCTTCTTTTGTAACACATCTGTTGCAGGAAGCTCATTTTTGGGGCCTTTTTATGCTGACCAAGTGGGTCGACTTTTTATGTGGGCATCCAAATTATATTTGGCTGTCGGAAGTGGGATATTATGAGATTTTAATGTGCATCCGGATTAATATAAAAATCATAATAGCATGTGTCGTTGAGCAGCAATGCGATATGAAAAAGAGATCGGAAATAGCTACAGTGTTGCATTGTGATGGTTGTCTTGTAACCCCAAAATTGCATTACAGACTAGGGGGGGAGCATTAAGTACCTACTATGTAAGCAGTGCTTAGTTTTCCTATCAATTTTAATTTCAGTACAGAGTCCAAATGCCAAAATAGACAAAACCACAGTCTACTCTAGATACAAGCCCGGAAGATGACATTAACAGCTGAGCATTGGTGGTGTACTAGTTTTATCGTAGTACTTCTGGCAATATATTTAAAGTCTCAAATTGAATTTTACTTGAGGTTAACCTACAAATGTTCTGAACATGTGAACACGATAAAATTTTCATGTGTTTTAAAGGCAAAACTCTTTTATCCTCGTTTTGTTAAAGTATTGAGCTTAAAATGCTTCAATGACATCAGCCATTCTCTTTGATTTTGGATACGAGAGTGCGCAGTTTTATTTGTATGTGCAAGGATTGGTTTATCTGTGCTACAAAAATAAAATGAAATAATGACGAAACTCTTAGTGGTGAAATGTCCGATCTGAGCTGGCAATCAACCTGCAACCCAGACTCAATCAGAGGCAAGCAGTGATGCACGAATTCGAGTAAGTTGGTGGTGATAGATTTACCTTTAATGAAGCAATGCTGAAAAGAGCCAATAAAGGTTTTACAATGAAAACGGAGCACATCACTATTTAAGGCCTCGAACGCCTTCACATCATGACACAAGTTGGCAATTGGTCTATAATTGGAGATGTCAGACTTGTCACCCTTTTTGTGAAGGGGAATTACCACATAATCTTTCCAGATCACAGGTAAACGGCGACAGGACAGAGACAGGTTGAACAAATGACAAAGAATAAGGAAAACAGATGAACAGCAATTTTTCAGGAAAGACGAAGGTACACCATCTGGATCACACAAAAATCCATTTGGACAAATTCGACACAAATATTCATTGACGGTAACGTCGTCAAAAACTAAGTCCTTGAGGTTCAAGGGAAGTATGGGGAAGCCTAGTGAAGTGGGTAAAATCGGTGAAAACACAGTCAGAATCGCAGAACGAGGTAATGAAAAAGTCGGCGAAAAAATTGGCCAAAATAACGGGGTAGTTGCTGTCGCGATCACCAAGCCTAAGAGAGTAATCACTATGTCGCTTAGAATTAATAAACCTCCAAAGCTGTCTAAGGTTGGAATGCAGTATATGTCTCGTGTCGGACAGAAATCTGTTGTAGGACGTCTGAAGATCGAGAGAGAAATGAAGGTAGAGGTCGTAGTAGGTGTGGTAGTCTTCGTCGCACCTAGAGGAGCAGAACATTTTCCAGGCCTGATTCTTTTGATTTTTAAGATGTCTCAAGGAGCTATCCATCCAGAGGCCTTATTACTGAATACGATTCGATTGCAATCGATCGTAAATATAGAAAATTTAGAATTGAATAAGATTAAAAAGAGATATTGTACTTGCGTGTGTTCCTTTAGGTCCATTCAATTCTAAATTTCCTATATTTACGATCGATTGCAATCGAATCGTATTCAATAATAAGGCCCCAGGACTGAGATGAATTAGGAGAGAGTAGAAAGGAAATCATCACACACTGAGTAAAATAGGTATAAAGAACGTCATAAAATGTGCAAACGGGCCGGGCAATATCGGGCTCAGCGAGTAAGTACAATCATTGTGGGAAGAAAATTCAGCCACTATAAAGTTGAATGACCAGCCACCGAGAGAGGAAAAAAAACTATCGGGAGCCTCAAAACACAGGAAAAACCTGGAGTGCAGGATGGTGGCTGGACTCTGGAATTAGGGGAGTCAGGCACCTTCACACAAACGAGCCACCCGAGTTGGTCGAGAAAACAAGGTCTAGTGATCTTCCAAAGTCATTCACAACATCGCTGCACTGCGTAAGACCCGCAGAGGAACAAGTGTCCAGGAGGGATAGAATGTGCTGGGGAGCACCAGCAAGGTAAGGCAAAAGCCCCTGTCTCTTTGGACTGAATTCAACTCCCTATGGAAAGGTTAAAGTCACCAAAGAAAACGCCCTCATTGACGGACAGCAAGACATCACTTAAACTATCGATTGAAGCGGAAAGTAAGTCATATAAACTTGGGGGTGAGACGGGGGGAATATAGACAGTAAAAACATACAAGTTTCTATGGGGGAACGTTAAGGTAACGCATAAAAGCTACGCAATCTACACGACTGAGCAAGTGATACTGGCTCTGATAGCGCAGAGCACACCCCCACCAATCGGAGCACACAAATAAGAGTGGCGGTTACGCCGCAAAAATCTGAAACTCAGGTCTAAAGAGCTCCGCGTCAGTTATACCGTCACATAGGCAGATCTCAGTCAGACAAATGACATTAAAGTCGGGTAGAGCTGGAGGCGGAAAACAAGCGCAAGGTTTTGGAGCATAACCCGGTCACTTTAGCATAGTAGAAGGAGACCTCGCTGACAAGTTTTTTGGATTGTTGGAGTAAGGAACAGTGCCAAGACAAACTCTCGGACGATAGAACTAGGAGGGCAGTTGATAAAAATTTAATCAAAATAAAAAACAAGTGTGTGAAGTACATAAACTTTGGAGAGAAATGGAAGAATGCTGAATTTAAGGTAATCGCAAAACATTTTTTTTTTACAATGGTAAGAGTTATATCTACCAGTGATGGGCATTATTCGAATAAATTTTCAATCAAATAACGATTTTTTTAAAAAATGGAATAACAAATTATTCGAATAAATTTTTATTCGATTTCCAAATTATTTTAAGTTATTCGCAAATAATTATTTGTTATTTGGTGCTCCTTAATCCAATTTCAAATAATTATTTGTTATTCGATAATCAAATAATTATTCGTTATTTGATGAATTATTCGCAAATAATTATCTGTTATTTGGTGCTTTTTATTCGAATTTTAAATAATTATTTGTTATTCGATTATTAAATAATTATTCGATAGTTCATGTCTCTTTATGAAATAATTATTTGTTGTTGGTGTCCATTAGTTCAATTTCAAAAAATTATTTCTTGGTACACGCATTTCATATAACAAGGAAATTAAAACTGCCTTGTTATATTTCGATGTTTACAGTAAAGATTTTATTTACAGTAATGATACCATAAAACAAATAAGTATTCCATAAAGAGACATCAACTATCGAATAATTACTTGATAATCGAATAACAAATAATTATTTAAAATTCGAATAAAAAGCACCAAATAACAAATAATTATTTGCGAATAATTCATCAAATAACGAATAATTATTTGATTATCGAATAACGCACGATCGAATAACAAATAATTATTTGAAATTAGAATAAAAAGCACCAAATAACAAATAATTATTTGCGAATAATCCTCCAAATAACAAATAATTTTTGTAATCAAATAAATTTTTATTCGATTTTTCAATTTATTTGAGCTTTTAGCTTTTATCTTTATTCGAATATATGATATCTACATTGTTGACAATTTTGAAAAGGTCATTGGGGTAGTGGTTTTTTAGCGTTTGTTTCATGTCGCTGGAACTTCCAAACAGGTTGCCCCCTGTCATATAATTTTCTGTTTGGCTAGGTGAGATCCATCACCCCCACTCATTTTCGCACGGCAGATCAAAAACACCCTGTATAGTCAAAATACATACACATACAGGTACATAGATCGCAAGGAACTACTGCAGGCTTAATTTTGCGTCACTCTAACACAAACTAAAGATGTTTTTATGCTCGCTAAATTGCCATTAGTAATTTTGTCCAAGAGAAATGACAAAATCCACATGACGAACGTATCTTACTGTTAGCACGTCTGGTTTTTGATTTTGAAATTTCGGTTTATTTGCCTTCTAAAAGAAACAGCTCTTGCCACTTTTCTTATTTTTATAAACAAGAAAAATGAAAAGAATTTTTCAACCTCACAAAAATATTTTCGAATTTTTTAAAGAGTTTTTCCGATTTTATAAAGGTGCACGGACAGCATAGCATTATTATAACCTATGACTGCGAGAGATATACTATTGCGGCAAATGTTTACTTTCGGCCACTGAACTCTGTTGTATTCCGGGGAGCGGATGGGGACAAGTAAAGAAATTTGCATGTACTGAGAATTTTTCTCGACGGATTTTTTGTGTCATTTTTCATGCTTTTCATTTTCCCACGAGATATTCTACAGTTCTGCACAGCAAGACAACATCTGCATTTAGAACAGGCACCGGATTGTCAGACTCAACTAAAAATGGGATGCTGCCAAGCACCGAAGGGAACTTTCAATTCTTCTTATTACGAGATGTTCCGCGGGCGTAAAACATTTTTTCATGTTGATCCCATAAATTTATTGCAAAATAGTTTGTAGCCCCCGCATTAATTGATATTCTAAGAGTAACGTAGAACGCCGTCTCATGTAGGAAATTTATTTTATGTGAGGTAATATTTTCTTGCTATACGATGTCGTCTTTATGTCATGCTTAACATGGAATTCTGCCGTTTTTTCGGTGTATTACCAGAGTCGACCAGTTCTTCTTTCAATATTAGCATATGGAAGATATTAACTTTTGGGTATCGTGTCAATCTCGTGACGAATGTGAAATAAAATTTCAAATTATATGGTGATATTTAAATTTATTAGTTGTGTAAAATCTACGTATCGTTTTATTAGTTATAAATTTTACGAATGGACTGTTCGAAATTAGGTCGTGAAGCGTGTCCAATTTAGTAAATCACGAATATACATATAATTTGAGATAGATTCATCGAAGAAAGATTTTTTGCAATTGGTGAAACAAGTTGCGGGATTTACGTTGGCAACAAATTTCACTAGTACATGTTTCCCAACTTAATGGAAATACAAATTTTTAATATAGAGTGGCCCTTTGGAACGCCGGATTTAATTTTAAAGTGAAATTATTACTTAATTGGGTAATTTTTATTAATTTATGCAGTTGACATGTGTCGATATGATATGGAATACGATGTCGGCCAAATAACCACCGCCTGTTCTGATATAAACTGATCCCTTTGATCAAATTTTCGAAAAAGTTTTGCAAGACAGTTGGCTCAATTTCAAAATAACGCGTTTAATTTCTGTATTCAGTTCAAATTTTGTTGTTTGTTAGCATATACCGTGGACTTTACAGAACCTCTGAGAACAAAATTGCATGGCGTCAATTCCCAAGATCTGATTGGTCAATTAACATCAGCATTTCTAGAAATCACACGACCAAGGAAATGGTGTCTTAACAAATCGATGGCTTCTCTTGCTGTAGCGCATGTTGCACCATTCTTGTGAGGTCCATATCGTCTTAATGATCAAACAAAAAGTTCGATATCATTCTACGATATCTTATTTGAATTACAGTTACAGTTTGGCCAGATTTATTCTCAAAAAAGAACGGTGCAATGTCAAGTGTTTATGACCTAAATGGAAGCAGATGACAAATATCAAACATTAGGGTTGCCACTTTAACACAAAAACATGGAGGCTTAACCAATCAATATTCAAAACTGTATAAAAATTTCTCATCCTGCGAACCCAATTTCATTATTTATGTTGTCCAGTTCAGAGATGGGCATTTTTTATTCGAATAAAGATAAAAGCTAAAAGCTCAAATAAATTGAAAAATCGAATAAAAATTTATTTGATTATAAAAATTATTTGTTATTTGGAGGATTATTCGCAAATAATTATCTGTTATTTGGTGCTTTTTATTCGCATTTCGAATACTTATTTGTTTTATGGTATCATTTACTAAAATCTTTACTGTAAACATCGAAACATAACAAGGCAATTTTAATTTCCTAAGTACGAGACACCTTGTGATATGAAATGCGTGTACCAAGAAATAATTATTTTAAATTGAACTAATGGACACCAACAACAAATAATTATTTCATAAAGAGACATGAACTATCGAATAATTATGTAATAATCGTATAACAAATAATTATTTGAAATTCGAATAAAAAGCACCAAATAACAAATAATTATTTGCGAATAAGTCATCAAATAACGAATAATTATTTGATTATCGAATAAGGCACGATCAAATAACAAATAATTATTTGAAATTCGAATAAAAAGCACCAAATAACAAATAATTGATCTCCAGGTATAAAATGAGATGAAATGCAGTGCCATTTTTAATAGCACCTAATAACAAAATACGGGGAAATAATCTTCTGTTTTAGTCTTTCTGATTTAGCAACGGAAATTCCCTCGAACTAGAGCGTAAATATCGCCGGCGATTCCCAGAAAGAAGGCAAGCGTCGAGAGGTGTTTTTTCCAAGAGCGCTTCAAAGGCTTCGAGAAACTGGAAGCGCTCATACACTTTCGATACAAACGGGGGTCAATGTTGGCTAATTTCATCAAAAATGGAGGTGACAATTCTCGCGGCAAGCAGAGCTGATCCTACTACAAGTGCAAGGCGCTTAGCTTATAGCGTAGGTGTAAGTGTAGCCACGATATGAAGAGTATTACGAAGAGAAGGACTCCATCCTTTCCATGTGACACCCTTACAGGAACTTCAGCCGCAGGACAAAATAAGCCGAAAAGAATTCTGCAATGGGATAGTTGAAAAAGACTGGACTGGATGCCTGGACATTCTTGGATAAGATTCTGTGGACGAATGAATCACCATTCTCTAAATGTGGCATAGTGAATTTACATAATACTCACTTTTGGAGTCCAGAAAACCCAAGAATTGCTCGACAGATCTAATAGACTTAATGGAGGATATATCCTTGGAAATACGAAGAAGAATGTTATATCAATATGACGGGGCGTCAGCCCATTGCGGAAGAAACGTAGTCCAGTGGTTAAATGGTAATTCCAGGGGTAGGTGGATAGGGCGTCGTGGTACTTTTCCTTCGCCAGCTAGTTCTCCCGACCTAACCCCACGTGATTTTTATTTATGGGGGGACCATGAAAGAAATGGTATACGGGTCACAAGTTGCAACAAGAGACGAACTCATAACAAACATTTTGGAAGCCGGAAATAAAATGAAAGAAAATCTAGCAACAATTGGCTCTTGTGTATTCAAAGTGACGGAGGACATTTTAAACATATGTTAAATTATTAATTTTACTTCCTTTTTTCAGGACTATTAACAACCAAGCCCTTTTCAGAAATCCCAAATTTTAACACAGAGAATAAAAAGATCAACAATTCAGGAAGCAGATAGAATTTTTTCTTAGAAGGAGAGGTATGTATGATGTTACTTGAGAATGGATTTTTGTGCGCTTCAAGTTTCCATCAAGAGAGAATATATTAGCCACTATTTTAAACCCAAATTAATACACTAATACACGGGCGCCCAAATCTACCAATGGGTAGCGAGATATGCTTGTACTTCGACAGCCAAGCAGCTATCAAGGAGCTGGACTCAAACTTAGTCAGGTCACGGCTGGTCGGTAGGTGTCTAGCTGGTCTCCGGACGTTAGGGGCGAGACACAAGGTAACTCTCTGCTGGGTCCGTGGTCACAGTGGCGTTCAAGGAAATGAGGCAGCTGATGAGCTGGCAAAGGAGGGATCACAACTGGATGATTCCTCTATTGACAGATCGATCGGCTGGCCGCTAGAATCAGTAAAGAGAGAAATTGACCTTAAGGCTACTCAGCTCGCTAAGCAGAAATGGAGTAACTTAACCACATACAGACTATCAAGGCAGCTGTGGCTTGAATGGGATTTGAGAAAAATCGCGTTCCTGCTAAACGGAAACTGGATAAACCTCCGAAACATTGTGGCAGTTATTACTGGCCACTGTCTTTTCGGTAGACCCCTTTCATACAATTTTTTTGCTTTCTCATCGAGACCTACCAGATCCTTCATTTTTGCCCTCGCGCTGTGGAACACCCTGTATGTCGTTCAGAAACGAAAACGCATATAGGCACACCCTACTCTAGATACAAGCCCGGAAGCTGACATTACAGCTGAGCATTGGTGGTGTAAACAAACATTGGTAGTATTTGTAGTATTTCTCGTGATATATTTAAAGTCTTAAATTGGATTTTTCTTGAGGTTCACCTACAAATGTTCTGAACATGTGAACACTATAAAAATTGTCTCTCTTTACAATTTTCATGTATTTTAAAGGGAAAACTTTCTTGTCTCGTTTTGTGGAAGTATTGAGCTTAAAATGCGTCAATGACATCAGCGTTTTTCTTTGGTTTTGGTTACGAGAGTGTGCAGTTTAATTTTTGTGTGCAAGGATTGGCCAATCTGTGGAACAACAAAAATGAAATAATTACGAAACGCTTGGTGGTGAAGTGGCCGAACTGTCATGTTTTCCGGGCTTGTATTTAGAGTAGGCTGTGACTTTGACACAACTATTCCAATTGTCAGAGCTAACTATGACTACGGCTATAGTTGTGTTTCCGAACGTGCTCCTTGTATTCTGTATACCGTGGACTATATGAGCTACAGTGCTACAGCTATATGAGTGTACAGAATTGCGCGTAAACTACTTAACCGATTGACTTGAATTAATCTGCTTATAAAAGACAACGATTGAACGCATGCGGTGATGTCGAGGTTTTCAAAAATTAAATTGTTAAAATATTTATTATAGGAAAATTAAGGAGTAAAAATGATGTGTCGAAAATCGCATGTCTAAGTTTGAAGTTGCGCCATTTGCACAATTTTTGACTTACAAACCGCTATGTTATGCAAAAATTTATAAACAATGAAATAAAAGTTCAAATTTTGAGGTCAATGCGCGGAGCCAATAAATATATGATGAATAAAAAAAATTATTTTTGTAAACTGCAGGGTTGTGAGATTACAACAAAAGAAAATCAGAATAATGGGACTTTTCTCATTACGTAGAAAAAAATCTCCCAAAAATGATGTCTTTTGATGTCTTAAGTTAGCAGAACAAAATGGGCAAAACCGAAATTTTAATACAAAAAATTAAAAGGCTCAACTGTCAATTTAAGTGCTCTTATATTTAAAAAAAAAACCAATCTAACCAAGCTAACTTTTTCCCTTTGTTGCTAGAAAGTATGATAATTTTAGCTTCTCTTTTCGGCGTGTATCATTTAAAAAAAGTTTATTTGAACGCTTTGCTGTATAAACGAAATGTTTGCGACAAAATTCATTTGCGCAAAAATACATTTTTCTGCAACATTTAATCATTGTAATGATATAGGGGACTTATTATTAATGCTGAAGGACTTGAACTGTATGTTCTGCTAACTTTTTCAAAAGTTATTTAATTAAGAACTTAACTAGCCTGTAATGAGTCTTTGAATATTTTGCATTAAAATTTTGGTTCTGTCTTGAACTGGATTTTTTTTTTTAAATATACAGTGCTGTGCAAAACATTTGTAACTAAAACCACAATTTGTTTACAGGTTAGGACTGTAAAAACTTGGAAACTATTGAAATTAAAAAAGCAGATGCAGTTTAGTATTCTTTATTAAGTCTAGTTTAAGATTATAAAAAAATTTAAAGTAAATAATTCATAAAAAAAGAACAACATTCATTTGTTTATACTAGATAATAATTTTGCCTGTGCAAAACATTTGCAAGTTTTAACGATCTACAAAGTTTTTGTTTAAAAAAATAAAAATTATCTAATACTTGGTTGAGTGAACCTTATTTTCAGTTACTGCTGCACATCTTCTCGGCATAGATTTTATTAGGGATTCAATATGTGAAGCAGCTATATGAGTTGATCACGGGTGTTGTAAGAGTGTCCTCTCATATTCCTCTTAACCATTTGCCATAGATTTTCTATGGGGTTGAGGTCGGGAGATTGTGCAGGCCATTTCAGAACTTCAACGTTTTGCCGAGAAAACCAAGCCTGAACAAGTCTGGAGGTGTGTTTGGGATCATTGTCTTGCTGGAACCGCGAGCGCAAGGGCATTTCCTTCTCTGCATAAGGTAACATAACACATTCCATAATACTTTTGTAATCCTCTGCTTTCAGGATACCTTCTATTTGATGAAGAGGTCCCACGCCTTGAGCTGAGAAACATCCCCAGACCATTACATTACCTCCTCCATGTTTCACAGTCTTGACAGTATATCGCGGGTTTAATCGTTTTTTCTTTGGTCTCCTTACTCCTTGTTCTCCATCTGCTCCATTAAGATTAAACTTACATTCATCCGAGAAAAAAACAGTTCTCCATCTTTCTATGGTCCAATCTGAGTAATTTCGAGCAAAAGCAAGACGAGCCCTGCGATTTTTTTCGGAGAGTAGTGACTTTTTCGCTGCCCGGTAGCATCTAAGATCGCTTTCTATGGCTCGTCTTCTTATTGTGGAAGTACTCACATCCACATTTTACTTCGCGTGAATTGAGAAAAGGCTGTGATTTGATTAAAATTTTGATACTCCTATCTTCTACCACCTTTATAAAAACTTTTAACACTTCCAGTCTATTTAAAACGTTTAATAATTCGTCATACGGTCGATTTGTCCATTTTATATTTTTCACTAATGTCTTTTTATTTTAAACCATTACTATAATCAAAAATAATTAGTTAGTTAGTTAGTTTCGTTAAATCACTTTTAAAAAAAATTATCACAAAACACTTTCTGCGTACCTAACTCACCGAGAGAATGAGGAAATGAGTGATCAAAAGCCTACAAGATGTGGTGTAGTAATTAAAAATAATAGTAAATCAACAAAGCGCTAGTAAATTTATAGTTGTTTGAGTAAAAACTTTATCGATCTATAGAAGTTGCAAATGTTTTGCACAGGCAAAATTATTATCTAGTATAAACAAATAAATGTTGTTCTTTTTTTCTGTGTCATTTACTCTTCTTTCGGTATTCTCACACAAGACTTAACAAAGAATACAAAACAGCATCAGGTTTTTTATTTTCAGTAGTTTCACACTTTTTATTTATTTATTTATTTATTTAGGATTCATCAAAGGGCTGATTACTTAACATGTAAATATAAATAGTTATAAAATAAAATAAGAATCACAATAATTACAATAATTAATATAAATAACTAGAAAATAATTAATTTAAAACAATAACTAGAAAAATAGAAAAATAATTAATAATACATAATAATTACAAAATAATAACAGAGTAGTTAGGAAAGTTTGGCCTTCACAGAATTTTTCGACAGACTAAAATCAATTTTGTTATAAAATAGTTTTTAAAAAAAAAGTTGAACCGACATCACAAAAAGCGCTAAAAAGCATAAAATAATTTTAAATTTTATATCTATTACCACATTTTGAAGTCGGTGCAAATCAAACAAACCAAACAACTACAACAAAATTATTTAATCGTCATTTCTTATGATCCCGTAAGCTGAAACGTTCAGGTAGTGTGATGTATTATTTTCAATTGTGGTACTGTAGTTGTTTTATTTGTTTAATTTGCACCGACTTCAAAATGTCGTAATAGATATAAAATTTAAAATTATTTTATGCTTTTACGCGCTTTTTGTGATGTCGGTTCAACTTTTTTTTTAAAACTATTTTATTTTTCACTTTTTAGTGTCTTCTACTCTATACAACGAAGGAAGAACCATGCAAATCTGTCCTCGCGTTAAAAGTTAGTTTTAACCCCCTACCCCACCCCCATTACACTAAACTTTTTTTCTCATGGTATCAATCAAGGAACATACTCTGCCGAACAGAAAAGGAATCATCGAAATCGGTCCACGCGTTACGAAGTTACTACCCCTCCCCCACCACCACCTTGGGACCAAATTATTCTCCTATTAGCAATGGGGGATCATACTCAATACAACAGAAAAAGAACCATCGAAATCGGACCACGCGTTACAAAGTTAGGCTCCACCCCCACCATCGTCCCCCCAAAATTTTTTTCGTCTGGTATCAACCACGCAACATACTCTACCCAACAGAAAAAGAATTATCCAAATCGGTCCACGCGTTACAAAGTTAGACTACCCCTCCCCCCCCTCCCCCCACCCAAGGCGAACTTTTTTTCTCTTCATACTCTGTACAACAAAAAAATAACCATCCAATTCGGACCACGCGTTACAAAGTTAGGTTTCACCCCCACCCCCACCCTACCAAAAACTTTTTTGACCTGGTACCAATCGGTGAACATCACTGAGATGTATTAAAATGGAGTGACTTATAAGCTATCTCATATGGGTACAATTTTACTTTCAGTGGAGAAAAACCATTTTTAATTTGCAATGTTTACTGTGAATTTGCAGCTGTTGCGAGCTGAATAAAATAACCATATATATACGAATTGACATATTGAATTTTAATCTTTTATATTTTAGTAAGGAAAATGTAAAAATCATTGGAATTACTGATATAAAAATTACAAAAAAAGGTTGTTATAATCTGCAAAATGCTTACCCAGAAAGAGATATAAAATGATTGTAAGTATTGCGATCTATTTCTACCGCCTGCATTTAATAGGCGACATGACGTTGGCAATTAAGAAAACCATGTTGAAAAAAAGATGCTTACACAGAAAGGGACAACTAGCGAAAAGTGATACCATTTTCTTGAAGAAATTGCAGAGCACCAATCACTCCAGTATTATATATCTCACTGGTGAACATACTCTACCCAACAAAAAAAGAATCATCTAAATCGGTCGACGCGTTACGAAGTTATGCCCGGTCAGACATAAAAAAAAATTTAAAAAAAAAAAACACGCGTCGAACTTAGAATCTCTTTGTTTTTGGGAAGTCGGTTAAAAATCAGATTAATGGGACTTTTGATTACGTAGAAAAAAATCTCCCAAAAATGACCCTCTTTTCGCAGCTACACTATGTTGCCCCCTTAAAAGAATTTTTGCCAATTTGCTTACTGTTGGCTAATTTTTAGAATGGAAACGAGGCATACGTTACGAAACAAAAGTCTAGAGTGGTAACAAAATGTTACATACTAAATCACACTTAAATTCTCATGTGAAATATACTTAATATCCTGGAAGTGAATTTAAAAATTAGCACAAAAACCTTCATGTTTATATTTTAGATATTATTTATGTAGTGGTTACAATTAGTTCAGTTTTAATTAAACAATTATGACCAATTACATATAATTTGTTTCAAAAACTTCACTGATTCACTAAATAATTTAAAAAAATTTCACTTAATTTAAACAGCTTTGAGTAATGAACGACAGCAACGTTAGTCTAGAGAAAATGCATTTGCTTTACTCTGGCATATAAATTTTATACATTTGCAATTATTCATGTGAAATTTTCGTACGATAAATATTTTTCAAACTGAGAATATTTTATTTCTTCTCTGTTCGATAATAAAATCCGAAATATATTCATATTTACGAAGAAATCCATCTATGAGAAAACAAATTGTTTTGTCGATTTAAAATCGCATGACAATGTTATTTCTAACATGTCTGACATCAGACTTATTAAAGTTTGTTTCAATTTGAAACATTCGACTCGCACTTGTTCGATTCCTCCAAAGAATTTGTCCTTAATTTTTTCCACACAAACAACCGGTGGAAAAACTTTCATTCAATCGAGGGGAGGGCGCCTTCTTGACGATTTTGTTTTTTAGGTTGAACACTTCGTTCTTGGCTACGACAAGATTACATTGAAACTCACCTGTACCTCATACAAAGCACGAGCTAACCGAGCTGCAATGGCTGTTGTTCAACTCGTCGCTGCTGGTTTAGGTAGTTGGCCAGCTGCAATGTTTGGCGATGCCAAGAGCTTGAGCTAACGAGGCTTAAATGTTCGATCGCGCTGAGTGCGCTATTATCCAACTCGCACGTTGCTTCTGACAAAGTTACCGCACAAGCGACGACGTTTAGTGGCTGAGTGAAATTTGTGTGTGTGTGTGTGTGTGTGCACAGGATAGGCTTCTCTGATACAAGGCACTCGTACGCCACGGTGTCTATCATCTGGCGGTCGCTTGCTTATCAGGACAGGACAGCAGTAGGAGCTGAATAAGTTGAATTTGTTCGTTGAATGTTTCTTAGCATTGTGAATCAACTTGCACGGCGGTACTTTTGCGATGGTTGCCGGGGTGCATTGCATTGATGTACTTTCACAGGATAAGCTTGAACGGGAGAGAGTAGCGCGGCACTTAATTTTTCACTTAACGCGCTTTTCTCTTTCCGATTGGTTTCGTGCTCTTGAAAAAACTATCCCGTCATTGATCAATGCAGGAGGCCAGGAGCTGACCGGGTTGAAATGTTCGACGGTGTAAAATCCTCCCGATGGTCCTGATCGATTCAAAGTATTCAATTCGATTAGAAATGTTGCGTTGCTCAAGTTGAAATTCAATTTTTCACCCCTTACATTGATTGAAGTTCTTTTCTGTTTGGTGACTGACTTGTGTAGTTTGGAGGGCGCTGCGCTATGATTTGATTTTTTACTCTTAAGGTGGGATTTTATATTAGAAGGTTGAAACATTTTTTTTATAACAATTGATTCTTTAATGTGTCAAAAATATGCTTCTAAGTGTTATTGAATTATTAAACGGACAGGAATAGCTGATTAGCCGTAGTGATAAATTCGTTGCCTTTTCTGTATTTCTCCTATACCAAGGCTTTGAGCAGGTTTTTCTCTTAACAACGATTTTCTACCTCTTGACCACGATATCTCGAAAACTATTTTGACCACGTATTTGTTGGACTTCTCCATGAAATCATGTTGTCGTGTATTATACAGTGATGGAAATAATTATTGTATCAGTAAGTTTTTTTTTTATAAAATGTCAATAATATTTAAGCATTGTAAAAGGTATTTGTGATGTTTTATTTATTGTATTCTTAGTTTAGGTACTTGAGAGTACTTAACTTACTTTTTTAGCCTGGCGATACTTGTTTTGTTTCGAAAACCAGGCGTGTTTACGGCAAACCTCATTTTCAGTGAAGTGCGCATTGTGTACGACGGATAAATTTAGAATGGGAAAATACGTGGAATTATCGTCCGAAAACAAAAGTGTTGTTGTTGCATTATCGTCCGAAGGTTTGAGCACTCGGAAAATTGCAGCAGAAATGGGTTTTAACCAGTCAACAATTGCTAGGCTGCTCAGAAAGCTTAAAGAAACTGGTTTAACAGAAAGAGCCAAGGGTAGGGGTCGAAAAAAGACATCAACGGCCGCTGAAGACAGAGTTTTGAAGCGGAAATGTCGTCAAGATCGACGACTTACCGCTGTGACCTCAAAACGGAGTGGGAGGAATCTTCTGGTGTGTCAGTGAGCAGCGGTACCATAAGGAACAGGCTTGAAGAAGCCGGTTTGAATGCCCGCCCTCTCGGAAAGAAGCTCTTATTGACTCTAAGAATGCGGAAGCAGGGGCTTAAGTGAGCTAAAGAGCATGCTAACTAGACAGAAGACATGTGGGACAAATTTATTTTCTCAGACGAGTCAAAATTTAATTTGCACGGATCTGATGGAAAAATATTTGTTCGACGTCGCCACGGTATGGAATTTTCTCCACAGTGTCTTATTTCAACAGTGAAGCATCCACAGGGGCAAATGGTGTGTGGCAGCATTACCACACTTGGAGTTGGTCGCCTAGACTTTATAAAAGAGGCGCTGTTAATGCGGAGGTGCACATTCGCATATTAGCAAGCAAACTTATGTCCACAATTCGGGAGCAATTTGGAAGCCACAAAAATTGTATTTTTCAGGATGACTCTGCTCCTTGTCACAGGGCAAAGAAGGTTGGTGTTTTATTAATAATATTTTTTTTCAATCATAATTTTAATAACTGTATTGATCATAAAAAATATATAAATATTTTTTTTTTCGACAGGTTCGTGATTATATTAAAAAGAAAAAATTTAAAACATTAAAATGGCCAGGAAACAGTCCGGACCTGAATCAGATAGAGAACAGCTGGAAGGTGGTCGGGAATGCCATCGCTCAAAAAAAGCCTAGGAATAAAAGAGAGCTACAAGAGGCGATCATCCAAGTCCGGTCCAGGAAATCTCAGTGGATTATTTAAGAAATTTGTTTTATTCAATGACCTGAAGGTACAAGGCCGTAATTGCATCACGTGGAGACCCTACAAAATGTTAAGGGTAACAAAATAAATGTTAAATATTTGGGAAAATAGCATACATGTTTTATTTAATCCTAATAATACAAAAAAGGAATAATTGTCCTTTAAAAAATATCATTAATATTGTTTTTAAAGTTGATGCTTCACATGGTTTTATATGTATCTTTAAATCTCTAAAATGGTTTTTTTTAATTCAGCGATTGAAAAGAATATTTTGCATTTCCTAAATGCTTGCCAAACACTATAGAACTACTTGGAATGAATTTTGAAAAAATATTATTTTCGAAATCTCGGGGAAATACAAAGATATTTGAAAGAAACACGACATTCTTAAGGCGATGTAATAATTATTTCCACCACTGTATATGCTATTTGTTTAAACAAAATAAATGCGAAAAAAATACTTTTTCTTTATTCGCCTCTTTTTTTCTGCAAAAAAAAGTGAACAAAGTTCAAATTATTTAAGTATAACAAATAGAATAAAACCCAATGTTTTATTGTAAAAGTAAAAATTATGAAAACTAATTATAAATTTAAAAAAAATCATAAATAAAATTAATTATTAAAAAAAACCCCCCCACTTCGTTAAAAAATATCAACCGAAAAGCGAAAAACAAGCTCTATAATCTATAGAAATTTGTAAGAGCAATATACAGGGTGTTCAATTTATCTGAAGACACTGAAATATCTCGAAAACTACACATCGGATCAAAAAAATTTGAAATTTAAATTTGTTCGTCTCGGAGGGGGACATCCAATGATACCAAACTCGACCTCAACGACCCCACCTCCTAGGAGATAAAAAACTTTAATAGGAACGCCTATTTTTTATTGCAGATTCGTATTCTTTGCGTAAAGGTGAACAAACTTTTGTTTCAAAAATTTTTTTTTTTAAACGTAAATTTTTTTAGAATTCCGACCAAACATTTTGAATATTTTTTATGGAAAATTTTCTAAAAAATATTTTTTTATCAAAAATTTCCCAAAAAAAAATTCTCACAAAATTTGGTCAGTTTCCCTGTACAAATCTAAGCACTTTTAGTTCTTTGCAATTTGTCCGTAAACTTTACCATTTTCGAGTAAAAAATCTTAAAATTTTCAAAATTTTCAATTTCATCCCTCAAAAATCTGAAAAAATTGAAGTTTTCAAAAAATAATTTTGTGACAAAAGTTGTTCACGTTTACGCAAAGAATACGAATCTGCATTAAAAAATAGGTATTTAAGTTTTTTATCCGTGCAGACGGCGACATTTGGACATACCTCTGATGTTCTATTCTTGTTGAATCTCGGTCAAGTCGCTCTACAGGTAGAGGAAGTGCTCCATCTGAGATAAGCCTTCGCTAAGAAGTGTTGAAAAAACTCCCATTTAACGGTGTTTAGTCGAATGCGTACTACTTTTGCTCCAGAGCAGTGGAGGATAGAGCCGTTCCTCGCGAGTTCATCCGCTCTCTCTGATTCTCTGGAATGTTCCTGCGACCTGGAACCCAGAGAAGATGCGTAACTATTTTTTTACGATTTTTTGTTCGAGCGAATCTGCTTTTCTCCCGGAAAATGGAAATAAAGTGAAAAAAGAGCCGTGATTAAATAATTCGTCAAAAAAAAAAATATATTACGCCCAGCCAAATCAAGAAAGACATGGATAACACATTAGGTGAATCTGCGACTTTGTATTCCACAGTAAAAAAGTGGCAGCATAGAAGATGACCCGAGGAGCGAAATACCGCCGACTTCCACCACGCCAGAAATCATCAAAAAATTCACAAAATGGTTTTAGAAGACCGATGGGTGCCGCATTTGTTGACCGTCCAACAAAAATTTAACCTCTCAACTCTCAAGAAAGAATCTGGCATTGTTTCGATCAAATATTAACTCCTTTTTAAGAAGATTTATAAACACTGATGAAACTTTGATTCAACACTATATTCCTGAGATAAAACAACAGTCGAACTATTGGAAACATAGCGATTCTCCGCCACCGAAGAAAGTCAAGTCGCAAAAGTCAGCAAGAAAAGTGGTGGCATCAGTGTATTTGGGATTACAAGGGAATTATTTTTATTGACTACTTTCTCCAAGGACAAACTTTAACAGCCACATATTACGCTAACCTGTTAGATAAATTAGCTGAAAAAATTCGCGAAAAACGGCTGGGATTGGCCAAAAAAGAAATCCTTTTTCATCAGGATAATTCACCGGCGCACAAGTTAGTTTTTGCAATGGCTAAGCTCCATGAACTCCGTTTCGAAGTATTAAACTATCCCACATATTCGCCTGATATAGCACCGTCGGACTATTTTCTGTTCCCTCAATTGAACAAAAAAAACCCCTGGCTGGAAGAAAGTTTTCCACAAATGAAGAGGCAATAGCTGAGACGGAGCGGTTTTTTGAAGAGTTGGAGGAATCGGTGTATAAGAGCAGCTTAGAAGCGACCTTTTTTACGATGTTGCCAAAAGTCAGGATATGCCCTATGATGCCATAGAGCAGCCTATGCAGAAGAGGAATTAAGAGAAAAGGGAAATAATGATATAATGGAAGGTATTTTTAATTTTCACCTAGTATTAAAAATACAGACTGCCATGACCGTGCAGCATGGGTTTTTCAAAGGCGTTGTGATGTTCGAGCAATGTTCTGTTAATAAAATAAATTCAATGCAATAATTTACAACAGAAAAGGTTCAATATGATCCCGGGGTCCCATTCCCCTATCCGGCCCTGAGTCTTAACGCTCAACTGCTATCTCCAGACACTGGGGCTTCCATCATCATCACCATCATAATTACCAAAACCAGAATAATGTACTTATAAATGATCAAAACGTCCTCCAAAAATATTCCGTTCGTTTTCTAAATTCACTCTATTGCCACACGCCTCACTGTGAATAACTTAAATTAAAAACAATAATGAGCGATGAGAAAATTCACAGATTTATAATTCCAAGTCATTATTAGTTATCTTTTCGGAAAGTTTTGCAACGTTGGTAGTTATGCAAGCGGAATTGATTAAAAACGAACCGAAACAAATGCAGCACCTCAACAACTTCACAGAATAACTTAAGATATCACGCGTTCGTATCCGCGCCAATCGTCAAAGCCTTAATGAGGTTTCTAATAACTCAGCGAGTAAATAATAAAGCACAGGTGCATATTCATTCAAACGCAATTCCTGTTGGCCAATTTCAACCTGTCAAATGCGACCATTCAACCAATCAATCAATCAATCACTTGATTGCTGATTCTAGGCATTCTGCGCATGTTCAGAGGTGATTCTTCACCATTTGCATAGCAAATTCGGTTAATAAGAATATGATTTGTCCACTTTCTTGGCTACGGTAAAGTTACTACTAGAAACGTTTTAATAATTATTATCTATCTCTGCACACGTAATTATTTATTAATTTTTGTGTCCATACATATAACATAGTAAGTAATCGTTTTCTTAATTACATTTGTAATCATTCCAACATCCATCTTACAACCTGCGGTGATACATCAACGTAAGTTCTAATGCTTTCGCGGAAACAGTGCTCATCTAGGGTAAACAGACTAGCGGCTGAGGCACAGATTTATTCAACCAACGGAAGACCTCTTTTAAATAAAAACGTCATGGGCATCATATTTTATCTCAAATTTTCCATTCAATTAGAAAATAATATTTAATTCACTTGACGGAGCATTACAAATGAACGAATTACGACTATATAGAAGCAATGTCCGCTAAGCAGGACATATTTGGATCGAACGCAAGCGCCTCAATATCAAGTCCAAAATAGATCGTGGCAATTACCAACATAGACGGGCAACAAACAGTAAAGTCGCGCCTATTTTAGCCGAACTAGCAAGCAAGCTGATGCATAAAATAAGGGGGGGGGGGGGGGAATTACTCAGCACGCCATCATCTAGCCGGGCTTACTCGATCGTGGCTGGCAAGTGCATCATTGCATTACATTTCTGTGCAATTGAAATTCAACACTGGTACGCATCTGCTAACTGTTTTCATTACCATTTGGTAACCAGCAAAAAAAAGCTATCTCTTCTCTCTGAATCATTACCGGCTTCGCTTGGTGTTTTCAAAGAAACTTGGCTTTTTTTTTTCTTTAAATTCGCATGCGAGTCATGTCACTTGCTGTCCCACATTTCGAGTAATATGCGTCTTGTCGCCATCGTCTTTGAAACTTAAAATCTCCTTCGGTTTCTTTTCTCCAACTACTGGACTGTCTTCCTACGTCTGTCGCATTCTAAATAACGTCTGCAATTTAGCTTCTGACTTCGATTAGAAATGATGCGGAACGGTGTCCGGTCCAGTGCGATTGAACTCATTTCGGTCCATGCAACATGGATGCACGCAAAAACTGGTTATGCTTGACAAAAAAAAATCCAATCTATTGCAGATGTTTTAATTACGTTCGAGATCTACTTCCTTATATGGGTAAAATGAACACGTTTTGTGTGGACACCATGCAGGTTTCAAGGCGGATAATTTAAGGTATTGAACATTTATACTCGTTATGACTTACCTTTCAGTGAAGCATTGAAATCACACGCACAAGTTCTCCTTTCCTGGAAATAAAAAAAAAACAAAATAATAATTTACAAATTGATGAAGTTTAAAATTATTTAATTGCTCCTTCAACACACTGTACAAAAACTACTTTTTTGGTTTCTAATTTAACCTCAAATAACTGCCAGCCCTTTTTTTTAGCTTTAGGATTTTTTGACTTTCTTGGACGACAAAACTTCTAGTTGGGTTGGATGGTTTAAGTGACGAGTGTTATCCAACTAGGTAAGCACTCCAAATAGCGCGTTACGCGCCGTTTTGATACCATGACCTGAGGGAACCCGATTGTCAGTCAAATGCCTGTCCAAGGCAAGAGGTAATAGAGTATTGGCACTCCAACAGCACATAGGAGCACTGTGTTAGAACCAACCCAAGGAGCTAATATATTGAGCTAACTCCTTTACTTTTACTCCTGTAATTGCCTGAAGATTCTCCAGGAAGTAATCTCCCAGTGCTCTCCTTCTGGCACCTACACAGAAGGTGAAGCACGCAGCTGCGACAAGCCTGGCCGCATTTTCACCTATTTAGGCAGTGGTCTGTGCATGACCGCGACTAATTTCGCGATGACAGCACGAGACCTGCTAAGCCGCTCCAAAATTCTATTTTTATTAAAGCTTGGCCATGTCGTTCTAGAGATGGCACAGGTTGGGGACATTCCTGCCCAGTTCATCTGCCTTCTCGTTCCCTGAAATATTCCTAAGACCTGGAAACCAGAGAATGGTGATGAGTTTACCTCCTAAAGAGGCGAGTTTCTCTATACAGTCTCTGACTAGCTTTGAGGAGGCATTTATGGTAGCCTGGCTGTCCGTAAAAATATCAACGTTCGCCATTGGAGATTCTTTCATCCAGCGGAGAATATGCATTCAGAATCGCAAGCACCTTCGCTTGGAATACGCTTGCGTTGTTCGGCAGCCTATAGAACACCGATAAGTGCAAAGTTTCGGAGAAAATCCCCGCCCGACACCACAGTCAATCTTTGAGCCGTCGGTGAACAGGACGGTGTTGTAGCAACTTCCATTCCTTTATGGTTGAAATTCTGACACTGAAATTCCTTGTAAACTAAAGATCAGGTATCGTGAAATTAGACAGTAGATACCTCTCTCGTTGCTAAATGCTACCATGACCATACCAGGTGCTCAAGTATGAGCTGCGAAGTTTTTTTTTTCGAAAAAACACGTGAAATTCGGAAGAATGATAACAAGTGGCTTACTCAAAGTATGCTCCATCGCTAATTATACATGTTTCCCATCTTTCGGGTAATTTGTGGATGTCACACCAGTAAAATTCTTCCTCTTCTCCCGCAAACCATTTATTGAGCTATTTTTTTACATCTCACCAAAGCGCTGCTCAGAAAGTGCGTGTCCCATCGATGCAAACAAGCGGCAATCGGAAGGAGCCAAGTCTGGTGAGTAAGCCGCATGGGCTAGCACTTCCCAGTTGAGTGCTTCGAACGTGTCGCGAACCGATTTTGCCGTACGTGACGGAGCATTGTCGTGAAGAAAAATCACCTTGTGTTGCCATTTTTTTTATATTCTGGTCGTTTCTTGAACAGTGTACGATTCAATTTAATGAATTGTTTTCGGTGGCGTTTGGTATTAACCGTTTCATCATAAAGGACTACACCAATCTGGTTCCACCAAACGCAAAGCATCGTCTTTCTGTCAAACCGATTCGGTCTTACGGTCACAGCTGCGTTACTGCTTTACTTGAAGCCTCTGAGAATATTCAAGAAGCAATAGATAAGGATGAAATCTTCATTCCGCTTTTATTGGATTTTTACAAAGCATTCGACACTACAAATCATCGTCTGCTATTTCTTAAATTTATTACTGGCTTCAATTGTTCGTTCCATAAAAGATGAATATATGGTATAAAACTATCTTACTGATCGGTATCAATCGGTACACTTGAATGGTAGGCGATCTAGTTTTCCCCGCGTTCCTGCTGGTGCTCCACAAGGCTCAATTCTCGGCCCACTTTTATTATCGATTTTCGTTAACGACCTTCTTAATATTGTAGAACACTGCACAATGCATCTTTAAGCCGATGATGCTCAATTGCTTATTTCGAGACCATTAGGATTGTATGAAGATGCAATTGCTTTGATCAATGATGATCTCTCCTCGATATACGATTGGACTAATACTAAATACTTCTAAGCCTAAGTGTCTATTAATTGGCAAAGTTTCAGTCGACAATACCACTTTTTTTTATACAATGTGGACAAAGCCTAGGGGACAACCCTTTGATGCGTTAGCATGGTTTTGGCTGGAAGGGAAATTAGGGTAAGGGAAGTGAGGATACTTGAATGTCTTGTTGTTTTTTTGCATTACTGTAAGTTAGACAACAGCCCAGAGACGAAGTGGAGATTCCCTTTGTTCAGTCTGCCAAAAATCTGGGCATATTATTTAATAAAAATCTCAGTTGAAATAATCATATTAATTATGTCGTATCCTATGGGTCTCTAGTCATCTCAGGTCTCAACTAACTAGGCGTAAGCTCGTCCAGACTCTTCTTGTTCTCGTCTTAACTTATGGAGGTGAGATCTTCATAATCGCCTGGAAGACGCACCACCACCTTGTTCCATCTTAGAACCATCCGTGAATATTACGGTATCATAGTTGCAGTTTTACCAAGGGTACGTCTGGAGCATAGAGGCTATATATGCCTTCTTTTACCCGCTCCTCTATGTTCAGCTTCCAATTCCAAAGTTTGGGATCCAGGATTAAACCGAAATACCTGGCACTGGAAGATAGTGATAGGTTTTGGATAAGTTTTTCTGGATTCACAGCCAGTCCACAGTTCTTAGACTAACTGCTCACCTTCTGCAGGGCACCCTCCATAATCTCGCTGATAACAGAGAGAAACAACCCTGATTCCAGGATCACCACATCGTCCGCGTAAGCTAAGGCCTTAACACCGGACTGGATTATCCTTGCCTTTAACATAGTAGTTATCCATTAACCAAGAAATTTCTCTACACCGAGCTCGGCAAGAGTATCTTGACTTCAATGCGTATAAAGAGAAGTCCACATCGAAGCAGCATAGAAAATCGACTCTCTTGTTTTCAATAATTTAGATTATCGTATTTTGATAAATTTGTAGAATTCTGACAACCGATATCTCGAAAACCAAACGATATATCGAAATTTGTTATTCCCCGTTTCTAGCTTATCTCATCGAATTCTATAGCAATCCGTGGTAAAATCTTGGCGCCTATTAAGTAATCGTGCCTAGTATCTATCTTGCGCAGCATATTTCGACAATTTAAATTCGAATAAATATTTATGTGTTTAAATTGTTGAATTTGATGTGCTGAAACTTTGGGAGGGGGTCATTATCTATAATAGGATTAATCAATTAAGCAAATATCTGAGGAGTGAGTTATTCTTAAACTAAATGTAGACAATAAATCTAAAATGAACCCGTACAGTGCATATAACATTTTAAATGCCTACATACAAAAAGGGAATCATCATATTTATATGACTCTCTTTTAGCGCGGTCGGTATAAGTTAAGAAGAAAATATTGCCCAGGAAATCGCAGAAAAGATCGAAAACAAGATAAACACAGAAATACATAAATGTAAACCGGGGCTGCTGGTTCAGCACTGATTGCCTCAAGCTTTCCCATATTAAGTTAGCTACTGACATTAAATTGATTGGAATAATACTCCTAGAAGCGCCGTTCCGATGTAGTACAATCCTTTGTGGACGTCGTTTGTTGCTTACTGTAAGGAAAAGGTACTCAAAATTACAAATAACATTTAAAGAGTACTTAGATTTTCATAATTAAAATATCCCTAAGGGGCACGTTAGACATTGCTTCATGGACCGCAGCAGATAACCTACAAGATTTCAATTTCTTCATATATACCGTCTGAACCAGTCCGTTCAGACGGTATATATGAAGAAATTGGTCGGATGATAAAAAAACTCAAAGAAAATATAATGTCTATCGTACACGTACTTAATTACAATCTTTTTGCTCGGTTAAATTTCCTGTCAATTCAAAACTGGATCACTTAAAAAAAAATAGAAGAACGACTTGGAAGTGTAATAGGCGGCTCATGTCCGGACTCCAATGCGGCAATTCAACTTTCTCTGTTTCACCGAGAACTAAATTAATTGTCGAGTGACACGATCTTCATCTGGTTGTTAAGACAAAAGCGAAAGGAAGTACACTGCTGAAGCGAACGAGAATATTTTTTTTGTTTATATTTTCACGATAAGAAAGCGTAGAGGCAGACAAAATCGTTTAATTTCAAATAATTAAAAACCAAAAAGAACAAGCCTTATCATTAGCTCCGAACTAATTGAAATTAATTAGTTCACGTATAGCTTCCTTCTCGTTCTAGCAACTAAAAGTCAAAATAATGTGAATGCGGAAATTTCTACTGGTCTTCGTTCCAAAAGGGCTAGGCTCGACTTATGCTACAACGTGATTTGTTTGACGGAAACTTGGCTGTGACAGGGAATTTTAGATACCGAGCTGTTTAGCTCTGAGTACATTGTTTTCCGCCTATATTCCTTCAGGGTCTCCGTCTTATGTCTATAAAGATTTGCCTCCTGCCTGGATGACCTCTCACACACCTTGATGCCTTCCGACGAATTATTGCTTTTAGGTGACTTCAACCTGCCTGAAGTTGGCTGAGAGTTCTCTCACTCGGATGACGGCTTGGTTCCTTCCTTTCAGTCTGTCAATCAATTTGCTTCTTCTTTTATAGATGGCCTTGCTTCTTCAGTCTTAACACAGACTTGTAGCATATCAAAGGATCGTCTTTTCTACTGATACTGCTAGTACACTGGTAAGACGATGCGTAGTGTCATTTGTTCCTGAATCGCCCTGCGCTTCATATTCCTCTTTTCATTAATCCTATTATGTGCCAGATGACGTCTGTTATAACTTCAGTAAGGCTGATTTCTCCGTGATTAACAACTGGCTCTCAGCTTGTGATTGGTGTAGCGTCCTCAACGAACGAGACATTAATGAGGCCGTAAGATCTATCTATAATTTACAGTCTGTTTTACTTACTGTGTACCTATTTCTAAATCGAATAACTCACGTTCTCACCAGCCTTGGTTTGATAGCTCCTTAAAACGTTTAAAGAATGTTAAATGTAAGGCCTGCAAGAGGTTTGGTTCCTCTAGTAGCGTCGCTGATTATTTAACTTACGCCAACTTACGCAGTCAATTCTTATTTGCCTTAGCGTTTTCTTATAATACGAGGGTCATTTAATAATTAAAGAGACAAATTGGTCTGTCGAAAAAATGGTTGGTAGGAAAAGTTTAGTACTTTTAGGACTTTAAGTTGGCATCACTGAGATGAGTCCTGATCAGCTGTTGGATCAACATTGCTGTGTTTATAACCTCAAAATTAAGTTTAACGATGGCAAGTCTACTTGAAAATTCCACATTGTTTAGAATCACTAAAGTGTATGGTGAAAGTCAATACTACTCAGATATGCTTTTGTACAAATTGAAGCCAACTATGAGAGAGAAACGTCGTGAATCTCAGAGGAGAGACGTGATTCTCCATTAAGACAACGCACGTCCTCACACTGCTCAAGTAACCCGTGAAACCATCAACAAAATAGGCTGGGATTTACTGCCTCATCCTCCTTACAGTCCCGATTAAGCACCATGTGATTTCCATTTGTTTGGTCCATTGAAGGAGGCGTGGGGAAGAAGTTCCAGGATTACTAAGATTGGCTCAAACACCAAGTCAAAGAGTTCTTTGCAGCCGGTATAAAAAAGTTAGTAGCCCGTTGGAAAAAGTACATAAATGTTGGTGGGGATTATGTTGAAAAGTAGGAAAGGTTTTGTTTTGTAAAAGGTTTTTCTCTCAGACCAATTTGTCTCTTTAAATTATTGAATGACCCTCGAAATTATATTAACAGAATAAAAGCATCCTTGCGAGTCAATCCTAAGCGATTTTAGAGGTTCGTGAACGTCAAGCGTAATTCATCTTCTTTGTCTTTCGGGGACAGCCCTTGATAATAGCAACTCTCTTAGCCGATTTTTTTAAGACTGCGTTTTTGGACGACACCAGCGATATTAGCTTTAAGGATTTTACCCATTTGACGAGGTTTTCACCGACTTCTCTCGAATCCAAAGACTTTTTACTTGACTAAGCTACGATTTTGAAGAAACTTTCTACTTTGGCTAATAGTTTATCAATTAGTCCTGACGGTATCCGCCACCGCAGTCGTGAAAAGATGTGGTTCCGTTCTTACTCCTATTCTGTGTTATTTATTTAATCTCTCAGCTCGTTACGGTGTTTTTCCGAAAGCTTGGAAAACCTCATTAATTGTTTCTCTTAACAAAAAAGGTGAGAAATGCAAAATTTCGAACTATAGACCAATTGCTAATCTTTGCTGTATATCTAAGATTTTTGAGGCTCTTATTTGCGATGTTCTTAACTTCCACTGCAAACCGTTTCAAGATGGCTTCATAAGGGGTAAATCAACAACCACCAATTTATTGGAATTTTCAAACTTTTGTATCTCTGCAATTGAAGCTGATAAGCAAGTTGACTGTATTTTTACTGACTTTAGCAAAGCTTTCGATAGAATAAATCATAAAATTATTATTATCAAACTCTCCCTTCTCAGGTTTCCGCGGGTTTTTGTAAATTGGATTTATTCGTACTTATCTGAACGCACTCAGCGGGTTTCTTTTCGTGGAGCTCTGTATTATGTTATTTTCAACACTTCCGGTGTACCGCAGGGCTCCCACCTCGGGCCATTGTTATTTATAATTTATATCAATGTATCTATGATTCTGTCTCAATTCAAATATTCTTTATTATGCCGACGACGCTAAGATATTTCGCACTGTGTCAGACAATACCGATTGCCTACTTTTAAATTCTGACTTGGACGCCTTTCAGCATTGTTGTTCCATTAACGCCCCCCCTCCCTAAATCATCTATGTCTTTCTCACGAAAAAGAGCTCCCTTTCAATTTAAATTTACCATAGAGGGTTGTCCTTTAACAGGTGTCTAGCTTAATTTAAGGTGTCTGGCTTAATTCTAGCTTAATTTTAAGGTGTCTGGCTTAATTCCCAATTTTTTTTTTCGAGGATGATTTTGATGCCATAGTTACCAAGGCTAATATGACTCTGGGTTTCGTGAAGAGGTGGTCAAAGGAATTTGATGACCCCTACATTACAAAACTTCTATATTGCACTTTTGTCAGGCCTATTCTAGAATTTGCCTCGTCAGTCTGGTCACCGCTCTACGCGACACATATCAATCGCATTGAAGCTGTTCAACGGAGGTTCGTAAGGTTCGCTGTTACCAATACCATTTGTAGCAAAGAATACGTCTCAATAGTCATGAATAAGCAATTGGACAAATGTAACCTTCCTTTAAACAATAAAAGTTGTTTTTTAAAAAATAATTGAATTGGCCTAATTTAAATTTCTCTAATATTCCTATTACCTTCCTTTTGTACCTTTCGAAAACTTTCATTTACAACGTCTGTTGTTTTCTTGTAGATATTGTACTTTCGCTCAAAAGTAAATGGGCGGAAAGGTAGCGAGCCAGTAAACAAAATATTTCTTAGCTGTCTAGATTGCTGTTCAACGCAATTTCTTTGTTCGCAGCTCAAAGTAAAGATTCCGTTTAATCACGATTAAATTTTAATCAACGCTTCACGGATCACAAATAATATACCTACAAAATTCTGCCTCATCTTTCCCATAAATTCTATTGAAAGTCAAACGAAAATATAAATTACCTTCCACGATGGTAAGTGAAATATCTATTTTAACGAAATGATTAGCAGTCTCGCAGCCTCTGATACGTAAGAAGTACCAATTCGGGTAAATGGGTCACCGCACTCAAGTTTTAATCGCTCTGCCAGATCAGCAGTCGTCGTCACGTTGTAAAGGCGGTGACTACAGAAGTGTAAATCCCATCCCAGAATAAGGTACTGAGCCCATTATCGTGCTGACTAACGTGTGATTATTTGACTAGCACTTTCACACTGTCCGTCCCGGGCTATTAACTTTACTTAAAATCAACGCCGTGATTGATTGGTGACGGTGCGTCACCTCCTACTTTTTGAAAGTACTTAATGTGCAAAAGGATGCTATCTTCGAGATAAACCGTAATAATTGACATACATATATTGTGTCGTATCAGGTTATTCAGTTAAAATAATGCCAAGATTCTTTCAGATTTTTTTCCAAAGTAAAGATCGTGTAGACAAGACTTTGGTAGGGTGGCCACTTTTTTTTCAAGTCCTAATTTCTTTGACTTTTCCCGGATTTCCAGATAATATTTGAGTTTTTCCCCTCCGTTGTATCGTGAAACTATGTAAAGAATTTTAAAACATTTTTATATGCTCCTTTTCTGCTTCCATTAACGTAACTGTTCCAGACATTATTTTTCAAGCTGTTACAAGCCCTGATATTTGGCCAAGAAACTCTATTGTTGGTAAGTTTCTTCCTAAACCACATCGGAGCTCGACCACTTCATCAAACCGAGATTTCTCTCTACTACTCCAAAGTAAATGGACTACGTTCGAAAACGACTCGCCTTTTGTTTAGCTCGACTCAATCCTGTTTTGACGTTGTTTGTCTAACCGAGACTTGGCTGTGTGGGAGGATTGCTGATGCCGAGCTTTTTGGTCCCGACTTCGTGGCTTTCCGCCGTGACCGAAATCTGTCCGCCCTGGATGCTGTTGTTGTCAGGGATGTTCTGTGTGCTGTTCGCTGCAACCTGACAGTGCGATTGTTGACTTTGCTGAGCATGATCTTTTGCGGCTACCTTTTTAGAATATATTTGTCGCCACAACTTATCTTCCATCAGTCTCGCACCCTCAAATTTTTGAGCAACTGTCTGCTTCTGTCGACAATGTTATGGATCTTCTGCGCCCGTCGGATGACTTTTTGCTTTTGAGTGACTTCAATATGCCTACTTTGATCTAGGAACGCTCTGCGAATGACTTTTGCCTGCGACCCTCGTTTGCTGCTTCTCCATCACATATATCTGCCTCCATATATGGTGTAGCTTCCTCTGGACTGTTGTAGGTCAACGACGTGGTGAACGAAGCGGGTAAGCTTTTAGACTTGGTGTTCTCTTCCGACGCCTGTAGTACTATCGTAAGGCGATGTCTATCGCCCCCCGGTTCCTGAGTCATCTTCCGGTGCTTCAGGTAGTTTTTAGTTTTGATCCTGTTGTTGTTGTTAAATTCTGCTTACCCTTCATACTTAACGAATGGTTTTCCGCCTGTGATTTGTCGAATGTTTTAGACGAGTGTGATGTCGACAAGACTGTTTTAGCTTTATATGATGTTTTTGCTAATTGTGTTCCCACATCTCGATCTGGAACCTCTCACGCATCTCAACCTTGGCTCAACAAGTGTTCACTTAAAAACCTTGAAGAATAAAGCTTGGAAGAGGTTTTGTACTTCGAGGAGCATTTCTGACTATTTCGCGCTGTCTAATCTCTCGAATCTCCCTACTTCGGCTTCTAAGCAGGTTTACTGCATTTTTACGGATTCTAATAAGTTCTTTGATAGAATTAATTATGAGATTCTAATTTATAAGCTATAAGTTTTGGGGTTTCCGTCAGTCTTTGTCCAATAGTTGCGTTCTTATTTTTCTGGTCGTACACAACGTGTTTCATTTCGTGGTGCACTTTCTGATGAAATTATTAATTCCTCAGGTGAGCCTCAGGGTAGCCATCTGGGATCGCTGCTTTTTATAATTTATATTAATATTATATATTTGCTTCTTACTGACTCGAAAATCCACTGTTACTCTAACGATGCCAACATTTTTTTTTGTGTATCGTTTCGGTGTTAATTAATGTTTATGTTTTTCATTTTCAAAAATAAATTTGTAAGAGAAATACAAATTTAAAATAGTTGTGCATATCTGAAATGCATGTAAATGAACGAATGTAGCTGAAACTAGAGAGAGAAATGATAACAATTGCATCCAATGTATTCAAGGTGCTAAGCGCATTTTTTCTGTGATAAGAGTTAGTCTATAATTAATTCTCTTGACTTGCACTTTGGAGTTTTATTTTATTTGGCTGTTCTGCTCGCCTAAAAATATTATTTTAGTTTTAAGAAATTGAAACAGTATAAGCATTAGATTGTTTCTAAAAATTTATTAAACAATCCCCTTTCGTTTTCTTTTACCCTTATCTAATTTTACACGGTATCCTCGTATATCCTCGACGTTTCTTTATTTTCTTTAGATCGATTTACACGGTTTACAGTTTAATTGCCCATCACTGGGCATTATTGGAATAAATTTTCAATCAAAAAATCGAATAAAAATTAGTCCAGTAAATATTTATTTGATTTTCAATTTATTTTAAGCTATTCGCAAATAATTATTTTTTATTTGGTACTGATTATTTAAATTTCAAATAATTATTTCTTATTCGATTATAAAATAATTATTCTATAGTTGATGTCTCTTTATGGAATAATTATTGGTTTTATTGTGTCCATTAGTTGAATTTAAAATAATTATTTCTTGGTACACGCATTTCATATCACAAGGTGTCTCGTACTTAGGAAATTTCGATGTTTACAGTAAAGATTTTAGTAAATGATACCATAAAACAAATAAGTATTCCATAAAGAGACATCAGCTATCGAATAATTATTTGATAATCGAATAACAAATAATTATTTGAAATTCGAATAAAAAGCCCCAAATAACAAATAATTATTTGCGAATAATTCATCAAATAACGAATAATTGTTTGATTCGCAAATAACGCACGATGGATTAAAAATTAATTATTTTAAATTCAAATAATCGACGCCAAATAACAAATAATTATCGATTCTCCAAATAACAAATAATTTTTGTAATCAAATAAATTTTTATTCGATTTTTCAATTTATTTGAGTTTTTAGCTTTTATCTTTATTCGAATAAAAAATGCCCATCTCTGAATTGAACATATCCATCTATTTTGTATGAATTCTGTGTTTTACATGATTTCGTTTTTCACCATTTTTCCAGCCACATATCAACCGTGTAAATCGAGGGATGAGGGTGTATACTTGTATAGTATTTCTCTTATCACCATTCTTATGCTATTTTGTATTAAACAAAACTCATTTAAATAACTTCGTGCGATTTGATTTAAATCAGGTATTTACACTTTTATTTATTTATGTGTTCCTTACGTACCATCTATTCCTCGAATTTTGGGATTTGTCTAAGAAACCAGCAACTCAACTCTTTGCGGCTATCCTAAGAGCATATAATTAGCCAGAAATAATAACCGAAATGAATTAATTTCAAGGAATAGAAATATAAATTTCTTTTTTACTTTTAAATTTCTCAGAAATAGACTTCTAGAGATGGCTCCATTTATAGCGTGCTAGAATGGACCTTCATTATCAAATAATTTGAATTTATGGATTCCCAAAATTCCCTGACATTTCTCTGACTACTTAAATTCCCTGACGTTTCCCGGTTATCCAGACAGTGGCCACCCTGAATAATAAAAATAAATCGATACATAATTCTTATTTTATAACAGAAAAATAGAAATTGTGAAATAATGTTAAGCGATAACCAATAATTTTAATTGAACAATTTTTATCAAAAAACTTACAACACTTACGGTCCACGGTTTATATTGAACATAAAAAATAATTTCGTTAATGAAAATTTAAAGTAATTCTTCTATAATAACTAATATTGAATTAAGCACACACAAAAATACTAATAAAAGTTAAAAGCTCGTAACAAAATATTAAAAATTATGATAACCATCTTAAAAAAAAATCTCGATCCTGCCAGGAGTCGAACCTGGAATCTTCTGATCCGTAGTCAGACGCGTTATCCATTGCGCCACAGGACCGTTCGCACAGAGGAATCTTCTTAGCCGCTCTGAACTGAAGACGCAATCACGTAATCATCACGAAATTAGCTGATAAAAATATATCATTTCCCCTCTCTTCTTGCTTCAAAGCATATCAAGCGGAGCTGCGTTTAAGTATTGTTTACATCAATCGATCTATTTCTGGACAAACAAGTTGAAAAAGTTGCTTTCGTTCCGGTAAACCCGACGACTTAACTCAATTTACAAATCAAGCAAAGATGCCGCGTGCTTGTTTTCGGATTAGTCAAGTCAAAACATTGCGGAGTTAAATTTCAACTTCAGAGCAATGAAAATATTTTCAATGTTGAACAGAAAGTTGTTTCAATGTTATTTCAAGGAAATCCTGTAAAATATGATTTCTGTTTATATGCTAAAAATCAAGTTGACCAAAATACGCTTTTTACTCGGAATATTTGATTGGAAATTTAATTTAATGCCTAAACTTTGGAAGAACACTTTTAATTGCATGGCAAGAATTTTATATTTTTAGTGTGCGCACAATTATTACTCCAAGTCCGCCGAACCTACAACAGACAAATTGTCTAAGGTTTGCTTTCATTTTATGGAAAATGGTCCAAGTATATAATTGCAAAGACTGTTCAAATGTGCAATCAAATCTGAGTCTCTGTCTGAGATCTTTTTATTACACCATTAACCAAGTAACTTCCGTCTAAACTCTTTAGCAAAATCAATGGCAGTTCTACCAGAAATTTATGGCCACTTTCACTCTGACTGGTTCGCGTTTTTTCGGCCCCTTTTCAACGCTATATCTATTGCTCCTGGAATCAATACAATTTAGCTGAAATTGATGTTCATTAAATTAGTGACAATAGACAATTTCTGTTTGGCTTTAGCAAGAAAAGTTCTCACAAATAGGGTAGACGTAGTTATTAGGTATGACTCACGGGAAAATTTTTCATGCGTCCTCTCCCCCTAAATTTTATCATTTCAGAAAAATTTTTTTATTTCTAACTAGCTTTGCTCAACCCAATGAAGTTTTGTTTGCTGATTCAGCTATGACTGTATCGAGAGGAGGTTGAAATAATTGCATAAATGGGAAATTCAAGTTCGTGGAAATAGAACGAGTGGGCTCGTGCTGAAGGATTCTCATTCTTTAGGGAAAACCAGGAATTAGCATTGATGAGGAAAAAATAAAGTTGACTGTAAGATAACAGAGGCCTGCAAGGTTTTCCCCCCTGGACAATGAATAGCTGTTTCCGAAGTAATTTCTCCCGCTGAAACCGAATCCGGACTCAAAATTGCTTTATCTCGTCAGGTTTTTGAGATATTCTAACGTAAAAGTGCAAAAACACTGTATTTTGTCATATTTGAGGTTATGTAGCACCGCGATGTTCCTCTTTCAAATGCCGTTGAGTTTGCTCAAATAGTTCAATACTTTTAACTTTAAGCGCGCGTTATATTCGACATCTCCTAGTTAGCTACAGCAGCATACGAGCGCCAGGTTCGTATTGTGTTCCAGGCTTTAATCTTAGAGGCTTAAGGGGGGATTCTAGTATCTCAGGTCAAAAAAATTTATTTAATTTTTATTTCATAAATCGCTAGAAAAACTACTCAAAAATGTGCATGCCAAATATACCAAAATTCTAAGTCTTTCTAGGCCTTTTTCGAGGTACCAGAACTTAGTGAGTAGTGAATAGCCATTTTTACTTCCAAAATATTCACAGAGAGTCAGGCCATTACTAAATCTCTCATGGGGGTATATACTACCTCCAAAACGGTTGTAGCATGACGGTCAGCTCTGAATGATATAGCTGAGCATCTGAAAGTACGACTCATATGGGTGCCTGGACATAGCAATATTCCGGGTCCGTATTGATTCGGACACTAACCACCAGCTGAGAAAGCCGCTGGCCACTTGCAAACTGGAGCTTTCGCAGACATCTCTCAGGATTGCAAATGTAAGTTGGCAGGAGGAACACACCTGCCTGATCACCCGACAGATATGGCCCAAGCTTGACCCTAAAAGGCCGAGAGCTCATCTTACTCGGACGTAAATTAATTAGCATTACCGTGGCCGTTATTACGGGCCACTGCCTCATAGGTAAACACGCCGATAGACTAGGCGCACCTTCAAACGACTTCTGTAGGAGTTGCCATAACGAAGAGGAAGGAAACCAAACTCCACCTCTTCTGGAACTCCCCCTACATTGAAGAGCAAAACTCCACTGACGTCAGGGACCTAGTTCGGCTAAGTTAGGGCTAAACCCTCTCCGACCCAGTCAATATTTATAATGACATCTCGAGAACTAGATTCTACTAGAGACAGGGAACTGGCTCGATGCACAGGGAGTAATAGGTTTACCCTCTTCTTATCTAGGGATTTTATTGAGTCTAATTGCAGCATCAATTGTGGTATCACAATGGGCCTCCTTGGCCTAAGTGTGCCTTTTTAGGCAGCCACTCTACCCTAGCCTTCACTTCCAAAAACTCTAAAAACTTTTTTTTCCAAAACTGCACTGTCTCAAAATAGTAGAACAGATATAGAAGAAACTATTACGAATATCAAGTCCGGATAAAGTGTATTATTAGTTCTTTTCTATATTTTTTTTTGAATTCATTCCCTTCAAAATTTTATAACAAATAATATCCTGTTTGATTTTTTGGTTTCAGATGAAGCATGATGAGACGCCCCTTCGTCATTCGGGCAACTTTTCAAATTAAAAAAAAAACTATACTTACTTAAAATTGTTATTTTTTAATCAATCCACAAATTTATAATGTTTAAGCATTAAGTAAAATAATGAAAGAAAGTTTGAAACCAATGCATTGAATTTATCATGTTTAATTAGCATTTGAAAATGACCTTTTTCACGCGCCGAGTTACTAGAATCACCCTTTAAGGTAGCGCAGTGAAACGGTATAAAAGAATTAATAAAAACTCTAAGTGATCATTAACAATAAATTATGGCTTACCTTACAAATGTATGGCAAATACAAGTAACAGCGTCATTTTTATCACCTCAAGATGAACTGAAAATATAAAAGAAAAAACTGTTAATATTATAATAAAATAATAAAAATTTAATTACTTTCAATTGAGCTCCGAAAGAGCAAGTACATTAGGTACAAAATATCAATTCAAAATTTTTACAACTACATAATTTGGATGTTGCTCTGCAAAAATGATTCAACCCACAAGGACTCGAAAAATGAGTAAGGAAAGTAAAGGAAGGACTGTTCTTTATTACGCAACGATAATTGGTCTGTGAATTTAGACACCGAATCAAACGAAAATTCGAGTTTAATAGCTAATTCGTTTGACCAGGGGATGACCATGTTGGCCCACCAATTAGTTAACCCACTTTTCGAAAACAAGATAATCAAAAAACAAAAATCAGGACTAACTTCATACTTTTTTCAAATTTTATGAAATCCGAAAATCGGTAGCTACTTTGATTGACCATCGTTTGGCCACGTAAACAAACCCCCTAAAATTGTTGACGCACCCGTTGAAAAAAAGTTATAAAAAAATTTGTTTTTATATTCAATGATTTCTCATTTTGGTACCACATCCTCATACGTTTATATTTAACACTCTTGCATATTTTCATTCTCAGTCAGGGCTACCTTCACACGCACTAGAGCCATCATTAGAGCGAAATTGAATAATCTGACTTTTGTCCAGGTTTGATGAGCTTTCGAAAACAACACACCCCTAAGTTTGTTGGCCCACCCTCGCATGTTTTTTAAAATTTATGGATGACTTTATACTCTCCCTGGTGCCATTATTAGAGCGAAATTGAACAATCCGACTTTTGCCCAGATTTCACCTGCTTTCGAAAACGTTAGGGATGGAGCGACGTGAAGCTCTTGTATCGCGCATTGTTATGTCTCAATAAGGCAACAAGCTAACAATTTATTTAGAACGGTGTATCCAGCCCCTGTCCCAAATATCAGAATTATATTCGAATCTATACCTAATGTGGGAATTGTAGATCAGTGCCAAGTTAGATGGAGTTAAATATTTCTTACATCTAGCAATCTAGCCATTGCAAATATATAATCGGTTCAGCATTAAAAGTGAGAGATAAATGTTATTTATAAAAAGAAGAAATAAAGTACGTGAAAGAACTGAACCCTGAGGAACACCAATGTTTATGTCATAGAAATCAGATGTAGCTTGGTGACAATGTTTCCGTCGTCCGTCAGAGTCATTATTAAATCTCCGGGTAAGTGACCAGTGCGAAAACTGTACTGGCAATCGTTATTCTCTAGATATTGTTACTTTCTAGATATCTTAGAAAACGATTAGATAAAACCAAAGTAAGTGCAATTGACCTGCAGTTAGAGGTGTCGCATGCTTTTCCTTTTTTAGGTATCAGTTGAACATAAGCAAGTTTCTATGTAGACGGAAACACTCCTGTTGAGTGTGGCAGGTGAAAAAGTTTGCGTGCGC
Source organism: Leptarthrus brevirostris (assembly GCA_964036015.1). Taxonomy (NCBI): domain Eukaryota; kingdom Metazoa; phylum Arthropoda; class Insecta; order Diptera; family Asilidae; genus Leptarthrus; species Leptarthrus brevirostris. The sequence continues at coordinate 101,405,361 of OZ038375.1, forward strand.
CTCATTACTGAATACGATTCGATTGTAACCTAAGCTAGCAACTGACGCAAGTACAATATCACTTTTTAATCTCATTTAATTCGAAATTTTCTATATTTACGATCGATTGCAATCGAATCGTATTCAGTAATAAGGCGTCAGGTTCAGGCAGTAGCAAATAACTTCCACATAACATCCTGGTCAAAATTTAACTTAGCCAGACTAATCATTGATTTGCATTTGTGTTGGATAAAAATACAATTTATAGTAAAACAAAAAATTGTATGGTAGGGTGTAGGCCAATATCAACCTTTGGGAGTTACAGGGTGATTGAAAAATTTGCACTTTTCACAGTATGCCCATCACTATTTTATTTTTAACTTTTGATCTGCGCAACGCAGAGATATCAAACAAACGCCAAAAAACTACCATCCCAATGACCTTTCCAAAAATTGTCACAATGTTTATCTAACTTCTACCAAGTACAGTCACTACCAAAAGTGAAGAAAGTGTTTTGCGATTACCTAAACTTCAGCATTTTCTCAATTTTTGTTTGTTTGAAATTCGTGTAATTAATAAATCTCTTTTTATTTTTGTTTAATTCTCCATCTTATTACCTTTTCAAAAAGGTACAACATGACAAGGTAGAGAAAGGATTAGAAAAACCGCATCCTTAGAAACTCGGACAACCTAATTATTTTTTTTTGCACTTTAGGCAGGAAAAACCTTAAATAAACAAAAATTTTAAGACAAATGGTTGAAAATGTTTGTTTCAGGTACACAGGTAATTAGTTTTAATAATTGTTCGTGTAATTTTGTTTTATTGCCGATTTTAGCTTGTGTTAGCTAGAGTTCAGGCACTAGTATCCTGCGCTCTGTTACTAATACCTGATGGAAATTTTGCTATAAAAGAAGGTCAGTCAGCAAGAATACCGAACATAATTGAAAAACAAATCGATAGCTACGAGTGTTCTTAAGCTAAAATTATAAAAAAATGGAAAAATTCTCTCCGGTTCCTTTAACCCCTTCTAGGGCATAGGGCGTCTACATACACCGACTCCCCACCTGGCTCGATTCTGCGCCAACCATTCAACTGTGGCCACGATTTGTTGATCTGGGTACATTCCCTCTCGACGGATCTTCTCCATGTGTTGCGCGGTCGTTCAATTCGGCATCTTTCTTGGATTCCGTCGGGATTCCAATCTAGAGTCTGCTGTGCTATGTTGTTTGTTTTTTTCTTAGTGTGTATCCTTGCCACATTCGCCTGCGAATACTGGTGTCTATCCTGTCTTGGTCTGTAAGGCTGTGTAGGTCTTCGTTGGTAATGACCTCCGGCCAATGGATGTTAAGGATGCGACGGAGACACCGGTTGACAAAGACTTTTAGCTTAGATGTTATTTGACAGGTCACTTTCCATGTTGAACATCCGTACAACAGAACAGATTTTACGTTCGATTCAAAGAGTTTTGTGCGTCTATAGATGTTGTTATTGCACCATATCTCAACAAGGGTATTAAATGCAACTCAAGCCTTATTGATGCGAGCCTCTATCTACATCAGCTGTAATTATGCTTCCGAGATAGCAAAATTTATCCACTTGCTGCTCTTCCAGATAAATTTCATGTTGTCCCCTGGAGTCGAAGCTCATAAGTTTGGTTTTAGTAGCACTTTTAAGGAATAATCGGATATAATTTAAATTTATTGCGTAGTAGACTGAAACGAAAATGAAACGAGCCCGAGACGAGTCGGAAAACGATAAGGAGTACCTATCTTCAGTTAAAGTTTGGAGGGTTATTCATTCATTAGAGTGATGTTTATATCATCATATCTTAGTCCAAGGATTACTGGAAGGAGATTACGAGAGAAGATTAAAATATTGCATTTGGCTTCTGGAATGCGACATTGAGAACGGGGCGTTTCCGGGTTGAATTCTGTTGACGGATGAATCGCTGTTCACCGAGGATGGTATCACAAACTTGCACAATCTCGATACCTGGTCGTAAACTAACACACGTAGAATAAGGGGACCTCCTTCCAGCCTAAAAATTCTGAGCCATTGTGTATCATCGACACCCATTTAATAGGACTACTCATTTTGCCGTAAGTACTTAATAGCCATAATAGCCCCAACCCCTGCCAAAACATTTTCTGTTTGACTAAGTGAGATCTATCACCACACTTGTTTTGGTACACCCTGTATAGCTCGTTCTCAAAGTAATTAATTATTGATGTTATAATATATAATGTAAAAGTACTGAATACCTACTAAAATCACTCAAGTAATATTTTTTCCCAAAAATATTGTACGATTCGCTTTTATCATCGTCTCGAATTCTTGGCTTGGTTATAAATGGATATTCTAATTTTACGCGATGCAATAATAACCAGATATCAAGCAAGCAATTAAACATTTCCATTTAATTTTACACTAAAAACTCATTTACCTACTCTAGGAGAAGAAGAGTTTATTTCCCCGTAAAGTATGTAGTTCAATACCTTCTCGTCTTGAGTGCAGTTTTATAGCTTTTCAACACTTTATGACTTTTTAACTTGACATTGAAATTTTTCAGGCGACCTTGTTCATTGTGGAAGGAGCAATTAACCTGCGAGTAGAGTACAACTCTTCAGAAAGATGTTGAAGATTATTTTAAGTGTTCTCTGTGTGAATCAAACAGAGTAAAAAGGTTTCGTGTAGATTGTAAACGACTAGCAAATCACACTTTAAAAATAGCGTTAAATCAGAATAAATAAAAGCTTCCAGATTGCTATTATATTATCACCAAAATTAATTTCACATCTTTGCAGGTATCTTCATTTCAATTTGTAAGTTTTTCCGAAATTAATTCTACGTGATATAGAGTGGGGTTTGCAAGTGAACTCGCATGTCCTACAGAAAAAAATGTTCCTAAAATGAATAGACATTTTCAGCGCATCGGGATGATATAGCGTACAGTTAAATTCCTTATTCCAGAAACAAAAAGTTTAGGAAGACACGCACACAATTACTATATGAATTTTGTGACAAAACTGAAATATCAGTGACATGGATTGGACGGAAATAGAATAACGCACTGTCTCCGAGTGTTACAATGAGGAAGAATCACTCATTCAGAGCCTGCCGGATTTTTAGTAAATATTGAAGAAGAAAACGTGTAAAGGGATGCAAGTAAGCACGTGGCTGGGACAATACGTGCAGGAGACACAAGGCAAAGGGAAAGACAAAATTCTCCGCTGGAGCGGCAGACTTATTTAGATTTTTTTTTCTGGCGAGACAGACGTACATAGAAAGCACTTTAAAATCTTCTATCTGGCACTCTTGGAAATTATTGACATTGCAAGGAAACGTCTGACAATATGTCTAATGAAATATAATTTTTCTCGATGTTCGTGCACCGGATGCTTTTAGCATAACTGAAATATAAAAATAAAATATGTAAATTATAAATAATAATAAATACGCTCGCTTTCTTTGTTAAGGGGCTACATACATACACCTAGGTACCTCAAAAAAATAATTTTTTTTTCTGACAGTTTTTTTTTAGTACTCTTTTAGGAGTAACTCTTAAAAATTTCAAGCCAATATTTCTAAATTCTCGGAGTGACACAAAGCATTTTATCACGCGCTGCAGCTCCGTTTTCATTGCAGTTTATCTCAGATTTTAAACGCGGTGATCCTCATATCTCGAGAACCGATCGATAGATTCTTCTAAAATGTTGTACAATTATGTAGGAAACCTCTGTTAATTTAGGTTACTATCTCACTTTCTTTAAAAAATTAAAATTGTTTAAACAAATTACGAATAAAGGGAATTTTTTCAGAGAATTTACGTACATAAAGTTTGAGTGTTGCCAATTTATCTTTGTGGAAATAATTTTTATAAATTTATCAAAACGGTTGACACGATTTAGCTCATGAAAATCGTCTAAAACAAAAACTCGAAAAAGATTTAGTTTTATTATCCCCTTGGCTATCGTTTCACGAACGGAATTTTCACAATTTAAAAATTTCGCAAAATAGCCGGCATTTAAAAAAAAAATTTGCTTTTTTTCATGTGTTTAGGGCCAAAAACAACTGTAAAAATTGTTAAAATGTAAAATTTTCAAAAAGCCTTCGTCAGACGATAGCGACATGTTCTTCAAAGATTTTGATAAAAGATTTGAGTTAATCAATCAATTATTTTTCGAGATACCATCTCAACAAGTGGAAAATCACATTCAAAGATGTACATACTGAACGAACCCACAAATTTCACATAGATTACAGAAGAAACACACCCAGGCATATAAAGTATACAATAGATCGTCTGGATGTCCTTGGTAAAACTCGTAAAACAAGTTTTCTGGCTGGCGCGAGGGAGCGTTATAAAAACGGCACGCAGAGCTGTGTCAGCCTCTGACATCCCGAAATTATAAGAGTTCCGTATATCATTTCCAGGGTTATAACACGTTCTAGATTACAAAAATGCAAAAAAATATCCAGGAGGGTTCCACCTTCAAATTTTTAAAAAATCAAAATATTTTTTATTGCTTATTTTGAAAGTAAATATCATCAAAAACATGTTCTTACCGTGCAAAGAGTGAAATTCAAGTTCAAAAGTTATTTTTATAGTGTTAAGTCAGGTGTAAGTCACCTAGAGAAGGCACTTTTAGCTTTTCAAAACTTTAAACGCGTTTTTCTCAAAACCACGTTTTTTTGAATTGTTGACACGATTTGAAAAATAACGTTGTTGTTGTTGTTGCATGTATGCTTGTGTGGCTATGGTCCGAACTAGAATCTAATGGATAGCTTTTGAATTTTCCGATTTTCAGCCGATTTCCTAACCAAGAAAAAACGAAAATTTCGAAAAACAGTCGCTATTTTGTCATTTCTTTATGAAATTAAATTATCCTAGTTCGGACCATATCCACTTCCATACAGAAGATGATTCTATTTTATTGTTTTCTTTACCATAGGTCATCTAGTCGGCCGATATCATGTCAACCACCAATTTTCAGCGTGCTTTTCATAACGCTCTTATGGCCCAAAAACGGCTTATATAATTCTAAAAATTTTCTTTGAATTCTTAAAACATCAATAAAGAAATCTGGGAAGTTTCAAAATTATAATTTTTTTCTTTGTATATAAAAAAATGTTTAAAAAAATTTTTGTTTTGAAAATTTAAAGGTAGGAACCCCCCTTAAGGGGAAATAAATTTCAAAAATTCGTTTTTTATCGTTTTCTTGAGGGTCTTTGAGAATACATCTCTCGACGATTTTTTTAATTTCCGAACTGGAAGTGCTTCCATAGATCCGTTTTTTTTTTAGAAATTTTACTTATCCCAATTGCTAAACTTTGCGAATTCTCTCGGAACGTAATTTTTCGAAGCGGTGGGCGTGATTAAGCGAAGACTATTGACCCGATTTGATTTTTTTCCTTTCACTTAGTTCGTTATATAATAATCTTTAGAATGACATGTTAGTTTTTTGATTGAAGAATTTTCACATACTTTATATGCGTTTTACTATAGTCATCGAATAAACGAAATCATAATTTTGCCCATGGCTTGCCGGGTATACCCCCTTGGGGGTATTGCAGTCGTAAAGCACTATTTCGCGGCCATTTTTCAAGATTATTTTTCTCGTGAAATAGTTAATTAATATTTTTGATTTGGGTTTTTTGCAATGTTTTTATAAAGCCCCGCCTCACGCAAAGGATGAAGGTGGCTCTCGTATAAGCTTTGCGAAGGCACATAGGAATGAGGGCGCTACGTATTGGAATACTGTAAGTCATCCTTAACCTATATAAAAGATTATCCGAAGCTATGTAAATAAATTGTTTGTTGTCTCAAACTTCTCTAGGCTTATTTTTCTGACGAACACACCCCTCATGTCTTAATTGAAGCAACGCAATTTGTCAGAAGGAGACCGGGAGAATACTTTGATGAATCCTGAATTCTGCCACTCTGATCAAATACCTGCTCCCTCCTCTCTAAGCTGTGAAGGTCCCGGTCCTCTATATTTTGTAGAGGGCACTTTTCGAAAGAGTCAGTATATCTCAAGGTTTTAGATAACGTATTTTAGCCTTATATAAATGAACGCAAGATAAGCACAATACCCTTTGTCTTTATGCAAGATGGTGCACCATGCCACACCACAAAATCCGTAAAAGCCTACCTGTCTTCCCAGAATATTCTTCTCTTATCCTGACCAGGCAATTCTTCGGATTTGAATCATTTTGAGAATGTCTGGCAAACTCTTAAATCAATTGTATACCTTCGCCATAATCCTACAATATCCTCCCTTAAAGAAAATATCCTAGAGGTGTGGCGTAGTGCACCAGAAATTCAGTCCTGAATCATTAGGTCAATTTCCAGCATGCCGGAAAGGGCTGAGCACCCCCTGTATAATAGTAAATTACACAACATTACATTTTTGTTTGGGTTCTTATTCATCCCTGGATTAAGAAAACACAAATATGGTTCTATACCAACGACTGCAGCTCTTAAGTTCTTTTGGTATAATGGAAAACTACAGTCACATTTTACACAATAATTAGTATTTATTACTACCAAGAAATTAAACTTTTTTAAACTTCGTAAACACATTCAAGACAGTCCAAGCTGTCCGTTTCGACATTGGCAGTCGGTTATCAGGCGGCATACAAATTATGAAGGTCCATAATCAGTTCGTTGCATATTCATAAGAAAATCCGATGTGCATGTTAACCAGCCGCGTTAACCACAAAACGTCGTAATTTTCTTCGAATTTCACTTTTTTCTCAGTTAAAATTACAAAACACAACTCACTTGTCATCATCGGTATAAAAAAAAATGAAATAAAAAAAACGCAATACCCGGTTCCCTCGAGCAATATAGGCCTGCTTGCTTTTATGCGGGCATGCCATGCACGATTGTTGCAATGGGCGGCATCAGTTAACCTTCTGAAGCAATCGCAATTATTTGCATTTAAAGTTGCATGGAAAATGAAGGAATACTGACTGAAATGTGACTATGTGTTGCAGCGAAAATGAAAAATTACAACAGAAACAACACAAATGGTTTCGGGTTAGGAACTTTTCTTGTAACCACAAGTGTGTACGCAATGTGAGCCCGCTACAATTACAAATTGGCGTAACTTTTCCTACGATAATTGCACTTGCTACCAATAATTTAATAAAATTTACCTAACCACATTTAATATTTTAATTTATTTTACACAAACATAAACATTTTTTCTTTTATTTAATTTAATTTTTACAGTAAATTATATATTATAAATATTTAGTTTATTTAAACAATTAAAAAAAAAGACTTCGATCCTGCCAGGAGTCGAACCTGGAATCTTCTGATCCGTAGTCAGACGCGTTATCCATTGCGCCACAGGACCATACGTCACTCAACCCTAATTATACCACTAGTTTCTGAGAGAACTTCCTTCGTGGACCGCATGAAATGAATAGCGTTTTTTTTATTTTCTACGCTACGACCATTGTTTACACCTCCCAAACTTTACAGCATATTTCTATTTTCCCCGAAATAAAGTGCGATTGACTTCTATTAATATAGAAACGAAAATACAAAAGTAAGCTTTGCAAGAAAGAGCTTTTAAAAGTGCCCAAGTGTTTCTTGCCTAGTTTCACTGCTACACTGGGACGTGCGTCAATCTTTAAACTGAACCGTGTGTTAAATACCTTTCACCACTTCAATAATGTTCAAATGTTTACAAATTGATAACGGAAGTTTTATAATGCTATTGAATAAAGTTGCCACGAAAAAAAAAATGCTGGCGCTGTGCTACAATTTGTACAATGACCCTATTGCTGGTTGATAGAAAAATCGGAATTTTCTGTAATCTCGAAGGAATAACATTTACTGCAAAACTTTATGTTGTGTGCAATTAAGACATAATGAAAGTTCAAAGTATGAAATAATAATAATATTTTTTTTATTAGTAAAATTAGAGACCATCTTAGAAAGGTTATCCCAATATTTAAATAGAAGTTCATTCTCCTCCTTAAATTGACAATGGAGTGTGTCAAAGGTGTATAAATTTTTTCACATGATAACAGTTTTATAAATGGGTCAACAGCACACTAATTAGTTCCTTCGGGCATTAACACAATAGAACAATTACAATTTGATGTCAATTGAAGCCTTTGTCTTGTACCGGAAGTGCCGCCGTACAGCTTTCTCGGGGCATACGGCGAAATTAAAGGTTCGTGCTCTTACATTAATGGAAGTTACTTAAAAATTTGCTTGTCAAATAATTTGAAAAAAGCGAAAATAACAAAAGCAACATGCAAATGAGATACAGAAGACGATTGTTTCTCTGTCCTACTTCCCGTCTATTATCACTCAAAAATTTGGTATGCAAATCTTTAGTTTAAGCTACAAAAGTGTTGATGGTGGTGAAGCATAACCTAACGGACGTTGATCCCTATTGAAAACCTCCTACTTTTGTTATATAATAGCACACTGATTGCACCGTTATTTTCAAGTTTTTCTTATCTATTTAACATTCAGTTTTGGTGTTATATAATGCATTCACAAATTCAGAGAATGTCTTCTAAATCAATTCAAATTTGCATTTATTAAAGCAAAAGCAATTAGGCACTTAAACTGTCTTTATTGGCGCTTGCAGCAATTCAATATTGAAAGTAACAAAGCTTTTACATACTTTAAAGTTAGAGGCAACTTGCTGGAAATTTGAAAAATTTTATTAAAAAAAAAAAATTGTCATAGAAAACAATTCATGTACTGATTTTGCAAAGAAATCCAAACAATTTCAGAAGCGCACTCCGTGAAAGTCTTTTTCTGGGTCTTTAAAGTTGGTCAGGGTCAAAGAAATTATCGATTTTGATGATGATTGCTTGCGTCTATTCAACGAACAATTTGTTTCTTCAAGTTGCTGTGTACTTTGTTTGCTTGCCCGCGTGTGTTCTAAATTTTTTCTTCGGATGGCACCGTTTCGAGAAACATTTAGAAGAGAAAGCGTTTCAAAGCCAGCAGTAGCAGCTTACGGCTGTCAATCTTGATTCATCCATCACAAGTCGATTCTAGTTGGATTTATGCAAGTCATCTTGCGGCGATATATGTTTTGTTTTTTTCGTCTTTGGCACCATGGATTTATGCGGCAAGTTCAAGGGTGTGTCAAAAAAATTATTTCTGTCTGCCCGGAATTAAGGTTGTTGATACTATTGAGATGGGTACGGAAGGAAATGGGTTTTCAATTTTTATTAGACGTATGAAACTCAAAATTGAAGAAAAACATATATTTTTTTCAATATATTGTGCACTGAACCGTAATTTCTTCTCCTTCTCCATAAGTAAAAAGCATCAACTTCAATGATTAGGTTCATAAAGGCAGACAAAGTCAGAGGAGATCTGTCGCAGATCCTCGACACAAAGGCCCTTCTAAACGAGCAAGTAAGTAGCGCGGCGTGTAGTAATTCAACAAAGAATGTTCAACTTGATGCCAACAAGTAGGTATACGAAAAACGATTGAAAAACAAAAAGAAACGCTCATAACTAGATATAGAGGAGCCCTAAAGAAGGCAGATGTTTCGCTTGGCTGAATTGAGTTGAAGCATTCCGATGAGCCTCACAAGAAGGAAGTGCATTGTCCCGAGACTATAAACTTGGCAGAACCAAACGAACCCATTTCTTGTTCTTCTCAAGCTCTCGATAATAAATTGCCACGAGATCACTTGCGATGATGAATTGAAATGGCAAGCGCTTGATTTTATTTTGCACGTCTGCGAAATTAATTAACGAACGGTTGTAAGAGGAGGGCGCAGAATCAGATTATCGATGCGGTAATTAAGTGGAAAAGAAATCATTAATCTTGTAGTGGACATTTAAACAGCCATAATTGTATGAATGCTTATTTTGAAGTGATTCACTTCATGTGGTCGCATTCAGTTCAATACTTGAATTGCACAAATATTGCAAAATTCAATCCACTGTTTGTGACTTAAGAAACAGCAAATTGACCGATAGATTCTGATTAGAATTAACTAGATCTGCGAATTGATCCTTATCAAATTAAAAGAGTTCGTTAAACTTTAGATACCTTAAAGGAAATGCCTGAGGAGTTTATTTTACGCCCTACTAAATAATACATATGTAGTTACATATTGTGTAGATGATTGCTCTGTTCCATATACAGTCAAACCTCTTTTATCCGGAACTCCAATAACCGGCGACCTCCAATATCCGGATAAATTGTTCCCTGTACCTTCTTAAAATTTTCACTCTAATATCCGGAAAAAACTGTAATATCCAGACATGTTCTGTCGAGTTATATTTATATACCGTATTTACTGATGTGGAGTGGGAGAATCAAAGATATATGATCTGAAAAAGAATAAGGAGAGAATTAAACAATTTTTTATGGAAGGCGACTCCGTTATGAAAATGGAAAGTCGTAAAACGGTACGACAAGCGGAAAATTCGAAACTGGATGAGATTCTTTATGAATGGTTCCGTCAACGGCGCAGCGAGGGTGTACCAATTTCGGGTCCAATTCTAATAGAGAAGAAGATGTTTCACCAGCAAATGGCTTCAGAAGTTCAAAAATCGACATGGAATTCATGTACTGCAATCTTCGGGAGAAAAGCTTTCCGCTGATAATGAAGCTGCAGTTTTATTTGTAGACGAATTAGCCTGTCTAATAGAAGCTGAGGGTTTGACGGAGAACCAAATTTACAATGCCGATGAAACTGGTGTCTTTTGAAAAGTATTGCCAAGGAGAGCTTAAGTATTGAGCAATGAGTCTTTTATAAGTGGAGTAAACGAGTCTAAGGAGAGAATTACCGCTCTTGTATGTTTAAATGCAGCGTGCATGAAAATTCAAACCAGTGGTGGGCATTATTCGAATAAATTTTCAATGAAATAACGATTTTTTAAAAAAATCGAATAAAAAATTATTCGAATAAATTTTTATTCGATTTTCAATTTATTTTAAGTTATTCGCAAATAATTATTTGTTATTTGGTGCTTTTTATTCGAATTTCAAATAATTATTTGTTATTCGATTATCAAGTAATTATTCATAGTTGATGTCTCTTTATGGAATAATTATTTGTTGTTGGTTTCCATTAGTTCAATTTCAAAAAATTATTTCTTGGTACACGCATTTCCTTGTGATATGAAAGTCTGAACTGGATATTTTCGTAAAATGTTAAAAGCAGCTGTGTTCAAGAAGCCCTCCGTTTAGCGGGTTCATATTATCTGAATTTAAATCTCTTAAGGGTACTTTCTCACCATACGTTTTTTTCATATTTTGATTGTCTAATGTTTTAAGAAGGTATGTAAACATTTTAAATCGAAATTTTCAATAGCTTATACAGGGCGTTTCAGGTCTGATGTGTCAAAATAAGTGGGGTGATAGATCTCACCTAGAAAAACAATAACTTTTATGGCAAGGAGGTGGGCAATCTCAACCAATACTCAACACAGAGACATCAAACAAACGGCAAAAAACTACCATCCCAATGACCTTGTCAACAATGTTGATCTAACTTCTACCATTGCAGGTACAGTCAAAAAGTTGTTTTACTATTTTATACGAAATTAGAAATACGTTGCGAATGAGCGATTTTATTATTATATTAAAAAAATGTTTGCTCCGAAGAAGTTTGCAAAACCACCAATCGTTAATCGTCGCAGATACGACAAAAGCCATAAGGGGCAAAGTTGTATTACTCGAAGCGCCCTCTACGCTAGTATCGCCGCTTTTACCATACTTTCAGTAGAAGCCGAGATAATTTGAAAACAATTTTTTACCAGTGCGTTCGTGACACTCAGGGTAGTCTGAAATCACATAAAAAAAATCAGCCAGGTAGGTGATCTTGTCACGATACCATAGGGAAAATCTCCGTGTTGCGTTGTACAAATAAATAATAATTAAAAACGAAAAATTATTTGCTTCGTCTCTCGGTAAATATTTTAATTTTATCTCACGAATCTTATGATGTACCTACTGACTGAGTAGAAGCACAAAATGATCCAAGAAGCGTTAAAACATCTTTATCTTTATGAGTAGGTATTCATTCTTTCCGATGTTTCAAGTACCTACGTGCGTAATATTTTCATGTTGTGGTTTTTTTTTAAAGAAAAGTGAACAACTTTGAATGACTTTCTCTCGCCAAAAAGTAGTTACTTGAGGCGAGATATTGCTTTTGACCTTTCGAAATTTCTCTACATCTTAACACCTTCGTGCTTTCAACAATAAATGCGTTTAATCTTAATTGAAGTCTAAATTAAGAGTTTTCTTAGAGAACGTTGTGTCGTTTGTGTCAGCGAATTATACAGTTAGAGTACAGAGAGAGAGTCAATCACACAGTCTTGAAATTATCGACAAAACAATATACGAAACTCGATCTGCAAGTCTGTAATTAAGCTACCGATTATTTCAATTAAATTATATTTTCTTATAAATCTTGTAGAATAAGTTCGCTTGGAAAAGTTTTTCCTTTGAAAGAAACTAGTTTGCGACTCAGCACAACATTAATAAACCCATAAAACAGAGGGAATGGAAACACTCCCTTTATTGCAGGACAATAAGTCGAATCCACCTGAATTGCTCAACTAATAAAACGCGTTCTCGCACACACACCTTTTCTACTGTAATTAATTGCGGGAGGGAAATTAGGGCGAAAGTCGTGCAACCTATCCCGCGTGAGTAGTGTACATGTGAACAGGAAATGTGTAAGCAGGTTAACCAGGGGAGAAAAGTGACATACCCTTCTATGAACGGAATATGCTTTTGAACTACTGGGCGATACCGGTTATACCAACTTGAAGCAGCAGTTCATGGAGTGGAACATAAAACAGGACATTTCTAACAATTTAGGACCAGAAAGCTAAGGCTCCCACATAAAATAAAAATTTATTATAAACCTCACATTAAAGACGATTTACACGATTAACTTAAGCTTGTGGCATGGCTATTGTTTAGTAGCCAATATCATCGAATTAGTTTATTTGTGCGCTTTAAAGGTGACTACCTAGATCCGCACAACAATTCGAAATCGTCTTAAAGCAATTAACAGAAGACCAACAACCCGAGAAACGCAACTAGTCCAAGAATTGCTGGGTATTATCACGCAAGGGGCAGTGTCTTGCAATGGACTTGTAGGGGTTTCATCGGAATTTATCCTCATTGAAAGGTGTGCTGTGTTTTTCTTCTACAAAAATGACAGGAAATTATGTGAAACCACTTATGGGAAGTAAGGAGGTGTGGAATATCTAGTTAAGTAAATTTCCGGTCATTTTACATAAGACTATTGAACTCTACTGTCACTAGTTTAGATAGTTTTTAAAAAAAATCGAAACTTGTTCACTGGATGAGAGGCAAATAATATTTGTCGTGTCCAATGATTGATCATCGACAGAAGCGTCAATTAAAAAGAAATCCTTCAACGGACTTAATACAGGATTAGACTCGTGTGAAGTTAGCAACCCCTTTTTTTGAAAAACGCATATTTTGTTAGAGTTCTTAGTAGATTCGATATAGTACTGCAGTTTCTGATAGAAATTTTGAATAGTTCAGAAAATTATAGGCAGAAATCATTAAAAACAAAATAGCGCGTCACACGAGTCAGGATGAGTTGCAAAACCCAGAGAAAACATGAAGCTTAAGTTAAGCAGACTCTAACAAAGCAATGAATCTCTTGGGTACTTGGATTAGTCTGTTGGGCGAACAAAAGCAAATACAACTTTGAAAACTGTTTCTATCCACTGATAACAATGTTCTCAATTAATTTATCGAGAATGCGAGTTTTCTTTGTACATATATATTTTCCAGGCACTTAAGAAGCTCGCCAAGAGCCTTAAAAAGACATACGTAAAGCATTTGCGACATACATCGGTGGCTGGAAAATTTATATGAACAAAGAAAACTCTCATTCTCGGTAAATGAATTGTTCTCATTGTTCTAGTTATCAGTAGTTAGAAACAGTTTTCAGAGTTGTCTTTGCTTTTGTCCTCCCAACAGACTTACCCAAATACCTAAGAGAACCACTGTTTTCTTAGAGTCGGATAACTTCAACTTCATAGAGAAAACGTCAGTAGTGTAATGCAAAAAAAGAGATGATTTAATGTTCTTACTCCGTAATAATCATCATCGTCACTGGCTATAACGAACCATTAAGATTCTTAGCCCCCTCTACAACAGTACCCCTCCAGATTGTTCCAATCAATGCAATATCCGAAAGTGCCCCTCCACGTCGGCTAGTCACGTTAAAGGCGGCCTATGGTACCCACCGGGTTTCCCTTCACAATTAATTTTGGGCTCCTTTTGTAGTTTATTCCAGATTTTATGAAGGTCTTAAAGATCTCGTGTACCTTAATTCATTCTTCGCCTTTAATCTCCGTGTTCTTCTCAGACTCTCCGCTCGAACAGTTCTAACGCTCTAATACTTTTTGTCGTTAGGGCCCAAGCTTCCCAAGTCGTAGGTTACCACAGATCTTATTATCGCTCAATATATCTCCTCTTTCGATCTGCGAGAAAGGAGACGTGGTCACAACAAGGGCCTCAGCGAGCCAAACACCTGTGTGATGCGGGTTCGAATATCATATGTAACACCATTGGTGGAGTTAATACCGAGATATTTGAAGGAAGAATCTGTGCCTCGATTCGAATTTCCAATCGTTAACCGTGTTAAATTTTTTCTGGCTCCATGTCTGTTTGATGTCGTCAGGTACTTCGTCTTTTGTTCGTTGATTTGGAGCCCCATAGTGCGAGCGGATTCATTCAGCTTTCCTACCATTTCTGTATTATCTGTTGGTCTTCTACCCATAAGGTTCAAATCGTAAGCGTATTCATGAATTTGATTCGCTTTGCCCTGATGACAATATCCTGTATTTCTGCAGGACGATGTCCAATGCCAGATTGAGAGCATCTTCTTGTCTCAGCCCTTTGTTTATTGGGAACTTCTTCGAGATATTATTTTTAAGGCTGTGACTATTTGCACTTAGGAGTACTTACGTGTATTCCGTGTTTACATGTATTCGGGAAAGTTTGGCTTTTACGTCAAAAATTTTTTAGACTTTCTGGGAGGAAGAGGTGTATTAATCAGTCTTTTAGTTGCTTTATAAACTGGGACTCCGTGTCAGCAGTCGTGATATTGTTCCAGTATGCGTTTACATCCGAGTCCCAATGCTACTAAATAAAAAATTCCAAAAAAGCATAAAATAATTTTTAATTTTATATCTATTACCACACTTTGAAGTCGGTGCAAATCAAACAAACCAAACAACTACAACAAAAGTATTTAATCGTCATTTCTTATGATCCCGTAAGCTGAAACGTTCAGGTAGTGTGATGTATTATTTTCAATTGTGGTACTGTAGTTGTTTTATTTGTTTAATTTGCACCGACTTCAAAATGTCGTAATAGAAATAAAATAAAAAATTATTTTATGCTTTTTAGCGCTTTTTGTGAAGTCGGTTCAACTTTTTTTTTAAAAACTATTGTATTTTTCACTTCTTAGTGTCTTTTACTCTATACAACGAAGAAAGAACCATCCAAATCGGTCCACGCATTAAAAAATTAAGTTTAACCCCCTACCCCACCTCGATTCCACTAAAATTTTTTTTCATGGTATCAATCAAGGAACATACTCTACCGAACAGAAAAAGACTTATCCAAATCGGTCCACGCGTTACGAAGTTAGACTACTGCTCCCCCCCCACCCCTCACCATGGGACCAAATTATTCTCCTATTAGCAATGGGGGATCACACTCTATACAACAGAAAAAGAACCATCGAAATCGGACCACGCGTTACAAAATTAATTTCAACCCCCACCCCACCAAAATTTTTTTCCCTTGATATCAATCAGGGAGCATACTCTACCCAACAGAAAAAGAGTTATCTAAATTGGTCCACGCGTTACGAAGTTAGACTACCCCCCCCCCCCCAACCCTAAGCCAACTTTTCTTCTCCTATTCGCAATGGGGGATCGTACTCTGTACAAAACAGAAAAAACAACCATATCGGTCCACGCGTTACAAAGTTACGTTCACCCCCACCCTACTAAAAATTCTTTTGACATGGTACCAATCGGTAAACATATTCTACCCAACAAAAAAAGAATCATAAAAATCGGTCGACGCGTTACGAAGTTATGCCCGGTCAGACATAAAAAATAAATAAATAAAATTAAAAAAAATACACGTCGAACTTAGAACCTCTTTGTTTTTGGGAAGTCGGTTAAAAAGTAATTCCATCTACGTTCAGCGCCAATATCTCTTTTATACTGCATTTTCCGGCGACGACAAACTCACGACAAATTATTTGACTTATGTCAGCGTTAATAACTATTACTGCTAAGTTGATGGACGTGTTCTGTACCCCCTACCAGTGGGTATTTTACTCCGCAATGGAAACAAATTAATATCGGCCGGTCGTGTAAAGAAATTTTTATATTTCTTTCTCTCGAGTTTTAAGCAAGTGCCCGGGTAGAAACTGCCAATGTTAAAGAACGGGTCAAACTCGGGCCTTGTCTTGGTAAGCCAAATCTTGGTCAGTTACCCTTGGTTTTAGCCTGGGCCAGTTGCAAATGCCTAGACTGAACCAAGATTCAGATTATAATATTATCCGCTATTTACCGGGCTAATACATTATACACGTGCAAGCCATATCATGTTAACCTATTAATTTATTTCTGTTATCCTTTCGACAACCTCTCTTATATTTTTCAATGAAAAAATCGATCGTTCAACTACCTACACAAATAATAATATTTTTGTAATAAAACAAGTTAAATTCTAAGTAAAAATAAATCTACATTAGATTACACTTTAGTTATGATATTTTTATAATTATTTTTGGTTTGTTAGACCTGACCCGAGTCTGGTTTTTTGGCCCCAGGAAATCAGTCGAACCGTGATATAAACTTGGGCCATTGGGAAATGGTAAGCCGGCCCAAACCCCACTAGCGTGACGATGGGTTGATCCATTGACTTATTTCTACCCGGGTGTTATTTTGAATATTTTTATATTAACTATTAGTAAATCTGATGATCAACTCTTATGATTTAAAAACCATCGTACAGGAAATGAAAATCTTTGAGCCTACAGGAAAGCGAACTGAGAACTTAAATCATTTGTATGACTGACACACTGTTAACAATTCCACCAACATCAATAGAATCTGAAAGAGCCTTCTCTGCAGCTGGACTCTTTATAACCAAAATAAGGTTATCATTAACGTATGTTTCTATCAATAATTTGTTTTTTTTTAAATTACTTTTGATTTAAAAACGAAGAAAAATGTAATTGTTAATTATTTTCCGCTAAATGAACTCTTTTTTTCTTTTTAATTAAAAATTTATTGTTTATTTTATTATTATTTTTACAAATTAATTAATATATTTTCTCTTTCTTATAAAACACTTAGTACTTTTTTAAATCTTAATTAACGTCAAGTCATCGATCTCCGACCATCTTCCTATTTCCGACCACTTTTTATTTTTGTTAATAACTTTTTTTTTAAAGCGTATAATCTCGATAAGGCCTGTATGAACATATATTTTCATTATTCATGTTAATATTCTGAAAATTGCAAATAGCTAACTTGCATATGTTTCATTTATTAAAATGATTAATAGTGAAGAATCCATTAACCAATAAAAATCTTATCGAAATCCTTAAATTCCGAGTTTTAATTTTAAGGACTTTGTATATAATATCTAAGCTTATAAATTAATTCATCTTATTTTTTCGTATCAATCGACATTGATCTTTGATGACATATAAAAATAATTATTAATTAGTATGGTTTATTTACGAAAAAACAATAAAAGAGTATGGTCGCAATTGCGCCACCGACATTATGGACATAGACGTATTACCGACCCCTGATCGGAAATAGGTAAAAGACAGGATTTCATGTATTAACGTATTTCCGACCTACCAATATGGAATGGTGGAGATTTTGTCATCGTAAATTATGAAGGTGAATATTTCTCTGGAACAGTGATCAGCACCGAGAATACGAAATTTAAAATTCAAACAATGACGATGAGTAGGCATTACTGAAAATGGCCAGAAAAAGAAGATATTTGGGAGTACCTGCTGAGTGAGATTATATGTAAGATAGAAGAACCTATAATGGTGACAACTCGCCGTACCTATGATGTCCCTAAAATTAAAACTCTACGAAATAAAGTTAACTAGATTTATAAATGTTAACTATTTTTATTCCAACACTTTATACTAATGGAAAAGAATTTATAAGTTTATGTTAAGTTTTAGAAATTGTTTTTATTAAAAGTCTCTATGGTTTTGAAATACATAAATTTTATAAACCAAATTATTTGTTCATGTAGGCCACACAGATTAGATTTTATTTATAACTATTTAACAACTTTTAAATAATTATTTATCTAGAAATAAGTTGAATTTTGCATTGGATTTGATCCGGTCGGAAATGGGCTTAATGGTGGTCGGTAATAGGAAATGACCATTTTGATGATCGGAAATACGTTTATGCGACTAACCTTAGCACCTGAATTTCTAAAAATGTTTTAAAAATATTTCTAATAACTATAAAAAAGATAGTGGAAAGTTTTTTTTAATTCTACAAACATTTTATGTACCTAAACTTAGCCAAACACATTTCTCGAATCAAAAATCTAACCCTAATGAACCACACCATCAGCATGGGCTGTTTTGCCAGAGATATCGAAAAAATTATCATTAACTACTTGGATTTTCGCGTTTTTTGCAATTTCGCTACTCCAAATTATTAAATTTAATAACATTTTTCAAAGAGGAATTCCTACAAGTTGTGTATTTATGTTCTCCTTTTTTACTTACTTCAGTTCAAAACTGGAAAAACCAGAACTTTAAGGGCGATGTCCATCACTTCAGATTGAGAACATGCTGAACTTAGCAGAACACCCCATTTTTGAAAAAAAACTAAAGAGCAATAATTTTTTTCCCGGCAACTATTTAGCAACAAATTCACTTAATAATTTAGGCACCGTCCCGATTCTGTAAATTAATTTTTCATCAAGGTGTTCTGCTAACTTCACCTGAACTTAGCAGAACATCCTATTTTTTTTTAATAAAAAGCAACAAATTATTTTTTTCTACAATTAATTAGCAACTATTTAGCAACAAATTATGAGAGGGTTAGATTTTTGATTCGAGAAATGTGTGTGGCTAAGTTGAGGTACATAACATTTTACATTAATAATCCGTTTTTGGAAATTTGTTTTGTTAAATACTTTTTCTAAATTAAAACAATTAAATAAGAACCAAGTTCAGTGGTCGGATATAGGTAAATTTACGTTAAATATGTTATGACGGGAAATCCCGGGAAATCACGGGAAAAGCGACCGGGAATTCCGGGAAATGAGAAATCCTAGTTTCAACCTGTTCAGATCGTCTATCAATAACTTCAAAAATAATAGAAAAAAACGTGGACAAAATGCAAAAAAATGCAAAAATTTGTTTGTCTGTCATTTTGAAATGGAGCTTGGACAAATAAAACTAATAGGTGGACAAACGTGGACTAACGATGGACAAACGAGCACACCAAAAAAAATTTTAGCTTTGTGACCGAAAAAGAAAAGGTGTTCCCACGTGCAGGACTCTCCTCTTTAATGCGGAATTATATATTATGCGGTCAGAATAATGTATAGATTCGAAAAGCTTAACATACTGGGAAAGATGACAATCTTCTGATCTTATATATTGTAAATTAGCTGACTGATATCTCCATTAAATTCACTCCATTAAAAGGTGCTAAACGGTTCGGATTAGCAGAATTGAAAAATTTACTTTAGTGCCTTTAATTTTTATTCTAGACATCCTTAATGATACGGAATGTGTTCTTATCAAAAAAGAATTTGATAGAATCCACAGGTCATGCAAGTTATTTTTGACCAAAAATTATAGAACTAAATTCCGCACAACGTAGGTATTATTGTGTTATAATCCACGAACCGTCATTGCTCTGTTTAAATTGTTTAATGTGGAGAGAATTTAATGTCATCTTTTTGCAAGGCAAGGGCACAAAATTGTCATCCAACTTGCGCAGACTAAATATCATATGGCTCAATGAATCCTGTCCAAAGCAGAAGTAGTAGTACAGACGTGTCCGCACAGTCTCAATAAACAAACCAATTGTTTACGACAAGTCGATCCATCAAATTTCGATTCGTGTAATTATCGCTTTTCATCCTTTCATTCAGACTTCCTGTGACAATTTTGTAGGCGAGTCTACAAGGATTAAACCATAGATCAGAAACATAAAACTTCTTTTTATTAAATTCAGGATTTTCTCAAATTAGAAATTAGACAACGAAATACGGAAAAGTAACTCGCCGGCATCGCATATTTCGCCCTGCCAACACATTCTGTGCATAACTTCGCCGTATTCCCATCTCGCCATCCCGCTTGCGTCAAATAAACAAATTATCGAACTTGGGCTCGGACAAATCCCAAATGTCAAAATTCAAGGAAAAATATTTATCGCAGATTTACCAACAATACTTTATAGTAAAACAATAAACTAAGCAATATAAAAGCAACAATTTCAACAAAAATATGCAAATATAAAACGCATACCCAGCTCATGAAAAAATGTCAGCATTTACTCCTAGAATCGGTTCCCTCTGGCTTCACACAAAAATTTCACAAAACACAAATCTTATTAGAAAACTTATTTTCTTTCCTTTTCACTCCATCTGCAACAAACTTACACCGAACAACACAAGGACAATACACTACTCAACTAACACAACACAAGTGGGCCAAATATGATTTTGTTGCAATCCTATGAGAAAATTTTCTTGGCCAAACTGGAGTAACCACAAAAACATCTATTTCTGGCTTAATCCGATAAATCCATTTGCAAATTTTTTCTTCAATCTTGTTTATCCTGCGTTTTATTGACACAAATAGAAACAATATCCTTTTAATTACATAGAAACGCGGCGAGAAGAACTACAGTTTGGTGACCCCCAAGCATTTCCAAGCACGTCCAACCATCTTGAAAATTCCCACTAAAATGAAATGCGAGAAACTCGCTTGACGTTCAAATTAAGCTCTTTTTTCTGAATTCACATTTTCGTATGGTTAGTAGTGGTAAATGTTGCAAAGAATTTTGGTTCATGGATAGGATTAAATCAAAGCGAAAAAACTTTTCGCCTTTTTGAGAGCTTTGCAACAACAACTGCCATACTAGGTAGATTAAGTTGGTTGCAGTTCAATTAAAATAACCATCATTTTATTTATATGATATTTTTCAAATGAAATTCGAATTTATTGAAGGAAATACATTTGGGCGCATGTAATATTCTTCTTCATACAGGGCGTGGTTGCCTACCAATTCCATTTTAAATATATAGTGCTGCAAAAACTTCATAAATAATTCAACGTTTAAATTGAACTGTTGCCAACTTAATCTGCCTAGTATGGCAGTTGGAGTTGTAAAGCTCTCATAAGGCGAAAGCGAAAAAAACAAATTCGAAATTTGCAGAATTTGATGGCAAAAAAACTGCCAAACGCTCCTAAAACTTGGAAAGTGGCAAAGACGGACTAAAACACATCTAATGCATATAGACCAATAAACCTTAACTCTTACTGAAAAGTCCGGAAAGACTGATGGAATGGAAATTAAGGAAACATATTGGGATCTCACCATCCTCCAGACAGAGTCTGCAGGTGGGATCGATGGCTCTGCCTATCCTTACCAGGTGCTTCCTCAGCTGACAGTGTCCGGTAAGCAGGCCAGCCAGAGTTCTAACATCCGACCTGCTCAGCTTGAGGAGCTCCCTGGATCTGCCCGACGACGGTGAGGGCATAAGGCTCCTTGAGTGTGCGTGCCCCTCAATGTTGTTCCAATACAACCTATGCTCTTCACTTGCACGGTTTGTTATCAGCCTTTTAGCCGTGCAGAGAGCAATTCCACAGACCGACTCCGACCCTATGAAAGGCGTATTGGACTCCTTCCTAGCAAGTCCATCTGCCTTTTCATTCCCCGTATAGCCCTGATGTCCCGGTATCTAGATCAAGTTGAATTGATTAGTTCTGCACAGTTCATCTAGGCTCCTTTGGCATTCCTACACCAGCTTAGATCTGGTGGTAGATGAAGCAATCGCTTTGATTGCAGCTTGACTATCCGTGAAGATTAAGATGCTGCTGTTCTTATAAGCTTTTCTTAGGTTCTCGTCAGTATAGCGAAGATCTCAGCCTGGAATACCGTGGTGTACTTTCCCAATGATAAACTGAATCGAGGGGAGTTACTCCAAACCCCTGCCCCAACGCCCGATTCAGTCTTGGATCCATCCGTATACCATACTAGTTCCCCTGGACGAACAGTTGCAAACTTCCAGTTCTCACGAATCTCCACTCGTATTAGGGGTGGTTGGAATGGTGAGAATCTTGCCGGCATCTGATCAGCGACCATGGCCAACTCAGGTGCGGCTTCAAGAATCTCCCTTGTTGTCGTGTGGCCCTTACCTATGTTTCCCCCAAGGAGACCAGCGCCCTCTAGTTTGTAGGTCGCACATAGAGCCAGGCTTTCAACCTCTATATGAAGAGGTTTGATATTTAGCATGGTTTCGAGTGCAGCCGTTGGCGAGGTGCGCATGGCTCCAGTGATGCATAGGTAGGCCATACGTTGCAGTCTGCTAAGCTTACTCTTGATCACATTAAATTTTGGTCTGTGCCACCATGTAATCGCTCCATAGGTTATCATGGACCTTATTACCGATGTGTAGATCCAGAGCATTGTCCTTTGTTTAAGTCCCCAGGTAGTCCGCAAGCCCTACGGCATGCCCGTAAGGACTTCCGAGCTTTTTCCACGGTTGTTTCTAACCATAAAAAGGGTGACAGCACCGCACCCTGCGGACATCCTCTTGTGACGCAGCCCCTAATCGTCCTGTCGAGGAGACTTAAGGTAAGATCTCGAGACCTGAGCAACACATCTATCCATCGACAGAAGGGCGTCCAAAGGCCTCTCCTTCTTAGGGCTCGAGTGATCACATCAAATGATGTATTAACAAAAGCGCCTTCTATATCCCAGAAAGCTGCAATCGCTATTAACCGCTCCCTCCAGCTTGAGTACTAAGTCATGAAATGCCGTTGTAGTGGATTTTCCGGTTTGGTATGCGCGCTGCCGGACGTGCGGGGGTAAGTGGAGAAGGCACCTCTCCCTGATCACCTGATCAGTGACCTGATCAGAGGAACAATGTTAGACTCACAGTCCTCCAGATAGAGGGTATTCCCAGTGCAAAGGACGCCCTCCTTACTCACCAGCCATTATACGCCATTAATAAAATTGCGACTTTTTACCATGTAAATCAGGCTACATACGTTGGCCTGCTCACGGGTGGGAATATTTCCTGACATGCGTCGCAATGTGTGGCTGTATTCCCATTTGAAATGTAATGCGGCTGGTTAGGGGGCTTGTGTTTAACGCTGTAAAACTTCCTGCAGAACCCCATCAAGTCAGAGGGAGCGCTGGGCTTTTGAAGTTTAAGGCGATGTTAGATTGTGTGCGGTGTTTCATTCGAAGGTTTCGGATTTGCCTACTTTGATCGAATGTGCAGTAATGAAAAAAGCCGAAAGAAGTAAAAGTTCTTATCAGTGCTGACTTGATGAGGTGAATTTAAGTCAATACTGTATTGGTTTTGTATTTGAAGAACGATCTGAAATTGCTCTTCATCGGGCTTCTAACAACGTCTCAACAGTTCAATATTCGAGACACCAATTTAGAGCAATTAAAGGTCGAAGTGAAGACTTTTATATGTATATCTAGCAGCCAGTTTCTATATCTCACGTGAATACTTTCTCACTTGCAGTGACGCTGCACATTCGCCAGTCAACTCAAGTAAAACATAAAAGTCGTCGTAAATCTCAAGTTAAAGTAGCCCTTTACATACTGCTCGGGTAGATATCTCCTCTCTCATTTAGCAATTTGTGTGGTCGGCAATATGTTAAGTTAATCTACAGCAACTACAACTTATCATGCAATTCTTAATAATTCAATTAAATTTAACTTCCTACAACATTTAAAAATAAATCTGATTTCATCAGTACATCGCTTCATTTTTTCATTCATTTCCTTTCTCATAAAATCTGATTGGTGCAATGACCAAACTATCAAAACAATTCGTGGAAATAAGCCTAGAGGACAAAGTCAATCTGTGCACGCACCATAAGCAAGTGCAAATAATTCAGAGAAACCTCCACAGCGGCGACGTCAGTGACATATTAGGAAGAAAATTGGCCCGTGACTCTTTAAAATGGTCCTGTCTAGAACTATGTCTAGCCCGACTTAAATTCGCAGTAATCTCTTACTCAATATTAATTTTGCTAAAAAACCCTTTTTAAGAAACACTTTCTACAGTGCTAATATTTGCCGTGCTTATCTGACTCCATCAAATAATAAAATTGAGGTTTAAGTCCAGCTGAAGCACGCTGCAGTTATCCTTAAAAATCTTCTATTTGTTTTTACTTTTGATGTGAAAAGTTTACAGTTGGAAAACAAGTAGAAGATTCTGTCGCTTCCTTTAATAAGATATTTATTCATATGTGCAGACGTTTTAATATTGCTGGCATATATGCATCAGAAACAGTACTGAAATCAGAGCG
Source organism: Leptarthrus brevirostris (assembly GCA_964036015.1). NCBI lineage: Eukaryota > Metazoa > Arthropoda > Insecta > Diptera > Asilidae > Leptarthrus > Leptarthrus brevirostris. Next base: position 101,429,938 of record OZ038375.1, read on the forward strand.
AGTTCGGTAAGGGTGCATGAATTCTATACAGGGAAACTACCCCTAAGGCACGGAAGTATACATTTCAATGCAAGACTTCAACCTTAATTTAGTGTAAAACTTAAAACAGAGAAAAATGGAGACGAGAAAACTGTGAAGCTTCGTGATGATGTAAGGTTTTGTGGCTTATGCTTCTGTAATAATCATAAAATAACAATAGTAGCAGCAACAAACACCGAGATGGCGAAATATGTGCAAAATGTCTAAAATGGTGCCGAAGATTTCTCTCGGTTAAATATATAATATAAGGGTGCTACCGGTGTGACTAAAAATGAGCCACAAACTGCCTCTTAATTGTGCCAGTTGGTTCCTGGCAACACTTCTCGATGTTGTAGAAAATTTAGCCTTCGTTCTCTCCTAAAATAAAAAGTAAACTGTTTTACGATTTCAATATAGTGTATTTCTGTACATTTTGTGTATTTAATGCTTTGGTTAAAAAATTTCTTATAAAAAAATAATAATAGGCACAACATGTTTGCTGTTTTAAACGAATGCTTGCTCTAAGACTCTTTATTGGTGTGGCTACCATTTCGATATTTATATTAATAAGAAAATTTTATTTGGACTTTCAGTTGCTTAAAATAATTCCACTCCATTTAGCAAGCATTCACTTTATCTGAATGAATTTATTTTATGATAACTGCTACAGGAAGTACGAAAGGTTATTAAATTGTTGTTTAAAGAGCGCGCATTACCTACAATTATGATTAATATATTACAAGTGTCTCTTTTTCAGTGATCTTATGTTCAAAAATATAAAATCTCAACGCTTTAGTCGTAAACCCTTTGCTTACAATTAAACTAAAATAAAATAAGCTACTAATTACCGATGTATTTCCGCAATTCTAGTATGAGCAGGACTTTTCAAATCAAGTTAACCTTCCTTAAAACTTACGTATAAATTGCTAAATATTCGAAGGTTGGCCAAATAAAAAATAAATTAATTTGTCTTAGTTATTAATTACGAGCTGTACACGATAAAATTTTGAACTCGTTTGTTCCTAAATAAATCTGTAATTGGTAAGAACATAAAAATATTAGAAAACTGTTTCTACTTTTTCGATTTACAAACTGTACAGCTATCGATGTCGTATTTATCGGGCAGACAATTTTCATGGAAGAAATGCCGACAATTGAAGGCAACAATATCTGTTTTTAAATGTTCTTTTACAATTATTTCTCTACGACAAAGTCCGCAGATGTTTTCGTTTGCGACATATACTGCACGTCTATGAGAAAATATTACTTTTTCGTGCAAATTAAAATAGTCTGTGACGAGTATTTCATTGCAGCCGTCCTGAATTGAGACCTAGTGGAAATTTAATTTTTCAAATCTAATCAATATCAAATCGGAATTTGTCTTCAATTACCTGCAGGCTATAATCGGATAGCATTTTAATCAAGGAGTTCTTCAATCCGGGTATCTCCTGGCCTAATTTTATTTTATCCACCAAAGATTCGGGATTTACGTAACCTAATCATGGCATAAAATTATAATTTCTCCCCGATTACCCGCACAAAATAACTTTTCAAAACTTACCAACAATTCCATCGAGCAATTTTGTCATTATATGAGGTTTTTCTAGGGATTCGTTTATCAAGTCATTCCATAAATCTGAATCATCGTGCTCTTTACAAAAATTAATGGCCATCTGAATATCTTTTAGCTGAAAATCATTCATAAAAATCTTTAAATTTCCTATTGCAATACACAAAACTGACCTTATGAATTATAATGCTTAGTGCCTCTCTTGTGTTTCCCATGCGACCAAGGAGATAAACCATTTCTGGATAGAAAAATTCCCGCCTACAAATATCCAAAGCCTCCTGAATAGGATAATTGTTTGATCTTCTAAGGAACGGAAGAAGTTTTTCTGGAGCGAATTTAGCATAAAGGTTAACCAGTTTCCAGTGATATTTTCCACTATGATCTACTTTGTCTAAGGCGTCTAGATACTGTAAAAAATTTTGCAATTTAGTAATATCCAAATCCCAAGCATTTATTAAAAGCTACGTACTAGGTACATATAATCCTGTCGCTGTTCCAGCTGTTGGACAACTATCTCAGGCGGAATTTTATTCTTCTCCGTAAGCATGGAAATAGCCTTTTCTGAATCTAATTGTATTAAAGGAATAATTAATTGATGTATGACATTGTACAGATCATGTGTCCTTATCAGATCAAAAACATCCTTATTTTGAAGCCTTTAAACGTGTTAGATAAAATTTAGGAAACATTTTTTTAAGAAAATAATAGCAAGCTTACTTTAAATACATTTTAAGCGCACTATCGTATTTCTTTTCGTGTGAATATAATATTGCAAGTGCCTCCAATAGTTCGTTTGCATGTTTTGTATGGAAATTGTCATGTATTGCATTGATTACGGCAGATGTGTTGTACAATATTGGTGGCCATTCTTTAATTAGATTCAGAAATCCCTACAAAATAATAAATTAATATTATCAATCAAAACGATATGAACATTACTTACTTTGGTATCTAATTTTAAATATTCAAAAAGCACCATTTCATATACTTGAGGATTTAATTTACAATCACTTGTACGAGGTAAGTATGCGCTTACTGAGCGTAATTGTTGGACTTTTACAAATTTATAAACCTCTTCCTCCCAGAGGTTTTTGTTGTTACCGAACACTCGCAAGCACAGTTTTGCGGCATCGTCATATTGTCTTAGCGACAACAAGTGATCCAGATACAGCCTGAAATGAAATTACAAAATTTAATAGCTTCTAATACTGATGAAATATAAATACCAACCTTGCTACGTTGACTAGAGATCCTCCATTCGATGATATCACTTCCATAGCTTGTTCAAATTTTCTTTAAGGAAACAACAATATAATTCTGATTTAGTTTCTTACTGTACTAGTATTTATTAAAGTTTTTCTAAATTTAATTCTATTGCCTTTAAAAATATCTTGTAATTATTACTGAAAATTTCCCTAAATGCCCTCTACGTAGCGCCGTTCGCCACTTTTTTAGTGCTGCGGGACCACTCATCCAAACATGTTCTAAAGAACCGATTAGAGTCCCGCGGGACCAGTCTGCAGAGTCATTGACATCTACACACTGATCCAAATCATCCTCCCAGTTCTACGATTCCAACGTGAGACATGTCCTTCCCGCAGCACTTGTAGCAATACCAAAGCAAAGAGAAGCTTCTGCTGCAAGTCGGCGGCCTGTTATTCCCAGTGATAGACGAGGCTTTCGTTCCGCACAAACGATAAAGGTTGCCAGGTGCAGTTGAATGTGTCGGCCTTCCTTGCCAGGAACTCTAGATGTAATCGCCTCCTCAATCTGGCAACGAAGTGATTCTTAAGTGCACGTGTGTGAAACTGTGGGTTAGTGGGCTGTTAACCAGGCTCATCTGGTTGCATGTTCTTGGCCCCAGTAAAAACGACGTTTTTGTTATGCACATATCACGCACAAGATTATTAATGTCGCACAAGGTCAGGCATGTGAAGTATCGGTGGAACAGGGTTCCTTCACCACTACAAACCATGGTGAACCGTGTTGAATTCGCCGATCGATGTGTGACAGCTGGTTTGGATACACGAGGCTGTGATGAAACAGTTTGAATGCCACATCAGAGTCTCCGTAATTGGGCAGATAACTATAGATCACTCTGCTAGTTATGGTCCCCATTACTACCAAATCACCGCATTAACACCTAAGTGATCCGCAGGATTTGTTCCTACAAAGAGTTCGCGCAGCCGACGTGAAGTGAGTGTACTGAATCTTGCTACATCCACCAATTCGTTTAATTGTGTTGTGTGGGGTTGGATAAGTGTGTTCCCAGAAGCATCAATGATGTCTCCAAGAATTGTAAGTTGTCCTGTATCGTCCGTTACACCTCGAGCATTGCTGAACACCGAATCCACTAGCTCAGGGTTCAACGTGATCGGAATTTCTGAGAATTCCCCGTACCCAATTTCATTCATGTTGGTCTTATTCTGCCCCAGGTCATAATCGTGGAGATCAGATCCTGGGACATGCGAATATGGTAGACGGATCGAGAGCAGATAGTAGTGCTCCCCTGCGCCGCTACCCCCATAAAACTTACCCACAGCTACGAAATTAAGTTATCCCTTTCACAGAACCATAGCTGGAATGCCCGTACCTGAAGACAATGAAATTTCACGACCACGTCTGTAAGACCCAAACCACCCACCGCTACTAGTCGGCAGAGCGTGCTTGTAGCGAAATTACGTTAAGGAATACAATATAATAAAGAAAAGAAAGAAGTAAAAGAACTTGTAAGAAAGCGAAAAACAAAGAGGAAAGATCGAGAATAAAGAAAAGAAAAAAACGAAACAACCCCTGATGTGCGCCAATAACCATAAAATATCGACGTGTCTTAGGATCTACAAAAAACTCCCTTGGAAACCGTGCCCTGCACGTCACTTGATAACCGATTCCACAGTCTAAAACCTTGAATTGAGTTCAACACCCATTTTTCTGACAGAGTCCTTATAGGCGAATCACCCCGTTTAGTAATATTGGAGATAGCAAATTAGAGTCAATCCTATTTCTGTCAACCGCCAGATAGTTAGATTTGCTTCGGTTAAGTACCAAGTTATTAAGTATAGACCACTCATGTATTCGCTGAAATTCGTCGTTGAGGCGACAGACGCAGTCCTCGACTAATCCTATTGGCCTGCTGAAATATTTCTGAACGTCATCTGCATATAAATGTATAGAGACATCAAGAACTACATCAGGAAGACCATTAATATATAAGCTGAACAATAAAGGCCCTAAAATGGATCCCTGATAGGATGAAAATCACTCATATGCAAAGCAGTACACTTCTTGGGAATAGGAACCACGATAGCCTGCTTCCACTAACAAGAGCACTACGAATCGGAACATGTTCATTATACAGGTCAGTAAGAATTTGCATGAAAATATCTACTTTATGATCAGCGGAGTTGGTTGAGTAAACTCGACATGGACACCTTTAAAATCACGATAAGTTATTACCGGTTTATAAGACAGGGCCCTCGACCTAATTTTAAAGTTGAGGAATAAAATGTCATGGGCAAATTCACTCGGAGGGCTAATTTGAGTATGGAATAAAACTTTGTCAGAGTCGAGAAGCGATGGGTGAGATGAATTAAAGTACGTAGGCTGGTCATTGATCCTTTCCAAATTTAACGTTTTGATTAGATATTGCAGGTTGTCCGATGATGCATTATTTATGAGTGAGTTCACGTTAAAATCGCCACATACAATAGCGCTACGGTTTTGCACAACGGTTAGTGAGATCGACTCTTTAAATGCAGATGCTGCGTCAATGCTAAAACAATTAGGAGGACAGTAAGCACTGACTAGGACACATTTATCGAAACCCGTGTCAACCTCGATACAGAGATATCAATTGAGGCGCCGCGAGAAGAGTAGTTAATCACAAACGCTTTTAAGGAATTATGAACATAGACAGTCGCACCACCTCCATTACGCCCCACACGATCGTTAAGAAAAATATTGTAATAAGGAAGAGATAAACTTTGCGAAGAAATGTTTTCATTCAGCCAAGTTTCACAAATAAGTACAGCTTAAACTTGCGGTCCCGAAAGAATGTCCCGCAATAGACCGACCTTGTTACGCAAACTTTTAAGAGATAAGATATTGAATGGACCAATTACTCTGTCTGAAGTTTAGACAGTGGTAGCCAAAACAAAAACCGGAAAGGCTTCAGGATTTGATTGAATTCCAGTTGAATTTTATAAACATGCCCTAAATAAGTTCCTTGAAAGGTTAACTTTTCAATTTAATCTAATGTTGGAAGACGGTTATGTGCCTGACTCTTTTAAAAAAGCTATAATTGTTCCGCTACATAAGAAAGGTAAATCACAACGACCCAGCTAATTACAGGGGAATTATGTTTTTAGATACCATATGCAAGATTTTCACTGGTAGTATTGCCGATAGGTTAACAAGCTGAACAGAACGATACAAAGTTCTTTTTGATTGTCAAGGTGGTTTCAAGAAGAACTATTCAACCGTTGGCTGCATATTTCATCTATGTAATATAATTAATTTGCAATGGGCAGCTGATAAGAAAAATGCGTACTGTTTCTTTATTGATTTCTGAGCGACCTTTGATTCCGTGCATGGAGCAGCTTTGTTTTAATTATTAATTTTAAGGGCATTATATGCAGACACGAGGACTGCGGTCGGGGATGGTAAATCGATATCAGAATTTGTCGACATGAGAATAGGGGTGCGACAGGGAGATATCCCAAGTCCTACCTTATTTGCATTACATTTAAATGATCTTATTGTGGAGCTAGGTGAAGGGATTTCCGTACATGGAATTACATTACAATAAATGCTCTGATGTACGCTGACGTGATATAGCCCTTTATCGGACGATCCCCGAACTTTGCAGAAGATAATTCGAAAATTAGAAACGTATTGCGTTAAGTGGAATTTGTCTATAAATTTAGGTTTACTGAAAGTGTGGTAGGCTATCGTCTCAGCAATTAATAAAAGTACTCAATGTCTACAAGTATTAGGAATTGTCGAAACCAGATGTATTATTGTCGGACAAATACAGTCTGTTTAATGCTGCATTGTGATCACTTATTTGTTATGGAGCACAGGTTTGGGGTTATAAGGAAAATGAAGATGTTGAAAAATGTCTACGATACTTTGTAAAGAAATTATTTAGGTTGCCTTCCAGTACTCCTAGTTATATGATATATCTCGAATTTGGTGTTAACAAGCTGTTTTTATAATCCTTAGAATTATACTTGAAATATGTTGTAAAAGTTTTAAATCTAAATGATGATCGTATAACGAAAAGAGTTGACTTAGAGTGTATAAGGAGGAACATTTTCTGGGTTGCGAGTATTCCCGAGTATGCCAATGATAATCAAATTATTTTGGATTTTCAAAACTGGGATGTAACTGCTTTGAAGTTTTTCAGAGTTGAGCTTATACAGGTAGTAGAACTTAAGCATAAAAATGATTACTATGTTTTGGTATTAGCGATGACCAGAGTTGAATAAAAGGAGAACGATTTCTACTTAAGGGAAGCTGCCTTTTTGGTAGTCATTGCAGTCCGCTTGCGTATTCCTGCCAATAATTTCTGTCGGAGTTGCCTGTAAGAGGACGAGGTTGAAAGCATTCAGCATTTGCTTTGCAAATGCGCTGGAGATTTCAGGCCTTTGGCAAGCACTTCCTTAATGAATTAGAGGAGTTTGCGAGCTGCAGCTGGATCAAGTAATCACTGCATGGCATTTCTGCAGCGATCCAGGTTGAGATTCCTATATAGTAGTAACACAACGGACCATATCAAGGCCTATGTGAGTTTACTACCGGTGGCCGCCAACTAACCTAACCTACTTCTATTCTTTCAAATTCACAATCACTCTAGATCTACTTGCTGTAAAATATCATTCTGTTTCCTTATACAACTTATTATTTATTTCCTTTTCCTCTTTAAGGAACAACAAACAAGGAACAAAAGTTAATTTTAAAATCAACACTCTTTAGTAATTTCTCCTGAAAGCTGTTGTAATAAAAGCGCTGCAATCGGTAAGAGCTCTTAATTTTGACAATAACCTCTCTGTACAACTGTCAGATTACAAAGTTAACAAACGAAACTTTTGAACACTTGAGCAAAAGTATTTAATTAAAAAGCAAATGAAAACATATAAATAAATCGCAATGCGCCGTTTAAATAACTTAGTGACATTGTTTTGTGCAATGTTTGCATTTTTCTTTGGTTGCTTTCTTACAACAACTCTAACAAATATAGACAAGTGTTCAACAAAGTCCGAATCAAAACTTGATCAGCAAACAAACGAAATTTTCCTTATTATAATAATATTATCTGCACCAAGTTATTTTGAAAGGCGAAATAGTATAAGAAATACATGGTTGAAGTTGGGAAAACCATTAAGACAACCATATTTCCCTGAGGAAAATGTATATCTGCCGCAATACGATGACGAAGGATTTCTTCAGCTGGAAACAGTGGCTGAGCAAGCAAATAGCTTCCTTATGTTTTTGGACTGGATGAATAATGTCGGTGTGCATGGTAGTGGAACTACACGAAATATTCGTATAAAACATTTCTTTGTGATAGGCACAAGGCGACTAAGTTCATCTCATAGGGCTCAACTTTATAAAGAACAAAATAGTTATGAAGATTTGCTTTTACTGAACAATTTGGAAGATAATTATTTAAATTTAACGTCTAAGTTGTTGATGAGTATTGAAAACCTTGTTAAACAATATAATTTCGGGTATATTATGAAATCAGACGACGATAGTTATATAAAACTAGATTACGTGCTAAATGAATTGGTGTCCTATGACAGGAAGCTTATTAGAAGTGCAAAATCATACGGCAATGACCCTCTTCCGGAATTGTACTGGGGGTACTTTAATGGAAAGGCGCAAATAAAGTCACGAGGACAATGGAAAGAGTTACATTATAACTTGTGCGATCGATATATTCCTTATGCTCTAGGTGGCGGATACATTTTTAGTCGGATGATTGCAGAGCATATAGAAAAAAACGCAAAACTTCTTAGCACTTATGTAAGTGAAGATATTTCCTTGGGGACATGGATTGCACCACTGAGGAATGTATATAGAAGACACGATGCTCGATTTGATACAGGTTATATTCCGCGAAAGTGCGGAAAACATCATATTGTACTTCATAAAAGAACAATCGAACAAATGAAGGATTTATATGAGGAAAGATATTGCACTTTCGAATCTGCAAATGAAAAACTTATAAAGAGGCCTCTAGAATATCACTATAATTGGAAGAAACCCTCAGACCAGTGTTGTAATACTATAGCATAAGTGTTGCGTAAATTAGTTAAGTAATTAGTGAGTTATTAGTGTATGTATTAAAATCAAAATCTCCTTATTTAAGTGTTAAGTTAATCCTTTTATATTCTAGTCAGATTGACCACCTTTATCTATATATTCTACTTTAAGTGAATGTGAATATTAAGCGAGAAATAAAGGACTACGTCAATGATTTAGTTTTTTTTTTGTATAACGGTAAGAGTGACTTACCTGTGGTCTATTAACCACTGAACTCTGTCGTCCGTTTCGTAAAGACTAGCTACAACGATATCTTTGGGAGAGACAATGAAATATCGGTTTTCCTCAATTATGCAGTCCAAGTGATAATCGTTAACTTTGTACTCCTGATATCTGTAAAAATAAAATGCAATAACTATTGCTTGTACTCTTGGCCATTAACCGTTGCCGCGTCGTAATCGAACATTTTTAATTGATTTAATTTACGTTATGTCGCAACAACGGCGATGACTGGGCCTATTCATAAACGCAGAACTGCACAAGTCAGCTGAACCGAATGAGTTGCTGAATCATGCAGCTCTAGCGTAAACCTTCGTTTATGAACACTACTGTGAAAATGATCAGAAGCTCTTAAAATCCTTACCCGCGAAGAGATAAGCTGTCCGTGCAGATTTCCGTGTAATCACTTGTTTTGTATTGCAAAACTGAAAGAATTGGTCGTAAGGCTTTATTGTTTTCCGAATCACGTTCTTTTGGATATCCTAAAACTACAAGCTGATTAGTTTCTAAAGGGGCAACTCCGCATACGTAAAAATCTGTTTGGAATGTTGAGACTGAAAATTTAAGAAACGTTAAGTGCTACAAATCGCTCGGCTTGAAGATAAATTACTCGGATCCACAATAAATCCCGGCAAATCCTTTGTTGAAACCTCCACAGCATTACGTTTTCTTATGGTGCAGATTCTTATTGTGTCCACCCATCCTATTAAGAGTGTTGTGGAATTTGCCCACCGCAAGTTGCAGCGAAAATTATCTAATCTTGAGCTAAAACATAAATCTCAATTGTTTGACTTTGTAAAACGACTTTCGCTGACTTACCCTTTTGGTTCTTCCCATTTGATTAATCCAAGAGAGCATCGTTCATTTAAATCAAATACTCTAACTCCTAAATTACTGGACCATGCTACGAATTGCCCGCTCCAAGCTATCGCCGAAACAAATCCTTCTGATTCGCTTAGTACCGTTGATTTGAGACCCTTCAGAAAGGTTTTTTCGTGCACTGTTAACTTATCATCACCTGTAAAAATTACAAATGCAAATTATTGTATTGCTGCGAAGTAAGTTTGGGACGCACGTCTTACCAACAATAAACCTTTTACCAGATCCCGACCGAACATCAGGATCTAGGGCAATGGATTTAACAAATTTTCCATTTTCGAGTCTTTGGTTATTATCGCTGCTGTAAAGGCCGCATATTATTACCTACAAAAAGAAATTAGTTTGGAATCAAAGCTAAAACCTTATCTGCGAACCTTTCCATCATCTGAACACGTAGCCACATATTCACCTTTTGCATCTACTGAAATTTGATTAACTGCAATTGTGTGAGAAAAATGATTCTGCTTGTTCAGGAATGAGTCAACAAAGTTGCCCTGATGATCAAGCAAGTAGACGCCTCCAAAAAATGTCCCGAAAAATAAAAACTGCAAGTTTAAAGAATACGCAAAGTAGTTTCCTATATTTCTTTAAATATATACTCTTGGATGAACAGCGACGCAGCTAACAGCATCCTTGTTTAGAATTGTTTTTAAGTCGTTCTCAATTCGAACATATTTCAGCTTTGGTTCCACTTCTTCCTCCGTACTTTCAGTTTCTGTGTCCTTGGTTGAGATAGAAAATACCACGCATTTGAAATTTACAGATTTATTACTTAGTTGTTAGCGAATTCCACGGGATACTTACGCTATTATTTTCTGTCATAATTCACCTAGATTATTTAGGTAGCAATAAAAGATACAAAAAATACATCACAGGTAAACAGAAATACGAGACTTTACTGAAGTGCCACAATCATATGTTTTTGACACTTTGATATTGCACTGGATTGGATTGCATGATTTGATCCATGTGGCGCTAGTACTGCCTTGTGTAAAATATGTAGAAAAGGATAGATACGGCTTGAAGAAAATATAGGGACAAACAACATCGCTACATTTTATGGATTTGGCAGGCGGTAAACGAATTGTTTTTTGAGAAATATGAATAAGAAAAATGAAAATATTCGTCAAAGAAAGGGGGAGTTGAAAGACGTTAAACGAGAAGTGCAATCCACAGGTAAATCGGCTAAGAAGAACAAAAGGAAAATAAGGTAAGAACCTCGCGATGGGTGAAGTTTTCTTGCGACTCCTGCATCCATATTGTCATTCTTAAAAACTTTTCAACATAAGTGAAATAACAACAAAAAGAATATTTATTTTTCAGTGCTTCGAATGGAACTGAAACGACATTCCACAGAATTTGGACACGAACTGTTGTTATATTTTGCGCAATGGTGGTCGTGTATTTTTTCGCAACAAGAGGAAAGGAAAAGAAATTTGCTTCTGTGCAGGAGCGAAACCTTGTTCGATTCCAGAACTTAACATGTTCCCCGGAATTCAATTTGGATGTGTCCAAGTTTCCTAAGTGCGCTCCATCATATTGTGGACGATTCGTAAACGATCGGTTAATTCATATGCGTGAAGTTGAAGTTTTATTTGATCTTGCTAAAAATGGCATAGCCATAGGCGGCGACGGGGATTCAATACTAGATCTTCATACAGGAACAGTTACAGCGCTCAATACGTCTGTAGACATATACAATACGACAAAAGATGCGAATTTATTCTCCGAAGAACTTTTGCTCGCGTATAAGGTATAAAACTAGACTAGGCATTAACAAGTAACAAACGTTTTTATTTATTTATTTCAAGAATATTAAATTAAAGATTAGAAGAGCTATATCGGAGCAATTTATGATAGAAGCAGATTCTCTGAATCTGGCATATCCAAGTTTCATCTCCAAAACTACAAATGTGACGGCAAAACAATTCCCAGACAAGTATTATCAGCCGCATGTGGATAGAGTAAGCTGCAGATTAATAATATTCGTTTTTTATATAACTCCGTTTATTCAGGAAAAATATGAAGGCTACCATTTTACATCACATGTGTATCTCGCAGATTATGGAAAGGATTTTACAGGAGGACGCTTCATTTTTATAGATAACAAGGTAAACATGACAATCGAACCTGTCCGGGGTCGGGTCAATATCTTTACATCAGGAGCTGAGAATTTACATTTTGTGGAAAGGGTTTATACGGGCGTACGGTAATTGTTACAAATGTCCTCTACCCGTATCACAGAAATTTTAACGTTCTTCAATTTTCAGATACGCTTTAACAGTCTCGTTTACTTGCAATCCGAGATATTTTTCTTCCGAGCCGCCACTAAAACCCCGCGACAGCTCAAACCCACTGATTACAATCAATCTTAATTTAGGTAAAAAGAAGAACGAAACTTGAAGAGACCAGAAATAAGTAAACACTCATACCGTGAATATCTAATCATCTAGAATTTAAGACTGAATGTTGTAAAGTGATTTTAGGCAGTATTTTTCCGTTTTCTTTATAAAAGAAACCAGGATACTCGCACATTCCGTGACTGTAGTTCCCTCCCATCTGTTACAAGTTCGTTATACGACGAGTGCCCTTTTAAAATATAATTCAATTTTATGTTTTTTTTAAATAAATTGAGTAAGTGTAAGTTTGGGTTTTATTTATTTAGAATTAAGTCAGCCAGAAGATGGGACTCCTTCTTGATTTAAGTAAGGCCTTTGATCCCATCGATCACGCCCTGCTGTGCGCGAAACTGAAATCAAAAGCTTGTTTCAACTGAGGTGTCAGATACATCTTCTCGCTAGACAGGAGAGATCATGTTTTAGGCCCAACACACACATTCCTTAGGTACTCCTTTTTGGATCTCCTCTCCCTGCGGACACTTCAGCTGCTTCACCGGGTTTTAAATTCAAAACTCCCCAGTTACTTGTTCTGTAGGTTCAGATTCTCCAGGTCGTTTGTGGAATCCATTACCTTTTACAAACAGATAACTAGGGTTGCCGAGTTCATTTAAATCTAGGTGTCTTGATATGTTTCATGGATAATGACAGAAACCGATTCCTCATGCCTATCCATTTCGAGCTACTCCCCCCGCCAGTATTAATATTAAATGTTACCTAGTAAATTTATCACGCTACTAATCTTTTAATATTACATAGCTAACTCATCATCTTAGTATTTCATTCCTTTTTGTCTCTTCTTCTTCTTCTCACAGGCTCGGTCATCGCAATTTTTGCCGTAATGGGGCTTTGCAGTCGCAAATTTACTGAGCTGGTTAGTGTGGAGATGCCGGTCGACGTGCGGATGTTTTGCATTGCTTATAGTTTAGTTTTAGTGTTGTTCTAGGATTAGTTACGCTAGTTTGTTAACATAGTGATTGTACTCAGTTAACTCCTTTCAATTTGTATTTTTATATTGCTTCTATTTAGTTATAAGCCAATCTTTTGTGAATTCCTCAACAATATCCTGAGCATTTAGATTGTCATTTTTTAAATCGAATAAAGAAAGAAAGGGCTATATTAAGGCAATGGAATGTTTGTTAAAAATAATTTTATTCAATTAGTTCAGAATTCTTGAATTTATCAAAATTGTAAAAGCCTGCCCTCACCTGGCGCCCTCCGAAAAATCGTCCATTTAAATCAACAACAGCTACAAAATCCCTTTGGAGTCAAACTAAAATTCTTCAATTCAAAACATACCTTTAATCGCGCTTTCGATTCTTTTAAATTCCACAAATATTCTGACAGCATCTTCGGGTACAACTCCACTGACTTCATGAATAACCACAGATATTACCTCACCATATTTTGTATTGCATTCATCCTTAACTTCGGGCTCAAGCTCGCTATCGACGTCACCCGGCCCAACCATGTTCTAAAGCGGAAAACATGAGAGAATTTCCTGCCACATTGTTAACTATTACAACTTACTCGTAGCAGGACAACTTTACTTGGCGATTTCATTATTTCTGTAATACTGGGTTCTGATTTAGGAGCAGGGTCTACAATTGGCGGACTAGGTTCTAAGGGTGGTGGCGGCATTATTAGTTCTTTTTCATGTATTATCCTTCCGCCTCGTTTCGAAGTTTTTTCAACCTGTAAAGCCATTGACATTCCTTGTTCTTGCTTGCCTAATCCTTGTCCGTCTTTGAAGCCATACTTTGCCATAATTTTGGCAGCAACAGAATTTGCCCCGTAAGGGATGGTTACATTAGAAGAGCTACAAATAAATAAATTTCATTTAAAAGCGAGAAATAAAATTGGAATCAGTTACTTGTCAGTTAAAATAACTGCGGCTATGTTGCCTTCTTGAAGTGAGGGTGGTGGTGCAATTGCAGCACCAGTCGCTCTCGGTGCTTGTGTAGCTGATGGAGGCGACCGCGAATAGGAGTCTTCTTCATTCACTCTGGCAGCAAAGCCTGACACCTTAGCTGGAGGTGATTCATCTCCAGCAAATCTTGACGCTCTCCTTTTTCTGTCTCTATCGTCCTTTCTCAAATCTCTTTTTTCATCCTTTTCACGTTTGTCTTTTACTAACTTCTCATATTCATTTGGCCAAAGTGGATCATATTCGTCCACAACCTCCCAATCATAATCGCTTACTTTTCCGTCTGTAACTATTGGCTGTAAAGGTTGTGCTATTGTTGTGGTTTGTATCTTTGGATGGTGATGAACATCATGGGACATACGAGATGGGAATATGTCATCTTCGGTGTTCTTTTTGGTTTTTAAACTAACTGGTGTCATCATCTGGAAAAAATAACTTTCATTTCGGAGACGAAATAACATCCAAAATTGTTACAGGGGCCTTTTTTGGAGGATCTCTTCTGGGAGGCGGCAAAGTTGCTTTTTTAATGGCAAGTTGAGTTTGCAGCATCTTTATCCCTGACGACCATCCATCAATTTGTCCGGCCCGTTGTTTTGTATCCAAATCGTCATACAGGTCCATTTTTATAAATTTTTTAACTTAACTATAGAAAGTTCATAAAAACTGAAAGCCGACAATCAACAAATCCAATAAAACTGAATGTCAAATTGAAAGTTTGCTTATAAATTTCAATGTGTAACAGAAGAATGGACTTAAATGTTCTAGATTTAAATATCGAATATACGTTTTTCAATGGAAAAAATATCAACCTAATTTTAAATTATATAATTGCTTAGATAATCCATTTGTACAAATAAAAAAAGTGTCCGATAAATATAAAGTGTAACATAAGATGTAATTTTGTGACACATATAAAGGTTTGTTTTTTGTTGACAGCGTCATCTGGATTTCAGTCGTTCGCCGGAAGCGGTTAAATTTTCATTGTCAAATGTCAAACAGGGAGAAAATGAAAAATACAGTTGTTTGTGGAGTGGATTTTGTGCTTTTAATTTTTCCAAAACAAAGTTGTTTACCACTCAGTAAATATCACAAATCAGTTAAAACATTAAAGTGTAGTGTGTATAATGTAAAAATATCTACTTGATGTCTTTTCTAAGACAAATAAATAGATTGAAAGCTTTCAGATTATGTTGCTTGTTCGTTGCCTTCAGAAATTGACGTTTCTTATCAGTATAAGAGTTAAAATTCCCGGGTTATACTCTTATAACGGACTTCAGTGCAAAATATGTTAATATAAAATCGTTGTTGATTATTATTCTTGGATAATTAAAAGTGAATTTGAAATCTTTAAGGTAACTTAAGTTAATAGTTTTTGAATGAATGAATAAATGAATAAGTTTATTTAGCCAATGTTATTTACCATTGCATAAACATTTACAAATTACTTTTAAAAAATTTCTCCGAATAAAATTGATAATGTTTCTTTTAAATTTATAATAATTAGTTTCGATTTTAATTTCATTTGGTTGTCTATTTAACTGTTCTGAACAGATGCAGACCTTAAGAGAGGCAATCTGAAATCATTATTATTTCTTAGCAGATAAGGCTGAACATCTCTAACAATGTTTGCAAGTTTAGTCAGGTACGATAGAATTAGTCCTAGATTCACTTTAAATATAAATAATAAAACATTTTTAATAATAATTTGCCTTATGTTTAACCATTTCAAAGTGTCTAACATAAATAAGATCCTTGTGCATCTATTTACCTTGAGTATTCGCCTCATTGCTTTGTTTTGAAGCCTCTGCAAACGTATAAATGTACCATTATCAAACCTGAACATCACCGTGGAACAATACTCAAAATGTGGTTTTATAATAGTGTTGGATACCTTAATTGCACTCATAAAATCTAAGCTTTTCCTTATTCTTTTAAATAATCCAAGTTTTTACATTATTTTCTTCACAATATAATCCACATGCACATCAAACTTCAGCTCATCATCTATTATAATGAATAAATATTTAATATTTGATACCTGTTCAATGCACCCGTTATCTATACACAGATTAAAACAGTTTTGATCTTTAAATACCATACATTTAGTTTTATTCACATTCAGCTTCAATTTGTTTTCCTTGAACCAGTGGTCTAATCTACTAAGATCTTCTTCAACATAATGTTCGCATTCCTGAATGTCCTTTCCAGCGATGAAAATAAGTGTGTCATCCGCAAACAGAGCAATTATGAAGAGGAGCGGCCCGAGAATAGATCCCTGCCATGCAAATAAGATTCAAATAATTGAAGCTCACGCTATCGAATGCCATAATAGAAAAATTTTTGCAATACGATATTACGGTCAATAGTCTCAAAGGCTCTATTTAAATCCAAAAAGACAGCAACAACTTTTTTTTTTTAAGCTATTTCTTCCTTACAATTAATTATTAGGTTGTTTATGCAGACTCACATGAGTGTTGCATGTTATTCGTATTCGTTGCATTTATTTCGTAGGTCGGTAACACGTTAATTGGACGAAAATATTCACAATTGATAGATGCTTTACTCTTGGCACCTTTGTGATACGAGATTCTTTCCAAAAATCAGGAAAGTGTCCTGAACTTAGCGATTTATTAACAAGGTCTAACAGGACCGGACCACATACTTGAAAAGCGTACAACATGGATTTAAGCACCTTTTCAATTTCATCTAAGCTTACTACTTGGAATACAAAACGACTGTTATGTTCCTCAATTAAACTAACATATGATGCCTTTATATTATAAATTCTGTAGTTTTCCAAGAATGTTCCCCCATTTGCAACAATCTAGGATCAAAATCTTGTGAAGAAAACGGTTATCCAACGGTTAGACCAACCAGTCTTGAACATATCGAAAGTTATGTACAGATGCAGAATCCTTTACAATTCCCTAGATTTTTGCACATAGGGACACATGCTTGAGAAACCAGGCAATTAAAAATATTCCAATATTAATATATTTAAGAAATTTTAGTTAACGTATGGAATGAAATATTTAAAAAATGTCAACCCTGCCACCTTTCCCGATTTGAAACGCATCGTCTTAAGCATTTAGCGAGCAGAAAAGCAGGTTAAATAGAATGGAAATTTTTAACTGACTTCCCAAAAACATAGAGGTTCTAAGTTCGACGTGTATATTTATTTTTATATCTTACCGGGCATAGCGATTTTGATGATTCTTTTTTTGTTTTGGGACAGAATATGTCTAATTTTGTAACGCGTGGATCGATTTGGATGGTTCTTTTGCTGTTGTATAGAGTGTGATCCCCCATTGCTAATAGGAGAATAATTTGTACCTAAGGTGGGGAGTGGGGGAGGGGAAGGAGTAGTTTAACTTCGTAACTCGTGGACCGATTTCGATTGTTCTTCTTTTGATGTGTAGAATATTTATAAGTTGGGTGGTGCGTGGAGGGGGCGTTACACAATTTCTCAATTCATACAGCTATTTGGAATATTCCCTTTTGTTGTGTATTATATGATCCCCCATTGCTACTCTATGGAAAAATATTGACCTAGAATATCTATTTGTATTCTGACAAAAATTGTGGCTTATGGTAAGAGTTGCAGGATGGGCGGCGCCTAGCTTCATAAGGCATAGACCGATTTCGATTCGATTGTGCAGAATACGCTTCTTAATTAATGAATGATAACAATTTTGTACCTAGAGTGACTACGATAATTTTATCTTGCTGTATAGAGAAAAGTGGCACACTAGGGTCATGTTAAGAATTTTCTAAGGTGAGGGTACTAAAGGGTGACCGTGACTAATTTCGTAATATGTTGCCGGATTTGGATCATTTTGTTAGTGCACTACCTCTGTAACTTTTAAAATTGCTTTGTTCGTACGAGTCGTATATATGAAGACACTAACAAGTAAAAAATTAAATAGTTTTTAAAAAAATTTTGAACCGACTTCACAAAAAGCGCTAAAAGGCATAAAATAATTTTTCATTTTATGTCTATTACGACATTTGGAAGTCGGTGCAAATTAAACAAACAAAACAACTACCCAACCACAATGGAAGATAATACATAAAACTACCCGAACGTCTCAGCTCACGGAATCATAAGGAAGGACGATTAAATACTTTTGTTGTAGTTGTTTGGTTTGTTTACTTTTACTTTACCAAAGAAATATTTTATGATTGACTGTACTTAGACGAATTATTTCGACATTGGGACGTTAAAATATGTAGATTTAAAGTATCTAATAAATAAATAAATATAGTGGGATTCATCGGCCAGCCAAATTACACTTTTTTCCATTTTTCCTTTCTTAAATTTTCATATAACTGAGTTTAGTCATCAAGTCTAGAAGTGCCACCAATTGGAAACGTACTACAGAATTAGCTCATACACATTAAAAATGTTATTGGTATTGATTTCCACCTTTCTGCTAGGTCACGGTTGCAGCTCGGAGAAAACAAGTTACAGATCCCAGGAGACTTTTTGGCGGTTTCCTCATGGAAAGATTGATTTTGCTATGGAATCACTTCTGATATGATTTGATTTACCTGTCAGTGCTAATTTCGATGGGAAGTCCTCACTTTTCCGTGTCGTACTGCTAATATGTTTTGAAAAGCAGACTTTGTTCGTAAGAGACCTGCAATATATTGATTTTCGTGCAAATCCTTTATTATTGAGTTAAAGAATTTTATTGTGATTAAAACCTGCGGAAATTTTATTTGTTTTCATGCGACTAATTTATTTGAAATGAAGTCAATATTACAAGTATCATACATAGAGAAAGAGAATCACAGATTTCATAATACTTTAGTTATAGCAAATACTATTTACAATTATTCACTTATTTTATTAATAAAAGGGCATTTGCGGGAACTTTATGCGACTTTCAGTGTGTAGGAAATTTTATATAGTCATACATAACAAGAGGAAAGAAAAATAAATATAAATTTTATGTTCCTTCGTATACGTTTCTTTACACGTATCTTTTCGTCAACTGATATTGATGCAGTAAAAATTTCAAACTAAAACAAAATCCATTCTTTGTGGCCTTAGAAGGCGTATTTGAACAATACTCCTACGTTGTTTCTAAATTACGTGTAGTAATTATTTGCTGTTCGTTTTATTTTAAGTTTAAAATAATTCTCGTATTGTGTATTACAAATTCAATATTACGCTGGATTTTCTGCCAATCCCAAAGCTTCTGCATGCTTTTTGGCTTTAAGTCGCAGGTCAGCTATACTTGAGTTTTTGCTATGAGCTGCTGCAATAGCAGCTAAGTTAATTGGATACTGAGGAATTGGAAACAGCGCCGAATTGCTATTGGTAATTGCAGCAGCATACTATAAAACGAATAATTTGTAAAATTATAATATAAAATGTTTGCTTAGCTATGCATATTACCTGATGTGCTGCAGCTGAAATAATTGCAGGATCAAAAGCTGAAAAAGCTACAGCTGCAGATGATCCAAAATGTTGAGGAACCGTACCATTTGACGAATTTGATGAATTATTTGTACCGCGAAGTGCTGGAAGATTAACGTATGGCGCCACTCTGCATGGTTCCAATGGTGTAGATACAGGTGGACTATGGCTAGTTAGTAGAATTCCAGCTGAAAATAAAAATCAATTTGGAGACTACATAAAAAGTGTAATAAAAGTGACCTGTTGCAGTATTATTTTATAAGATTGCGCGCTGGTATATTACTCTCCCGGGACACATGATTCCGTTCTCTACCCTATTCTTGGGAACTTTTTTATTTCATTACACTTCAAGTAAGGGTGAAATTCCGTCGGAAATGTAATTTAATAAATGCGTCTGCAAAGATGGGAATTAGAAAAAATAAATCCTGCGCTTGACTGTTTTAAACTCTTCCTAGGGAAGTGATTAGTCCGATAGGATAATTCCAGAGAAACCCTTGTTTATGTTAATCCTTTTCAATCTGTAGAGCCATTAGCTGTGATCGATTGAAATTAAGGTAAAAACAGTTAATTTGTCATTCTACTTAAAATTAATTAAAAACCCGAGATGGGTAAAGAAGGGATGCGCTGTTTTGACAATCTAATTTATTTTCTGTAAAGAAATTCTGTCTGGAAGGCCTGCGTTTTTAAAATATTTTGATTAGTTAGTTTTACTGCTTTAAGCACATTTCTTAAATACATGTATGTCTGACAGGCTATCATCTCTATTGCCTTTTTAAATATAATCTCAACAAAAAAAAACAGCTCGATTTATATAATACCAGGAGCAATGCCTTCATACTTTTAAAAACGCAAGGGCCTGCATCTGAAGTCATTTCCCCCTCCCTTATACACGTAAATTAAGCAATAAATTCAGTCTAATACCACCAGCACTTCAGTAAGGCATATTGATACTAAATAGGACCGAAGATTGTCGACAATAAAATCTCCACTAAAACAAGCAATAATCCACAAAATGGCGAGAAACTTGCGTTTTTATATGCGATTAGACATTAAATCAAACACACCTCTTAAAAAATTCAGATGAAGTTGCCTGATAGGTAGCCTTATGGAGTCATTTTAACCATTTTAGGCCAATTGTAGCGGGATTCTTCTACACCATTGCAGCAGCTTTCATGTTGCTCCTGTTTACTTTATGCTAGGACTCCCTTATCCATTTACAGAAGCGCATCACACCTAATAGACCCCGCTTTACTATTTACCGACAATCGCCAGAATCCCAATTCAAACGGCGTCGTACACCTATAGTCGTTTACTTTTATGGGTTGTCTACTAAATAAATAAACAAATAAAAATTGAATTAAAAAAGGAAACTCGGAACAGATAAAAAATAACGACATAAAGAAGGCGAAACAACAAGGGGAGAAAACGAGGTTAAATGAGCGTAACTGAATCCTGAGACGGTGGACTGAAGATTGGGGTTGGAATGGATTGCACTTGTTCGCAACAACATCAAATTGATTAACGTCAAATCGGGATCAGTTCTCGAGGGTCAAGGGGGGAAAATATCCCAAGTCAGAAAGTGCTGCAATCTAGATCAGTTTAGCTAGGCAGAAAAGGGTGTGTGGTTTAGGATGAGTTAATATATTTCCTCCTCACCGCGGCTGGATTTCGGGAGGTGGCAACCGAATTGAATTATGGTAAGTGGATTTTTATTACGTTTTATGAGATTTCTTGGTTGTTTATTCAAATCAGGATGCCTCGATTTTACGGTGTAAGATTAAAACGACTGTGAGGTGATTACTTCAAACTTTTAACGTGGTTTGGCCCTTAGCGGAAATGTAGCGTATTTCGTCAGGACTAAATTACAGCATTTCTCAAGGCATGTCGAAATATACCCTTCCAAATGGCATTCAAATCAAAAAAGCCTTTTTCACAGACTTTCTGTAAATACACGAACATATACATTTAAATACGTAATAGACTACGTAATAAGATAATTAAATTAAATTTTGCAAAAGGACACACGGAAAACAATGTCTAGTTGTTTGCAGAACAAATTACAATTGAGAATGCTCGTTCGCAGGAGGGTTGAATTGTAAACGCAGCCCGTTGGGGTGAACAAATGGCAGAGGGTGTTGGATACATCGCTTCCCTTCGCTCCCAATCTCGTATCCTTCATGAATTTCAGCATTCCTCTTCGCCAAATTGAATAAAAAATATTCATGAAAGCTCTTGTAGTAAATCGTTAACAAATAAATCATGGTAAATCCCCGAATGATTAACTTAAACCCCTGGTGCCCGGGATGTTGGTGTTAAGCGTTTTCAGTTAGTCCTCTCGAAATTTTGTTCCAAGCCTAGCAAATGTTTAGAATAGGACTTAGCATGTACTGGGTAAATGGAGATTTTTGGTATCAGCAATTGGGTCAGATCCCTAGTTTGTTTGATTTGACGATTGTTTTATTCCATGCAGTGCGACTTTGCACAGAGCGCCAGGGGAAGGGTGACTGGGTTACTTCAACAGTGTGGCGGTGCACTCTGGCGGTTGGCTTTAATCAAAATGTTAACAATTCTGTTTACATTTACAAATTGGCTGACAAACATGACAACATGTGACTACTGGCATTTTTTGGAAACAAATTTCTGTTTCCCCTTATACGTGAGCATTTATGAAGGGACGATACTTACATAGGGAAATTTTTTACCAAATCAGGAAGAACTTGATCTGCAGACAGAATGCTAATGATTCACAAAAATATATTCCTGCTGATGATTACTAATGTCGGCTTGTACGAAGATAACCACTCATTTTACTCACAATAAAGCTTACCTTTGTGCATTTGGTTTTCATGCTTCCGGCACTTCGCCCTTCTGTTCTGGAACCAGACCTATAAATATAAAAAAAGAAAAAGCTCATAATCGGATTAGCAATCTTCGTATATGTAAGCATAACTTGTCCAATCTACAGAGAAATAAATCACTTTACTTGTCTAATAAATCACAAGCAAGCAGCTGGAAGAGGCAAAGGCTAAAAAATGTGCAAGATGAAAATTTACAGCGAATTGCTTTAGTACACAAGTAGTCACTGATATTAGCCGACTTGGCCCAATTTGTGTCCATCCTTGAAGGCGTATAAATAAATTTTACGCGCATGTTTCCACCCATCCGTATCTCATACGTGAGGATTCTGCATTTAGCTTCGAGCTCCATCCTTGGGTGAATGGATAAGTGCAAGGAAGTTAAAGTTTTTCCCTTACTGGAGATTTTCAGCTTGGTCTTCTTACACCAACAAAATGATAGAGAAAGGTCCAAGTTCCGTGTTCTGGGCAAAAAGGTGTAAGAGGGTTAAAGTCTGAATAAATTTATCGTATTCGGGATTTTATCACCATTTTCGCAATTTTCCTTAGGATGAACGGAAGATATAGGTACAGTCTTGCAGCCGGCCAGTAAGCTTTATTAAGATTTGTTTCTTCCTTGAGAAAAGATTTTTTTATTCATTTTGCATTAGATTTTAGATTCCCTGAGTGTGTTTGCTCTTGTTTTTTTTTTATGAAAATTTACGACTGAACTGTGGCAAGTGTGATGTAGAAAAATAGTATATTTTATCATCTTTGGAATTTACTGTATGTTTTCTTTTGTTTATGAATTGAAGTTAGGAATGTTTCTTCTGTTATTTTTCAGATGGAATTTTACTCTACTACAGTTTTCAAACAGTCAACTATAATATAGCTATAATGGCACAGTTTATAACAGAAAAATTAATATTCATAATAATTACAATCATTCACATTAGAAAAGAACTCTTCGAGAACCTTGTTATCAAAACTATCTGCTTATATTCTGACGAAACTGATAAATAAGGCAATCATTTTAGCTCGAGCCTAAGCTAATTTACACACCTCTTAACATCACACTGAACTTTTATATGGACCGCAACAAGTTTATGAGTGCATGTAATATTGCAACTATAAAGTTCACTCATAACTTATTTGATATTTAGCAGATTAACCACGTATTGTAAAAAATCAGGGGCTTTGATCAGACTTAAATAAAACCGGGGGCTTCCTGGCCCTCACCTCTTTTTGAATTTAAATGCGAATCAGAATTTGATTATCACTTGCCCCATCCCTCGGGTTTTATTTAAGCCTGATTTCTTACGAAATAAGTAAGTAATCAGGGGCTGATGTAGCGACCCAAAGTGGATTTTGGCATCCGACACTAGAGGACGTGACTGCTCTTGGTCATACGCGATTTCTTACCTGTAAACAGTACCTATATCTCGGTAAGCTCCACATCTATAACCCATAATTATTTTATAGCTTACAGTACATCATTTAATGTTAAAAAAAACCATTTAATTTAAACGTTTTTTTACCCCTAACCCTTAGGTGCTAGATAACCCCATAGAGTGTGATTGTTCATCTCAGTAATCCCGAAAACTATAAATTTAACATTTACATCGGTTGGTTTAGGTTATTTTTTTCTGTCCCTTCTCACCCCCACGCCTACGGGTCAATTTGCCATTTTTCATCTGAGTGACAATGTGACGAAAATTTAATTAGCATTGATTTGAACTGGTTGGAACATATTGGGTATTTTCGAGTTTGCTTCGGAGTTAACTCCAGAGTCAATGGCTGTCAAATTCGTGTTCGAGTTAAGGGAGTTATGACTCTCTTGAATCCGGAACTGTTCCTTTTATGTTTTTGTTTGCTTCTCGATGATTCCGGTGCTAGCACCGATGGCCCCTACTAATGCGTCAAGTTCCTCGTCGCACGTACTGTCATGCGATTTCAATCTGTTTCACAGCACGACAGAGAGCCGTCGCATGGTTCGTCGCATCGTCGTATCGCACTGTCAGTGTCAGGATTTCAGTTAATGAAGTGAACTAGTGATGGACAAAATCGGTCACTTTGCTGATTTGGGTCATAAGAGTCATTCGGCATAAGTGATTCAAAAAAAAATTCTGTCATTTGGGTCACTTGAATCATTTGGGCACATATGGCTGCAGAGAGTCAAGGCAAGCATTTGAGCACACCACTGGACAATTTTTTCCAACTTTTCAGGCAACGGATCGAACTACATACGTAAGTGCTTTGTGCGTTGCTTTGTTTTGTTTCTAGCTCGCATTCACATGTGGTATGATCGCTATGAGAGGTATAGGGATCACATATACATCACAAAGTCACACTCCTTGAAATATGAGCACCAGCAACAGGAACTACATTAAATTGAAGGAGGGCGTGTCGCCTGAGTTAATTCAGTTCTCATTTCTTGACTCAAGCAAATAGCCCACAATTGAGAATTTGAGAATTGGTGTGTCATTTCTTTTGTTCTTATAGATATGATATGGCGAAAGGCAAATGAGCGATTAACCGGTATAGCAGGAAATCATTGATTCAGGTCTTTTGAGTAATTTTACTGACTCGGTCAAAATGACCGAATTGTTCGCGACCGACACATCACTAAAGAGAACTAATATGGAAATAAAGTTTATCCAACCGCTGTATCGTGTTTTAACTACCATACATTTGTCCAACCGCTGTATAGGGCGTGACCAAAAAAATAAATTTCAAATTGTCAAACATTTTTGACTTTTTTTTCGTGAGAAATTTTTTTTTCGAGTGAGTTAAGTTTTTTTTATTCAATTTAAAATAGTTTCTTTCAAAAGTGTGTGTGTTCCAATAAATTTATAAGTGTATTTTGAGGTAGTCTGGGGAAAACAAGTGTAAATTGACGCTTTCCAAGCAGTCTGTATTCAATAAATTTACGACTGGACTGAACTGGAGTATTGTTTTAGAGTTTGTTTTTTATTTTATAAGCATATTAATGGACATTAAAAAAATATTTTTTTTTACTTGCGTTCCTCGGGGGTAGCTGGACGACTACAAGAGTTGTCCACGTCTGAAATGGAAAAATCAAAGTAATTTTTAATCTCAATATTTGAAACTAGTGAATGACGTGACGAACTTTTTGATAAAATATTTTTTTCACAATTCCACACGACTGTTAGTGCCGATAATTTCAAGCGGTTTTTCAATGTTTGGTTTGATAGAGCAAATTTCCTGGGAAATAACAAATCTTCCACAATCCTTCTCCGTCATTCCCTACTTTTAAGTATTGAGATTAAAAATAACGTTGATTCTTCCATTTCAGATGTACACAGCTCTTGTAGTCACACAAAACGCTTTGTCTGTTTCTCCGGGACCCGCGCAACAGGGCCATCTACGCCCGAGGGCCTATATTAATATGATATTGTTTTAGAGCTTTTTAATTTTGGACTGTTTGGAAAAGTATAGAATTATAGATCTTTCCCTGTTTTTACCAAACTACCCCCTCAAGCAAATTACTTGTAAGTTTGTGCTATAAACATAATATTATGTTCAATTAAAGTCATAATTTACGAAAAGAGTAAACTTCTTCTAAAAGGATTTGTGAGGTTAAAATGAAACCCCAATCCGATCATTGATACTAGGTGAGTGGAGTTTAACTTTTGTTACTTATTTCAAAATTGAATATCTCGACGAAAAAAAAAGATATTTGAACAAACTCGACGGCATTTGAAAGGGTAAAACTTAAAAAAAAATATGTTGCGATTCTACATAACCTTAAAAATAGGCAAAAATCTTAAAAAACCTAATGTGATAGAGCAATTATGTGGCGGGATTCGAATTAAGCGACCAAAAATCTACAAGAAATGACTGTTCCCATCCAAGACACAGATTTCACGTCAACCAGTGTAATTTATCTGAGTTGTGTTATTACGTGGCATTTAATATACAACAATTAAATTAGTTATGTATGAATGACAAGAAAAGTTGCTCTATTATCGGGAGCTTAGGTTTGACTACAAAATTGCTGGGATGCGTGAAATTTTCTTTCCTTACTGTGTTCGAATGAAAAAACACTTTTGGTTCACCGATCATTATAAACAATTTAAGGGCAAATTCGATTAAAGCGATTAAATGTGTTCCTAACTTCTAATTACATATCTAAAGGGAACCAGATTTCAGAGACATAACCTAATCGGTATTCCACCGTTGGTCTGTTACTCAAGACAGTGTATTCCTACTTACGAGTCTTTTTTTTTCATTTGCAAGCATTTATGTCCCCTCTAGCAGGCATTACTTACGTAAATTAAGTTACACTCAGTAATCAATCACCGAGAAACATTTAGTTGGAAACTTTTATTCATTTCGACTCACTTCTGGACTTTGTGGTAGGATTACTTTCGGGTGCTGCTGGTACATCTCATGCCATTATACCCTGGGGAGGGTGAAAAGTTGTTCTAATGTGGCAAACTTAGACGAGCTATTATGCTAGCAGGGAGTGAAGTCCTTCGGATAAGGGAAGATGTAAAAAGACAACTATAATGGGGTGACATTGAATAACAGTCATAAATAAATGTGTCGCCATTTGAAAGCGATTTGGACAAACACTTCGATACGAAAGTGGTACACCCACAATCAGTTGCTAAATGCATTGCGAGATTGAATTCCGAAGGAGGGACATCTTGTTGAGTTATGGTCTGGCTTTCTTACTACAATTTATCTCAATTTATCGAACCTAAATGGACACTTATTTCCACTAATTCAGTTTGTCCCCCAATTAATAAAATAATTCAATTACCTGAACTCTTGCTTCACTTAATCCTAGTCGTTGACTTAGTTCTTCTCTCATAAACGCGTCAGGGTAGTGGGTCTCCTCAAAGAGTCGCTCCAGCTCGTTAAGTTGCTCTAATGTAAAGTTAGTACGCGATCTCCGCTGTTTGTTGCTGCTGCTGTTGCCGCTGTTGCAGTTACTGCTGGTGTTGCTGTTGCTATTACTACTGCTGCTGTTGTTGGGTAAACCGCTACTGTTAGACGATGTATTTGTAGAATTATTTTGAGACTCTTTTGCAGAACTGTGACTTGTAACCGATAATCCGTTAAGTAAACGCTGCGATGGGCACATTTGTGGTATTGGCGAACTACTACTATCCGTTCGATCGTTCAAATCGATTGGACTTAGCGTGTCTTGTTTATCTGAAAATATGGAAAAGAAAATTAAAGGGAATTTATTGTAAACAAACAAAAATACTATTTGCTTGGTGAAGTAATTGCAAAGTATTGAGCATAGAGGGACATTTCGGTGGAATTTGAACTTACTGACAAGAGAGCTATATCAAAGTAGAAATATAAATAGTACCCTATCGGGGTTTTATAATCGGCCCATGATTAAGCGGTGAAAAGATGCCAGACGTCCACCTTCGTTCGTTGAATGGAAACATTACTGGCCCGATTGACTGCCGGATGATAACGCCGAGCCATTCATTATCTAATAGTCCTTTATCCAAGTATATCTTCGGTGCAAAAATATGTTACTTGAATTTGTAACTTGGATGCTACGTATTCGGGTATGAGGAATCCAATTTTAATATTAATTTTTTCATATTACTGTAAGTTTCTTTGTTAAAAACAATTAATTTCTATAAATGGGAATTACATCCAAAATATTAACGATAGCGAAAAAATAATAATTGCCTCGGTTTCCTCTCATCAAAGTACATAAAAAAATATATGTATAATGCCAATGCCTGGATAATTACAATAAGTATCAATTCCTGTCCCAGTAATCTACCAAGTACCTTCCAATAGAATATCTAGTCTTGGCTGAGGGCAAGCCATGCGGCGACCGATCGTCGGGCCAGTCTTCATGAACGTCGACCTCACTTAGGTAGGCAAGCTTAAAAAAAGCGACAACAATTTCCTGGCACTTAATTTGGTCATTTAAATGGTAATCTCGCTGGGAGAAAATTTCTGAAATGGGAATGTACGATTAACTCAACCAAAAGGTAAATTGCTCTTCTGAGAACTAAGAAATGGATTCTCGCTCACTGAATTTGACAGGAAGAAAATATTATTTGACATCTGGAAAGGAGGAAAATTGAGTATTTATTTTTTAGTATTAGTTATGGCTATATGTTTTTCTGAAATGACTTTTCATGACTTTTTATTTAGCAACGTCCGAATTGCGCGATTACCACCAAAAATAGTTTGTTTACCTCCTCCTCCTCCAATTAACATTTTTTTTCTACTATTTTTACCGTGCATATGTAAATCAAAACATTCAATTCAACTTGAAAATAGCCAAAAATTCTTATTTAAAGAAATCTCGGGATTGTGGAACGCTTGCTTGTCTGTATTTTTATCACTTGTATGGAAATTTCAGAGTCGTATAGGGAATTCTTGTGTAAATAGAGGACCGAGATCCTAAATGAAATGTAAATTTCATAATTGAAAGTGTAAATAGCGCCCGCTAAATGGTTGTCTCGCGCACAGTGTCTGCTTGTGACTCGTCTGTACGTTTTTCCTCTACGCTATTTGCAATTAAATTTGGTACTGCCATTATTTTCGTCCTTTTCCAGGCGCTCTGTTAGCTAATCAAATTTCTCTCTAAAAAGGGACGTAATTTAATTAAATTATTTCGTACACAGCCATTTCGTTTCCATGATTGTTTATTTTTCCAGTGGCGGGGATTTACTGTCTACTTGTTTTGATGGAAAAATGAGGGGATTCGTGGAGTTGTTTGACCCTTGGGAAAATCTATTATTGATAATTTGCTATACTTTTACATGCTTTTCACCAATTTCAAAAAATCAGCCTTAACCAAATCAAATTCTTGGTAAAACCGCTCTCGAGGACACTAACCCTTCTTTTTCAAGTCCCCCTTTATAACGTATTGAGCTACAAATTTTGATATTACTCCCTCCGATGAATATTTACATAAGTAATAAAATAATTCATGCTTATTGGTCCCAACAGAATTGCTGTATCTCCACACTGACTAATTCAATCTGGAAAATGTCGGGATAAGTGGAAAAACATGATAACAAATTGTTGACAACTTTTGAGCTTACGTCATCACATGCGGAAGATTTTCCTTTTGCTAACATAAATAGAACCGTGCAATTATTGCGTGTATCATAATTTAATCAGAACAAGGGCTGTCATAAATCTCTGCCACTGTTGGGTGCAATTGTCGGTTCCGATTTTCAGTATTAAAACATTTATCTTCATTAAGAAGGATTTAGGATGCATACATCTCAAGTTTATGGTGGTTGAACCACAGATTAATAATTGATTATGCTTTTTCTGTAGGTACAATAATCAATCACAAATTGTTAAGTGTGAACATTTAAATAAAAATAATAAATCTAATAATAACATTTCCAGGAGTGTGTAAATATGAAACGGAATTTTTATGAAGAACAAAGACCAAGGTTAAGGGTTTCCATGTCATTGCATTTAAAAATTGCAATTTACCTGTTGTAAATTGGCCTGCTTAGTATAGTACTTTCCAATGGCCACTATTTAGCAATCTAAAAACTGCTGATTTGTAAGATGAAGTGTACCAGCATTGGAAAATTGCATGCCTAACGACAAGTTTACGAAAAACGTAAATAAATTAAATCTACATCTATGAAAAAGAAGATCCTCGATACCACCTTCCCAGAACGTGGTTACGTGCGTAGAATAAGAGAATGCTTTAAGGAGGTTAACATTTCCGACGGTCGACGGGATAAGGCCAATTCCAATATATAAATTACAAAATTCTTGGGCCTAAAACGACTTTAAGGGAATTCATGCATCGCTTTAGATTTTGAAAGATTAAAATCGATGAGGTTATAATAGCGGCTCGTTCAGACGATAGTTAGTGCGGCGAAGAGGGGAGAAAATCACTATGTCTAACGGAACGAATTGAAGCCCGAATTTTCAACGATGATAACAATTCTGGTTAATCAATAAAACCCTGCAAGGCATCAAATATAAAGGAAGTTGTAGATCTGTTGCCCTATCTTCAAGCGAGTCCAAAGAGAGCAGCCCAAGTCTGTCATTATACGCGGGCAGAATCAAAGGCCAAGCAATGCAAATTTAAGAAACCTGGGCTGAACAGCCTCAATATACGAAGACTATGTACCGTATGCGACGGAGAACAAATGTGGCAGGCATACTCTAAACTGGGCCGAACAAAGGTACAAAAAAGAAGTTTGGTGATACAGCGATTGTTAAACTCCTTAGAAAATCTTTTTACAAAACACAAGAAAGCATTAGCCTTGTTAACTACTATATATAACTGATGTGATCAACGAAAGACAAATGTGGATCGAAAACAACACCGAAATCCTTTACTCTGTCCAGTCTGCTTAGCAAAATTCTGCAGATTCTTTGTTAAGTCTCACTAAACAGCTGTGGATAGGAGTTGTAACCTCGAGACATTATCGAGAGTATAGGAAGTGACCGATGTAGGAATAACTGGGTGTCAGTGTACCAGGTCCACAGTCTTTTGGAAGTAATTCCTGCTGTCAGGCTGTGAAGTGTTGAACTCTGCTTCCAACAGGCGGTCTAGTATCCTTCTAAAGTTAAACTGCATCGATAACAAGTTCGACACGGATTACCGTGTCCCAGATATAATCTTCAATAGGAGGTTTATAAGCTGCCTGCTGGAGAAGAATTGGGCAGAAATGAAGTGGTGGAAGCATCTCTATATATATGGATATATCTAAAACGAGTACGCGCACAGGAGTAGAGAGTATGTTCCAGCAAATGGCACTAGCATGAATCTTATTGACTGCCAGATAGTGCCGTTCAGGCGAAAATTACAACGATTCACCAAACAGCTATGCTAGTATTTCGGAGCACCAAGTCCAGTATGAACATCTACATATACACTGGCAGTGATGTAGTCATAATGGCGATGGAAGCTGTGGTAGTACAAAAACAGTCTAGGCGAGATTTCCAGATGTTACAAGGTGACTCTATGCTAGGTTCTGGGATATAGACAATGAGAGAACGAGTGAATTGGTGAAGGAGGGTGCTGAAATGGATAGATATGGAGCTATCGCATATGTGAAAGTTCCGATCAGCATCCTTAAGGAAGGTGATATTGCCAGTGACGCCTACAATAAGTCTAATCATCAGTGGACTAACCGCGACATTTGTTCCATTACCAGACGACTGTGGCGTGAGTGCAGTAAGAGGAGAACTAGGATACCCCTTACTGGGAGCAGAACCGACCCCAAAAACCTAGTAGGGTTTATAACGGATCACTGGATAATAGACAATCATGCCAGAAGACTGGTTCGAGATACAAACGATTTCTGTCGAATATGTAGGGATCCAGAGAAAATTGAATAAGTTCGCCATGTAGTTTTGGAGTGCCTTGCCCTAGCGACAAGAAGAGGCAGCTATCGTACTTCTTCTCAGGGCTTTTGGAGCTGCTGGGCAAAGATTCCTTAGGGAAGCAGGATGGCTATGGAAGTAGGGTAATTAAGAAGGTTGCGGCCATGAAGGAAAATGGTCCCATCTAGTGAGGCAGACTGAAGGCAACTTAGGAGCAACTTGTTTTAACCTAACCTAACCTAAAACGACGATTGAAAAAAAAATTTCAAGTATCGTAATAAGGCTATTTATGAAAGAACCTCATGCAATTTATCCAATTTTCGCAAGGAACGAAAGATCCTAAAACTGTTGTTACAATTTTATAGCTGCCTTCAATTTTCAATTATATCACCTAATTGAAAATAGATAAAAAATCGTATAAAATAAATTTCAAACTTTCCCTCAATTTGCTAAACAAAGACACCCCGGGTCCGGGTCTACTCAACCAGGGTTAAGAAAATGGGCTCGTTACGTTGTAAAAAACAGGAAAACAGTTCAATTACACAAATTGACTAGAAGTAATCACAAAAGGAAAAGGGGTGTTAAGTAGAAATGAAATGAAAGAAACAAGTTTGTTTGTATCCCAGGAAATCTTATCCCTTCAATCATTTCTATCCTGTGGCAATTATTTTCCTACAAAAGTCTGAGAGACGATTTAAGGTAATTTCCTTGTTGGCAGCTTTTTAAATGGTCTTCCCATTAATCCCGCCCTCGTAATCTAACTTGTACAACGGAGCACTAAGATGTAGGAGTTGAAAATAAGTCAGTTAATTAAGTCATCGCAATTTTATTAGCAATTAATTAATTAGGTTGAGCTTTATGGGGTGGATTAAAATTGAGTTGATGTAATTGAAGTAGCACTGAAGGCTTTTTGCATCTTATTTATGTGCGTTAAATATTTAACACTTTTAGAGTTTCGGGAAATTTAAAATTTCTTTTCTACGAATGCTCCTCATTGGATCTACGAAAAAGAAAACTGATGATATGCACACAAAATGTCAAGTACGGGCCAATATGATTGTATTTTCAATTGTTAATTGTTCATTTACCTTTTTAGTTTGTACGTTGGACAGAATTTTACTATATAAATTCTAAATTTTGGACGTCCACAGGAAGTATGCAATCAAAACTGAACCTTCTCTCTTAAAACAAAGCCGTCTGTTAGTTACTTTTAGAAATTTTTCAGAATTAATCCAATATGAATGAATGTTAAATATGAATCTTTTGTGAAATACTTGTAAAACTGACTATGTCCTGTCCATGTTTCGGCTGGTGAAATTAATCAATGTTATCAGTATACCAATGAAATGCATAAATTTGAGAGTCTATGTATCATTTTGCTTTCTCATTATCCTGTGGGTAGTCTGATTATCAGACGAACGGACAGCCAAAAATCGATGAAATGGATTTCAAGCAAATTTTTAGATTTAACATTAAAATGGAGTACAATGATTTTACAATTTTCACTTATAGTCATCTCAACCGAATGAAATAAAATACTTATTATATGAACGTACCTTCATTTAAATCCCGATGCTTATTATTCTCAATGAACTGTTGCTCTTTCCGGTTGAAATCAAATTCTTTTTTTACAATTTCTTTCACACTTGAACCTTTAAATTTTCTGTTATCATTAACCGAGTTACTTGAGGAGCGTGTTCGTCCAGGAAAATCTGTTCCTTTCCCAATAATCTCTTCTGCGCGAATTAAATTTAATGCAACATTTGATTCTGCACCACCAGCTAAATCAAGACAAGACATTAGTCAAATCTTTTCAGCAGCAGATCGCAATTGGTTGATACCTTCCAATTTACGTTTTGGCGAATCCGATATAAGCCAATTTCTTGTTAAATGTCGAGTTTCTTTTCCATTACGTTTTACCAATGATAACGGTGCATCTCGATTATTGTTATCCATTTCGTCAGTTCCAGATAAGTCGGTTATATCAATATCCGCAGATTCCTCGTCCGGTTCCGTTTCAGTACCACCATTGATCGATAACACATCAGACGATTCACTATTTATTGTCACTTTCGAATTTTCTTTTGTGGACATGTTTATCACATCCAACACGCGATTGTTG
This sequence comes from Leptarthrus brevirostris, assembly GCA_964036015.1. NCBI lineage: Eukaryota > Metazoa > Arthropoda > Insecta > Diptera > Asilidae > Leptarthrus > Leptarthrus brevirostris. The sequence continues at coordinate 101,463,978 of OZ038375.1, forward strand.
TTAAACTCAAATGATTTTGTTACAAATTGCGCTAATTGTTCCATTTTGAAAGAGAGTCCTTTTATTACAGTTCACTTCCAATTTTGATTACGTTAATGTTCAGCAAATCCCAAACTGCATTCACTTTTTCCGCTTCACTTTCACTCTAGTGTATCTAGCAATCCAAAATATAGTTTTAAATAAAAAAATATGTAAAAAAAATACTACAATACTTGTAAAATACCGGTCGAGTGTGAGTCCGTACAATATTAAAAAAAATTTTTACAGATTTATGTGTAGGTTTTTTCGGAAAATATAACTGGAACTTCGTTTTATTTTTCCTGTAACATTATTAGACCTTATATTCGTGCAAATTATTTCAGATTTTTTAGCATTTCATTTTGAGTATTTGAGATTTTGAGTATTTTTTAACTCATTTTTTGGCATAAGTCAAAAACTAATGCGGCTTAAAAAAAAATTAAACCCTAAAGCAATACCTTTCGAATGATACCCCACACGATATACAAAGAAAAACAAAAAATTCTAGTCCTTCCATCGCCCTCCCCCTCCCTTATTCAATTTAAAATAACATATTTCTGACATTTTTTCGCCGAGAATGCGGGCGGATGCTACGGAACCCTAAAAATGAATATTCTCACAAATTTTTTCCAGGGGTTTGTATCATAGCAATAGTATAGCCATTTGTGATTTGGTTTCATATAAATTCAAAAGCATTCAATACAAATATGAAAAATTCAGTATCTTTTTAGAATTTGCTTGAAATGAAACACTATAAGTAAATATACTTATATTAATAATCACTTTGTAAAATATCAATTCATTTTAAAGCGTAGGTAGGCCGGACATATTTTAGACGGCTACATAAACATCGTAGTCATACGTTTTATCTCAATTAAGATAAATTTTTAATTAAGTGTGACTACAGCGTTTACTTAACCATATATTTTATTACATATATGTATATACACAATAGATGTCTAGCTACTATGTCTTGTTTACAACTTTTAAAAGGGCAGTTGTAGCGCCAGTTGAATTTTAGTTTTTAACTTTATTTTCTATGTTCTATAGTGAAATGTGCCGCCTCGCGCCACTTTATATACACCTTTTTAAAGTAATCCCAGTTTTTGTTCCCCAAAAGCAAAGACAAGGTGTTTTGGTACAGGCGCGGATCTAGATTCTAAATCTTTGTAAATCGCTGATGTCATTGACGCATTTGAAGCTCAATACTTCAACAACATGTTCAGAACATTTGTAGGTTAACCTCAAGTAAAATCCAATTTTATACTTTAAAAATATTGCGAGAAATTCTACGAGTAAGTATAATTCCCCCAAACTTTTCCTAATTTACTGTGGCAAGTTTCGGTTTGTTTACACCACCAATGCTCAGGTGTTAGTGTCAGATCCGGGCTTTTATCTAGGTTAGTAGGTTTTGAGTGAAGGAGATGACGAAAGACAACCAACATTTCAGAAAGTCAAAGTTTTCAAAGATAGTTAAATCGCCAATAAGTTTTATAGCCTTTCTTTGAACTATATCTAACGCAGACAATGCGGTATGCCCGGCCTCTGCCCAAATATAGGAATTATATTCCAGTCCAGGCCTTATGTAGGATTTGTAGATCAGCGCTAAGTAAGAAGAAGTATTTTGTTACATCACTGTAGAAAACCTATGCCAAGCGACTGCAAATATATGATCAGTTCAGTTAAGATTTAGCATCGAATTCTATTCTAAAAATAATTCCGATCAATTAGTTAACATCATAATTACGATAATACTTTATTATTCAGAAAAATATATTTTTTATAATGACGATTTATGTTTTTTGTAGAATAACTAGGAAATTTTATTCGTGATTCAAGTAAATTCTTAAACTTTACCCTAAAAAGTACGGGTCTCTCTCTCTAGTTCCCGTAACCCTTCGGGAGAAGAACTTCACGCGATTCGAGACGATTGCAAATGGACCTACAATTTAAAGTGGATTCCGAACCACTCACATTAACTATGCAACCAAAAAGGTACGGGTTAATTCCTCAAAATAAGTGTATATTTGACATTTCTACATTAAACATTCACTGATCTTTAACTGGATCGTAAGTACCAGGTTTAGTTGAGCTTAGTGATGTGTCGGTCGCAAACGATTCGGTCATTTTTAACAAGTCAGTAAAATGACTCAAACGACCTGAGTCAATGTTTTCCTACTATATCGGCCAATCAAGTGAACTATTTCTATTTCTTCTACTCTTATTTCTATTTCTCCTGCACTCAGTTATGTATGTAGACAGAACTTTCACGCCCACGTTAATTTCCTGCCATCACCCAATTGAATTCGGTTTATTTCTGTACTACTACTCAATGCATTGAGATTGAACACGTAAGGCGGCTGGCATTCTTTAGAAATTGTTAACAACGGCTGCACTCGGTCATTATAGTTTACTTCGATCCCAAATTGATTGAACGGAAATGTTACCGAATTCCTTGAGAGCCCTCCACGGCGGCCACTACACATTTCACACCAAGCGCATACCAACACCGTCAAGCCAGTGGAGTTTTCAGAATTGAAGTCCATTGCCTCGCTCACTCAATATAGCTGGCCAACGTAAGCGTTGAATCCTCACAATTGCAAACGATTCAATTTCAGGCGACTACAATTTGAGGAAAGTTGCCCGAGAAAAATTCATACGAAAGCGCACCACCCAACCACCCCACAGACTGCAGCTTGGTCAGCGCCTCACTGCAACGAGCTCATGCAATGCTTGATGAGAACAAAGCGATTTATTTTCAACCGGAATTTTCGTAGTAAAACAAGAGTAAAACACAGAAGTTCTCATTGAATCAAGCGAAACTGCCAGTCAACGTACATGTTGAATTTCAGTGGACTGCTTTGCTCGACTGTAGGAATTGGACGAGGACGGTGCGCTTGTGTGGGCCGCTGCAATATCAATTTCTTCTTGACGACAGAAAGCAATTCTCGTTTCGAACCCTGTGGCCGAGTTAACTGAACATCAGCGCGATGCGTTGTTGAATAATTAGCTAAATTGAAACATGTAGCGGGTTGCCTTTATGTTGAATTGTTTTAGGGAAATAAACTCGCCGTTTGACGTTGACCATTGTTTAATTAGCAAAACTACAGTCTACACTCTAACTCGTGTTTTTTCTATCGAATGCGAAGAACCGACGACTGAGTGGTAAGCACATTAGCGTTGGTCGCTGGTCGTTGGGGCGGCGTTGTAAATAAATTTCTTTCGCACGGAAATTAATTTTAATCTTATCTTTATTTCTTCCTTGATAATGAATGTTTGCGATGACGTTTTGTGCAGTTTAGGGGTTTCACGGTAGAATAGGATGGTTGCTATTAGAAAAATTAATCCCACCAAATACATTTCATGTTAAGGGGAGGTTACCGTCCATAGGAATGAGAAATGCGTCAACTTTGAGATTTTTTTTTCGGGTATATAATAAATATTTATTGAAACGGCATTTAATATAATTAATTTCCCCATAAATAAAGAATATTTTAAAATTTTTTCATTAAGAAGAAAATCCAAAATGGTGGCTGTAGGTCCTATAAACCTTAGAATATATAACAACAGGAAAGGTCCTCATATGTGAAACCGTGTACGTGTGATCGGCACTTTTCTTTTAGGCGAGTTGACGACGGAGAGCTCTTCTCCTTAGTTTGCGAACTGTCAAAGTGATTACCATGAATTGTCCGATGGTTTAACAATTTTGTTTTCTAATTCCATATAAAGTTCCGAGTGTTTTTTATTCTTTATTTTACTGCAATATATTAGAAAACTTTATAGCTAATAGCTTTCAACTTTTTGAAGTGTAGACAGTGTACTTTAATATTGAAATTGTTGAAATGAAGTGCGCGGTTTTGTGTTGTGCAAACAATCGGCGTTGTACACGTGGAATATCGTTTTTCAGGGAAGTTTTGGATTAAAATAATGTTTTGTTAGTTCTTAAGCTTGATATAATTGCATGACGCGCTAAGAACAGCACCGGAACGTAAAGAAAAGTGAAGTTTTCTTGGCGTTCTTAGTTTGTTTACATTTTCTGAGATCGAATTTTTTGCTTCTCCAAATTCAAAATCAACGCACTGCATCCATTCAATTTCAATTTTAGCTACGGTCGAACAGGAATGCTGGCTAAGCCGAGAGATAATCATTTCATTGTAAGAAACCAAACATGAGCTTAGGTATTGATCCTCATCTCTCTCGCTACTTGTTTTAAGCTCTTTAGGGGCTTGGGGTGAGGTTTACCCCATTCAAGACAACGGTTGCAGGTGTACCTACAATTTAAAGTGGATTCTGAACCACCGACATTACTTTGCAAACCCCAATGGCCTTTCATCGTAATTTTATTTTTTTTTATATAATGTGGCCAAAGCCTAGGGGACTACCCTTTGATGCGTTAGCATGATTTTGGCCGGAAGGGAATTAGGGTAAAGGAAGTGAAGAAACTTGAATGTCTTCTTTGCATTGCTGCGAGCTGGACAACAGCCCAGAGGCGGAGTGGATTATTTTAATTTCTTAATAGAAACTCACGGGGAGACCTGGTCTGGAACCCGGTACCTATGGCACAGTGGTCGTGCCGTTCAACGAATTGATCCAACTCCGTCTCCTCTCTATTATTAGCATAAAACAAACCTGAGAGTTCCAGGACGGACGACGACTCACCGTCGTAGAGCTGGGTTCAGAGTAGTCACTTAATATCACTTGTATTGTTCTGGCAGCACGAAGCATTTATTTATAGGGAAGCTTGAATTTGCTTGGGACTTTTTATCTAGCAAAAAATAAAATTGATAATAGCCCGACATTCTAGGGCCTATAGGCAGTTAGATTCAATTTTAATACATCAAGAGACTCAAGAGACTCAAGTACTGCCAAATGTCTCATTGAACATTAAAATATCAAATGCAAAATTTTACAATACTGAGATCATTTTTAAATAGCACACTAACACAAAACAGCAACAGTGGCGTTCAAAAATTGACTTCAACTTGAATCCACAAAAATAAAACTTTACATTTTGCATGGCATGTTCTAATTCTCACAGTTGACGGCTCGTATTAATTATAAACGAGAAAAAATTTAACTATAAACACTTTCCAAGCACATACACACTTGTTATTTACAATAAATACTCTTAAAATCACTCCATCAAAGATTCACAAATTATTGGTAAATATCCAAAACAACGTCAATGTTTTAAAAACTTCCATTTGTAACATTCATTGTAAAATTACCGACACCCGATGAACACATGGAAATGTTAGCCGCGTAATTAAGTTCACTTTGTTTCATATCAGTTAGCACGTACCATTGAGGTGTAACGATCATCACGGAGATCATGAGGTAAATTAAATCCCGAATTGCAATTCCATTACGACGTAAATTAAGTAAGCTTATGCTTAAAATGGTTCCCCAAAGTACCGCCCGAAATTTGCTAGACCAGACTTCCCTTAGCCACCCTCATTTCATTTAATGTGAATTTCGAATCCTTTCAATTTCTCAATCACTTAGTCGACACCATCTATGGATATCAACTGCCTGGTGGAATTTCAAGTTTACTTTTGTATAAAAACACCATCGGGTGCAAGTTTGTTTATTCTTTTTTCCTTTTCTGCACTTTACCTCAGGGAATCCCCTTTCAACAATCGGATAAGCATCGTTTGGGCTGGCCAATCGCATGCCATTAGATGAAAGCAGCAAAGTGTCTATTTAATGGGAGATGATTTTGTGATACCATAGTGCTTCCTCCTACATATTGCGCATAGTCATTGAACATTTGCATACTAACATATGGAGAGAGACACGTATTATAGATGAATTTCTTCTGTTGGTTATACGCGGTAGTTAGTAATAATAACAAAATCCTGTAAACTTGTAAATATTACCTTTCCTGAATGAAGTCAAACTTTCCTTTAAGCAACAACCTGATACGTAATTTCATATCGCAAATTCAAAAATGCTATTGTTAGTTAAGGATTGCAAAGCCCTTATAAAAGTCTGTAACATATTAACGGATAAAAAATAATAGTTTAATTTTTAATAAGTTAAAAAAATTTGCTCTAGCAATACTATGTGTTATACTGATTTAAGGAATCGCAGATGAGAACTGCTGCCCAGACTATAACAATTATTATTATATCAAAAAGTATCCATTAATTTTTAATAGTAGTTTTTATAAAAAATATTAGCAGCAATTTTACCGACTGTACTCCAAGTATACTCTAAGACGTATTCTTGTTTCCCACATTTTAAAAGCGCATGATTATTATTTGCTCTTTGTGTACATTCAGAGAGTTGATATCCACCATTTCGCCGTTTACACACATTACGCGCTTGCTTTAAGATTATTGGTTATGGCCCTCAACCCCAATAAAAGCAGAGGGTGGAGTCTCTATCGTCAGCCGGATGGTATGAAGTAGCCGTAGCCGCCAAAATAAGGGTGTTCTAAATTCTTACCGGAGAATGTATATAAGTAGATTCCTTAATAGGCATTCTTACACCGGCATCGCAATTGTTGTTGCTGATTTTCACACTTTGTGGAAACATTTAATATCATTCGCGTGCGATTCTGTCCCTCTTTCCAGCCATGGAGTTGCTCGTGCATGAAAGAAGGATAACTTGACTTTCCTAAAGTGTAATGAGACCGTCTTTTCAAATAGATTGAAAAAAGCTGCAAGAATCTGTTGCTTTAGATTGAAATTATTTTTCACCCATTTGAAATTGATTTCAAACAATTTTGCTATAATATCCATTACGAGCGAAAACGGAGCATATTTGTCACTCTGCCAGAAATGCGTAGTGTGAGGTGCTTGGGCTTTATATGTAGGTGGTAAATTTGGTATCGGAGGAGTTCCTGTCTGGATTTTTTTTTTGCTGTGGAATTTAAACACTAACACCAGATGTGTCTTGCAAAGGTGACATCCCCAAAAACCCTTGGTCCTTGCTCTCGTATCCCGTCCCTGCGGTACTTGCATTTTAATTATAGGAGACGATCGATGCTGATGAATTTACCGTCTCATGAAGCTGGTTGCAATTAATTAGAAGCAACTACGGTGGTAAACGTTTAATTATTTAATTCAGTTTATGTTTCCCGGTTATTTGATTATCTACCGAAAAATTTACCTTGATTTAGTTGCACCGAAATAACGGATGTAATCTAATTGTAACCTTTTGGCTTTGTGGATTCAGTTCTATTTAAGGACCAACTAGGACATTTATTTTTACTTATCATAGTATAGGGAAAAATCTTCAAAAACTTATGACTCTTAATAAAATTAAGTATTTAAATTTGTTTTGTGTGGTGTGAGATGTGTGAGATATTAAAATAAATTGAATAATTCTTAAGCAAAACCAGAGACAGAAAGAAATTCTCCGATGCATTTGCATTATTCTGGTTTAAATTTTATGATATCATAATAATAATGTGAAGCTTAAGCCTAATTCAGACTAGTTTGTAGATTCGATTTTGTGGCCTTCCAGTAGGTGGTAAGCAAGAAAAACTTGCCATTACAGTTTTTTAGAAGTTGGATCCCATTCAACTATTAAAAACTTGAACGCACTTGTTAACTGGAATTTCCAAACTTTATGGTACCCGTCTGAATGAAGCTTTAAGTCTTCGTTACTAACCATCATGTATTCGAGATTGCCATCACAACGCCAAGCATTATTAGAGTGGGCAACGTTCTTATATGATTGGTGGCTACAAAAGTTTTCTTTCAAAAATCAAAACTTTTTAACACTACACTGAAAGTAGCCAACATGCATTTCAACTTAAGACCATCCGTTGCAGATCTCTTTCCTCATTTATGCATCATTCATGCTCTTATTAATTTTCGGTAATGTAAAAAGTAAATGCCTTCGCAATATTGAAGTAAAGTTAGTAAGGAATAAAAGATCAATTGATGCGAGTATATCATATTGTGTATATCTCGATATGCAAGTATCACTAGCCTAGCAATTGATCGTTCACGGCAACTCCACCCATTGTATACCGCCAGAACGGAGCTCTGCCTGGGCTTACCAAAGCCTTGCGTAATTTAGGCAAATGGAAAGGTCTGTCTGTGATGGACTGATTCCTAGGGAAAAATTTGGTACTACGGGGTGGGCAAAATGTAGCCCAGTCTGCTGCGGTTAACCAGACCTTGCCCACATGGTTTTTGGACTCGTAGTGGCTGTGGATGGGTAGGGCAGGTGTTTGGATTTGCATTCGCTGTGGAACGTGTAAGGCTCTGACCGGGATGAATCACCCGACCAAAGACATAATGGCCACTGCCTTATGGCCTGTCGATGGTTGACTCGCTGCCGGAGTATATCAGGCATTAACAGGATTTTCAAGCCTTCGTGAAGAGGTCGCTCCTATAGATTCTCCGCCACTTAAGCCTTCGGGCTGACCCCAACTACACGGGCTGCATGGTCCTTTCGACTCATGGTGTACCGGAGCGGTGTTAGACAGAATCGTCTGATGTGGTTGCAAGTTCAAGTCTCTATAGGTTGCTAGTAACCAATGCTTATGGCGTCGCTACCGTGGGTGTATCATATTACTAAAAAGTGATGCAGCGTAAAAACCTCACTACAGAGCCGAGACTAACTCCCCTGGTTGACGACGCTAAAATATTTCGTACCATCTTTGGTGTTGACGATTGCACTCTATTAAATTCTGACCTGGACGCCTTTCAGAAATGGTGTTCTAATAATCGCCTTTTCTTGAATATTTCACACAAAAAATCGTTGTTCAATTTTAACTGCACTGTTGACGGATGCTTATTATCTAGACTTGACAAAACCAAAGACTTAGGTGTTGTCATTAATTTTCGCTATCCTTTCTCCGACCATATCGATTTAATCGTGAATAAGGCTAGTGCTACTTTGGGCTTCGTGAAGATATGGTCCAAGGAATTCAACAACCGATGAATTACTAAACTGCTATATGGTACTTTTGTTTAGGCCCTTTTCTTAGTACACTTGCCTGGTCTGGTCACCTTACTACTCAATTCAAATAGACCGCATTGAAGCTGTTCAACGTAGATTTGTTCGTTTTGCTCTGTGTGACTTTCCTTGAGATGGTCCTTTTCACCTATTTCCGTATACTGATAGACTTAAGCTTTTATCACTGGAGACTCTTGAGGGAAGACGTGACAATTTCAGAATTGTGTTTGCTTTTGACTGTTTGATGGGAACTGTTAATTCTTTAGAGCTTTTGAGCGGCTCCAACATATATGTTCCGGAATCATGATTTCTTCCACGTACCTTACTACCGTATTAACTATGGCTTTAGCGATCATATTTCATCGATGTCTCGTTTATTTAATAGCAATTTTTATATTATTAACTTTAATCTTTCGAGGGATTAGCTAAAGAATCAGCTCAGATTAAATTCTTAGTATTCTATTGATTATGTTGCTTTTGTTATATTTATTTTATTTTGTTGTTGCTTTATTTTACATAACTTTTATTAACAAATCAGCTATTGTAGTTTGCTCTGTAGTAGTCAGACTTTGACGAACTTAAATAAATAAATCAACTCTTAGCACTGCCACAAACCACCCACCAGTTCAGATCTGAAATGCACTGATTTGATTGTTATCAAAAAGCTGTGCCAAACAGAACAACCGGCGCCTTCTGCTACATAGAGCAGTGAATGAAGCTGTACATAGCGTTGCTGGCTGCACAACACTAAGAAAAATTGTTGCGCCAATTTGCTTCGGCAACATTAAAAGAAACTTTGCTATGCGTTTCTGGTAGCATGTCTCTAAACAATAAATTCGTTTCTTTAGGCAACACGGCCCTGCAACATTTTGTCCCGACGACGTTTTGTTGATCACTTCGAGATACACATAGGAGTAAGTACATCCACTACAGTGACAGACAGTGATGGGTACAAAGTGGCCGGTAATTCAGCAACAAAACATATCCGGGCAAATGAGAGTGGTCATATTAGGATTTTGTTGTTGCGGGAGGCACTGATATTCTCAGAGTTTTTAATTAATTTTTTTTTTAAATCGTATCGACGATTAGAAAGACATTTTCTACAAATCATATAGTGAAAGCTTAAAATATATAATAACAGGAAGAGCCCTTGGCTGTGAAACCGTGTACGTGCGATCGGCAATTATTCTTTTAGGAGAGATAAAGGAACGGAGAGCTATGTTGTCTCTTGTTCACGAACTGTCAACGTTTAGTAGACTGTTTAGAGTGTTTTTCCTATCATATGAGGTGCAATACATAACAAACTATTAGCTAATATATAATAATAATTATAAGGTTATATAAAGTGAAATTTTGAAAATGAAATGCGTGGTTTTGTGTTGTGGAAACAATCGACATCGTTTTTCAGGTAAGTTTTTAACAGAAATAAAAGAAAAGTGAGGTTTTAGGTCCTTATTTTGTATACATTTCCTAGGATCTTATTTTTTGTCTCTCCTTAGCTCCTTGTTTAAATTTTACAAAAGGACACTAAATACTAATACCCATGATTAAAATGTTTAAAATTTTATATTTATTATTCTGATATAGATTTCCATACGAAAAAGAAATTTATTTGTAATGGTTTGAGGTAATTGAAAAATGCGAATGCATCAGGCGTGCATCTAGTTTTTCGCTCAGGTAGGGGGGTTGATTATGTAATTTGCGGATGTCAGGCATAAGTCTTGGTTTTTGTTAAAGGGCGGGGGGGGGGGGGGGTATAAAATCTGACTATATGGAGAATTTAAATATAATCCAAATTTAAATAAAATATTCGAAATATTCAGCTCTATGTAAATTTTAAATGTTCAAAACGATTTTCTTGAAAATTACGGCCGCTGCTGCTCCTTCTCAGTTCGATTGGAAGAAGGTTCCACAGTTTATTGGATTGAACGAAACACTGGCTTTCACTAGGTTGAGGGGAACAACATCGAATATTTAATGAAAAAGTTCTACTATACTAAGTGAGTTCGAGTTTGTTATACAAATAAACTCTTAGTTAGAATAATAACTTTATTTTATGTGTAACATTTGGCATTTTTTATACAATTAACCAATTTATTGCTCGGCACTTGGTGGAAAAACTTGTTAGTCAACATTGTAAAAGAAAAAAGAAAACAAAACATTTGCTTTCTACTTTTCCATAAATTATTTAATGTCATTAACGAGCTACAATCGACGCGTTTCGAGTTTCTGGTTTATTTTTAAGATTGAACTAAATGTGAACTGGTTTAACAAATAATTATATACTTATTTAGAGAGGAAAACGCTATTAACAAAAAAGAGAAACTATGAAATTACAATCAAGTAAAATACTCTTGTTGTTAAAATCAATAAGACCAAGACCAAGAAACAGCCATGATTTTTAACTTTGTGAATTTCGTATTTTCCAAATCTATCTAATATTTTATCATTGTTAAGGGGAGGTTATCGTTCATGACGTTCAAAAAATCGTCGTACATAATTTGAATCCTTATAGTGTCTATGTAGTTAAAAGGATTTTGTAAAATCTGATATAGTTTAGAAGTTACAGCGCATTGAGCGGAACCGCGCGCCGGCTGGAAAACAGGTAGCTGAGGCGCTCTTGCGCCTTGCGAGACGACTTTTTCCGCTACCTTATCAATCAACCTGCAAATCCAGCAAGACGAATACTTTGAGGAAGCCGAAGGTTGCCTCTATTATATGATGCTGGGATAGCTGACTAGATGGAAGTTGTCAAAAACAAACATTAAAAACGATTTTTTATAACTTAAAACTGCTGTTTCGAGAAAAAAGCATTATTTTAGCGCATGGGGCGCTCTACAGCTTCAACGGATGAATCGATTGACTTGCAATTTGTTCAACCGTAGTTTAGGTTAGGTTAGATTAAAGTGGCTGCCTAAGAAGGCCAAAGAGGCCCTTTGTGCTACCACGTTGAGGCTTGAATTTAACAAACCCCATAGAATTACCTAAGGAATAAGAGGGTTAACATGTTGTCCCCTGTGCACCGAACCAGTTTCTTGTATCCAATGGAACCAGTTCACGGGAAGTCAAAATAATTTTAACTGGGTTGTGAAGGGTGTTCAGCCTTAATTCGTCTTCGGGAACCATTTTGAACTCCTGATAAATCGAGTCAGGTCTCTGACATCCGTGGAGCCTAGTTCGGTTAACTCTTCAAGGAAGGGGGAGCCCAAAAACCGGTTCCTACAGTTGGCTAGGGCCGGGCAGTTACCGAGGAGGTGAAGTATGGGTCCTCTTCCTCTTCGTCGTGGCAACTCCTACAAAAGTCGTTTGAAGGCACGCCCAGCCTATCGGCGTGTCTACCTATGAGGCAGTAACCCGTGATTACGGCTACTGTACTGCTAATTATTTTGCGTCCGAGTAGGATGAGCCCCCTTGACCGCTTAGTGTCAAGCTTTGGCCATATCTGTCGGGTAATCAGGCAGGTGTGTTCCTCTTGCCAGTTAGTTTTAGCAATCTTAAGAGCCTCCTGTGAGAGTTCCAGTTTGCATGTAGCTTGCGGTTTACCCTTAGAATATAGAACGAGAGGAAAGGCTATCTTAAGTAAAAACCCTGTACGTGTGATAAGTATTTTTGTTTCATGGCCAAGTGGCGAGTGCGTTAAGGGGGAATGACGCCTGAAATGTCAAATTGGACCGAATGTCGCCTTGAAATCAAAGTCGTCTCCGTAATACTGAAATATTTGGGGCATAAGCAAAGTGTTTTTAAATAGTAAAATTAAGTAAATTCATAGAATATGTTCGGGCAAAGTTATGTTATATTAAAAGTGTTATAAGAATATATTTTGAAAACACCTAATTTAAAATATTATCAAAATGAGTTGGCCCCTCCTGTATATAAGCATAATTTTACTACTTTCATGTCGAAACGCACACATCGCTCAGACTCTACTACATAAAGAAAAATGCTTAGATTTTTCCGAGTGATGGCCTTTCCTCTAGTTCTTTATTCTAAGGGTTTACCCGACTGTTGGTTAACGTCCGAATCAGGAATCGGTTGTTCAACAGTAAAGGAAATTTAATTTGGGGGGCCTTATCGAGTCGATTTTTTTTATCGACTTAAACTTTTTTTGTGTTCTTTGAAGCTAAAAAAACAGTGAAAATATGACGTCTTTTTTCAAACGGCCGCTTTATTTTGGTCTCCCTTTAGAAACACCATTGTTTTACTACTGCCCCAAATAAACCCTACTCAACGATTCAACTACATAAAGAAAAGTGCCGAGGTTTTCTGGCTTTTGGGATTCTGCTTAGTCGTATTCTCTACATTCTTTTCTCTGCCTTTACTTTTTTTGTTCCTCAAAATGAAAATTTGTTCACATGTATCGCTTTGAATGGAGTTATTGCCTTGACATTGCATGCAAATGAAATAGATACTTCCAACATTTACAATAAAATACACCAATATGCCAATAGAAACCGTCAAGAGTGACTCCAGTTCTATTGGAGACCGCGACGCACTTCCTGATCACCCGATCTGCCCACACAAGCAAATTAGGGGAGACCGGGTATGGTTGGCTACAGGGGTTGGTTGACACAATCTTAATATATCTCAGTAAACACGACAGATGGAACCAATGCTTAAGTCAACAACGCAGAATTGTACCGTGCTCCGGCATAATTGTTTTCAGCGTTCAGCCAGCAGTTGCTTAGACGCGACCTGGATATCGACTGATAACTTTCGCAAGGTCGTATCTCGATTTCATATTATTTCCGGGTTTTAAGCTTAAACGCTTTATTCTGGCAACCCCGAAACTTATAATTATATCAATAATTAACAAAAAAGCTTTATTTTTATTGCAAACCACTACACATTTAATATAGTAAAGCAAATTGTTGTTTAGCAAATTGTGTTTTAGTGTGCGGTTGACAAAATATTGCGATACCCTTTAGTCTTAAACAGATCTTCTACTTATCTACCTAAATCTTAGAGGAACATCTCTTTTCCCTGAGTGACGGAAATTGCCCGTTTCATTAAATTTCCCATTGTGTATTGTGTAACTGTATAATAATTAATTTTTCGCCTTCTAGTTATTGGCTTAAAAACCCCTTTCATTAAAAATGCACATTGTCACTTTTACTATTTTACTGCACGTCAAAAGTATTAGTGTTTCTTCTTCTTCTGTCTACCTTAGGTTAGGGTGTCGGCCATCAGCCTCACATAGACCTATGAATGGTCCGTTGTGTTTCTGTCTACCTTTGTAGGTATTTTAAGACTTTTGTAGCCTTACAAAATGAAAATGCTAGTTTTCAGCAACCCTTTTTCATGCTTCGGTTAATGTGGTCATAAAATAAGACAATATTTGCTTCAATATCTAAACTGGTTGATCTCCAAAAAGTCTTAGATTAGAACGTAGTGACAAAAATTGAACTGAAGTAATCTAAAATGGTCTTAAAACATGAAATTTAGAGCTTAATAATAACAAAGCAACCTATCTCAGTAAAAGTGTGAAATTATTATTCCTCAACGAGTTATTTCTGCAGATAAATCAATGACCGAGAATATCTTAATGTAGCAATAAACCCCAGCACGAAGTCATCTATCATCCTCGAAAGCAGTTTATAAATCAAATTATCTACCAGTGAGAGCACATAGTACGCGAATTAAACGCAAAAACCACAGCATAATTTGCAAGTAATCACTGACAAAGGCCAAAGGGGAGTGCACATTGTCGCCAAAGTTCGAAAGTTCTTGTAGCTATTCCAATAAACTCCTCGTTCCTTCCTCCATTGTTTTTCGACTGGGAGCATAATCTAGTTCTCCGTATTGGTCTGGCCTAGAGGACAGACACTGCATCCTATTTGGAGTGTTCTTAGTGCCTCGCAAAAACTATGTTATCCGTTTGCCCATAACTCATATGAGTAATTGTTTTAATATTCCTCGGTAGATTTAGCAATTTGACCACGCCTCGTTGGCATGGAGGACGTTTGCTTTTGAATTTTAATTATTGAAAACAAATAAGCGTAAGAGTAGGCTTTTTATAAATTGAGAAAACTTTTTACACCAAATTTATTTATGCTACTAATTCGTTCCGTGGAAAATTAAATAAATAGTAAATAGAGACAACTGCGATTTCCCGAAGTAACCTTGAATGCTTAAAATTGTTTTTGCATGTTGTTTTCAACTACAAATTTACTGGCACAATGATAGCGTACATACAAACGAAATAAAACAAATTAAAGTATTGGTTAAAATTTTATTTCATTTAAATCAATCCATAATCAATCACCTCTTTATATTAATTCTTTAATGATATATCATTTTTACAAAACATTCTAGCATCTACACTAACATCGATTAATTAATTACACTAAGCCCTCCTCGGGGATTAAGCAAATAAAAAAATAAAAAAGAAATTACTAATTTCACAGCTAGTTTTAATAAATACTATTTTACAGTGAGCCCTTAACGTATTTATTTATATAATTTTACTTTATGTTTAGCGTACAATTAATTATTATATTTATTCCACTTTTGTTTTAAAACTTTTACCAAGTTATACTTATACTTGATTCGTGGGTGCGTTCACAATTAATGCGACTATTTTACATGAATGCATTCAAAATGGAAGTTCTCAAGTGAATTGCTTTTTAGTTAGTTTTTATATCAATATGTAACCCTTCTTCAGGTGGCAAAAATTTCAACTCCGTCGGTTTCTTCTACATACCAATTCCAACTAAAAAAAAACTCACAGGACACAATAATTTAATTTTATAGAATTGGAGTTTTTAAATAATCACTGTACGATTATTATTGGTTTAAAAAATTAAATCATATTTTTTAAAATAAGTTATTCAAATTTCATATTATCTTAACTATATTTATGTATTTAAATTTAAAAAAAGAACTTGTTGCTTTGAATTTCCTCAACCATTTTAAGCAATTTAACGGATTTAGCATTTTGCGCAACACTTTTAATGGTTTTTGAAACACAATGATTAGCTTGTCTTCTTAAAGCTCTATCAATATTTAGAATGTTCTCTTTACTTAATGAATTGATCACATTTACACTATTTTCTATCTAAATAAACAAGTTAAAAAATTTGTTCGGAATGAGAAATGTCCGTCTTCTGCCCGTTCTAGAATCGATTCGTACGCCAACAGACACGATTAAAGGGGAACGAAATACAGAATTGTTTTGGGTACTACAATATTACTTTTTATTATTTTATTACACGTAAAACAAAGTTAACAAGATTACATTTAAGAATATACTGGTAGATGCCCCGTTTCTAACTGCGATTTGTATGAAGCCTAAATAACAAAATATCTGTATTTTGATTCTGGCAATCGCTGTAATAAATATAATAATCTCGTGTTCCTTTAATATTTAGTGGCGAATGCACTAAAATTTGTCTTCACGTATGTGGATTGCCCACAACTTCACAACTTAGGTCAGCCGAAGGCCCTATTCATAAACGCAAATTTGCGCAGTAACTGCCCAATTCAGCTAACTCGAATGATTTACAGAATGATGCAGCTGCAGCAGAAACCTGCGCTTATGAACAAGACCGAACCTGAACATTGCAACACTACGGCAATTCATCCATACTTTCAGATTAAAGGCAACTGATACAGAAATTATGGAAGGTTTACGTTTTTTTCATATACTGCTGAAAAATTGCATATTCATGAGAAAAGAAGACAACAAATACATTGATACTATATGGACAAAATTTTATACGCTGGGACTCGATTTTCCGTCTTGTGCCACTGGTGCGACATTAATGAACGAAAACGACTGATAGTATCAACTTTTGCAGGGATAGTTTCTATACCAGAAATTGGTAAAAGGCATTTATGCAAATAGTAAAATATAAAACGTTAAAAATACCTTGGAATAGTTAAATAGTAAAGACTATTTGGATCTTGCGTTAATATTTGTTATATAAATTCAACTTAATGGGTCCATTCATAAACGCAGGTTTGCGCATTATTTGCAAAATTCAGCTGAACAGAGTGTATTGCTGAATTATGCAGCTGCAGAGCAAACCTACGTTTATGAATGGGCCCAATATCTCAAATTTAAGGTAAAAAATTGTTTTTTTTTGTGGGTTTAAAAGAAAGCTTCATTTAAACATCTCAGATCGTTGCATGAAAGTATTTTCATTAAAAGTAAATTAATAAATATGTATAAAAAAAATATATAAAAAAATGCGCAACAGACGGAACAGATTGAATTGCTAAATTACAACGTAAACTGCGTTTACAGACACATTCCTTTACTATAACTTTTTAGGCTTTCGCGGTTGCTCATATTCAATTGTAAATATTTTCGGATTAGCCGCGTAAATGAAAATCCGAAAATATTTACAAATGAACATTCCTTTACTTTTAATTTAACACCAAAACATTTAATTTTCGCATGTCACACTTACGCAATTATTTAAATTTTTTTGTTTTAAACTTTCAGACAAAGACGGACGATATGTTATTTTTAAATCTGCGAAGGTAAGTTATAAAGAGATTTTGTTTTTGTATTAAAATCGAATTATTCAAAACCAAATCAATGACAGAAGCACCGACAGTTGTTTCACTGATTTCACCAAAGTCTGTTTGCGTAAAGTCTTCAAATAGACCTAAAGTAATTTTAAAATATAACAAGAAATTTTTTAATGTTAATTTATTTGCAATAGATTTCCTCTTGGTACTGTAATAATTACAAATAAATATTATTTATAGTAAAATAAAAAATAACAAAATCTTCCTTTTCTTGGGCGTATATATTTATATAGATTTTTTTTATTTTTCATTAATTTCATTTTTTTTTCTTTGTTTAAGCTAAATGTCTATATATAAATATAAATACATAATCCGGTCTAATACCTATTTAAATTTATGTATATTTTCTGATTTACAGTATTTTATTCTTCGCCAATTTTAAATATTTTTCAACTCTTACGAAAATTCTTACATTTACCTCTATAGTACCTTAAAATCGCCGTTTAAACTCCAGTAAAAATGTTTTTTATTTCATTAAGTAGAAAGTCTTTTGCGTATTAAATTTCATATTTTCTCGTTATTTACTTTTTTACAATATTTTTCCTTGAGTTTGATTCATCCTCAAGTAGTTTACATTCTACAATAATGACAATCAGCATCTGCTTTGTTTGTGGGTATATAGGTATGTTTTTTGTCGGCATATTGTTCTAGTGTTATTCAATAATGTCGCGGAAGTCTATTTACAATAAGAGTTCTTCTTTTAAATTAACTTTAGCTTTCTCCTACGCATAATCACTATCACTGTAATCACTTTCTTCATCAGAAGAGATGATCTTTCGTTTTTTCCTCTTACTTCTTGCTGGCTGTTTCCGTGTGGCTGCACTTTTTGATGATTTTGTGGTTCTTGTTGTTGGAGTGGTGTTTGCCATTTCCTTTTCAAATACAAATTAATTAATTTTATTTCCAAGACAAAATGCATAAATTATTTGTATTATTAAAAATACCTTTTGAGAAACGACCGGTGTCACGATGGCGCTATTTACATTATTAAGGTGAGGTGTACCAGCCTCAGATTCCTTATCAGGACTTTCCGAATTAAAATTATTGATAGCTGGCGTTCTAGGTGTTCCTGTCACCGAGTTGTTGAGTTTTGATTTATCCTCGTCCTGTGAATCAACATCGTCAGGATCTAGCCTGAGCATCAATTGCTTAAACTAAAAACAAATTCATTTCAGTTATCTATCTGTTAAAACACTGTATAACTACTCACGTCCAAATATTTATCTATCAAATCTCTTCTTTCTTCCTCACTTAGCTCCCTATCGATGATATTAGCGTTTCTTATAATTTCAATCGTTGACTTTGGATTAAAGTCGCTGACTGGTTTTCTAGTTACTGCTTTCTCATAGATTTTCTGTGATTCCGATGGGGAGTATCGTGAAATTTTACCATCAGTAAGGCCGTATATATCCTTTAAGTGCTGTTTTAATATGAGAAGCAACATGCAACCTTGAGCTGATGTCATACATTTTTGTATTTCCGTTGTATCTTCAGGTAATCGATTAAATATAGTTTCCTTGTCCTCTTCATCGTCATCATCTTCAAGGGGATTATCTTTCTCTGTGCACGGCTTTAAGCCCTCTTTAAATGTTGCAAGTAAATTAGTCCCCGTAACCGAAACCAAAAGGTCGATTTGATGAATTAGATATAATGGCTCGTCTTGCACTACATATGGAAAGTAAGCTAAATTATCAGCTAAATACAACATTTGTCGTAGCGTAGTTTTTTGATCGTCGAACTGCTTTGTTACTGTTTGTACAAGAGCACGTCTTTGTGGTTTGGTATTTCGCAGTAAGCTGTACAAGAAATCATTTAGCGCAACTGGTACATTTTCCCTTTTTCTAAACCAAAAAGAAAATTACATTAAACAACCATTTTTATGTATTTTTTATTATAATATAGTTACGCGTATCCGCGAACGACATGTTTTCCTCCGCCATCCCGTGGAGCTTGCAACAATTCTTGCAGCTGAAAAGACAACTGCAGACCTAGCTGAAGTTTCATATTAACAAAACCTGAATAAGTCTTGTCAATATCTTTTAATAAAGCATCAGCCCGATGCGCGATCTGTTAAAGTAGAATTTTGGAACGTGTGTCATAATTGTAAACAGTACTTACCTCCTGCTTTCCGTCTGTACTTAAACAAATTAAAAAAGGAACCATTCTCACAGGATGCACTAAGCCTTGTCTTAGAACGATCTGTATGACTTTAACAGCCCATAACCGAACAGCAGAGTCAGAGTGCAAGAAACAATTTAAGATTTCTTGCAAGTAGAGCTGAATAATTCTACTTGCCATACCCGAAGACACATCGTTCATTTCTTTCAAGTCTTCCAGTTGAGATTGGGTATGCCCTGCGAGATTCAAAGATAAAATAATTAAACCATTTGGAATATGATTCCATTAATGTACTTACAGTCTTTTTCTCGGTTGTGCATGTAGATTTCCGATTCGGTTAAATACATCCAAATATTTCTCATACAAATCAATTTTATGTGAGACTCAACTGTCGATGATACTAACAGTTCGTGATAAAATTCTTTTAATATTGGTCGAGTTAGATATTCATCGTTTTGTACACAAAAGTGTCCTAATGAAACAAGGGCTTGCTTCGTTATTTCTATATTAGGGCAGGATATAAAATACATGAGGGAGTCGAAGACTTCATCACAAATTGTTGGTGGAATTCGGTCTGCTACAAATAAAAAGATTTCTTTAAACAAACTTTTCCGAGTCTATTGCCACTATTACCACTATCTTCTAAGCCCAAGATTTTTGGCGACGTGAAATCAAAGAAACGCATTATAATTCCTATTGTGTATAGACTTCGACGAAAAAGAGGCTGATAAATATTATCAATAGGTAAATTCGGATTGTTAATCAACTGCTCTTTGCTAGTGTACAAGCTCTTGTAAAATCTAAAAGAAATTAATAATTAGTAAAGTAATTCAGCTCAGATGTAGATGCTGTGTGCCTACTTTGAAAAACAATCTCGAATTAATTTATAATTTTTCGTTATTTTATTTACAACAGCACCTAAGCACGACAAACAACTGAATACAACTGTTTGATTAAGCGAAACTACTAGAATCATGAGATGTTCTTCTAGGTCAGCTAAAAATGATTCACTGGGATGCTCCATTAGAGGTACAACCTACAATATATTTAAAATTATTGCTCTTTTAATTGCGCGAACAGCACACTTTGCATACCTGCTCTAAAATTTCCGCGACCGAACAAATAAATTTTGGAGCATTTGTCGAATGGCACTTAATATTTAGATAAGGTTCAATTGTGATTGCATGACGTACAAGCAATTGCGGCCTGACTTTTGCTAAAAGATGTATCGTTGTAATGCATCCCAACATTCGAGTATTATCGGTGTCCTCTAACTCAATAAGCCTTTCTACTAGCCCATCGCCAAGCTGTTGACAGGCCTGAACAACTTCTGGAGATGGTTCTGTGTTCTTTTTCACAACTTCAGATGAACCTGCTTCGAGTTTTGAGTTATTTTCCTTTGGGGTAAATATCTGTAATTTAAAAGAGGAGGCAATTTATAGTTTGATTTCAATTACGAGCAATATTCAACAAAACTTACGCTATTTAAAAGTCCATCTAACCACAATGTTCCCGTGTCATGCGCTGTGTTCACAACATCAATAATTTGATTAATCTTTCTATGAATGCTCACCTAAAAATACTTTTATAAGATCACTTTTATCTAACAAAAGACTCGACAAGCATACTCTGTCATTATCGCGACACGGAGAAAACCACATTCTCATAAAGACGTCAGTTACTAACTTTTGGATGCCCTCTTCATCGTTTACCCGTCGAATCATTTTAACACAGATTTCTGGAATTTTTTGAAAGTCTGGATATTCAATGCATATGTCCCGCAGTATTTTTATCACACGCTTTCGCACAGATACTCCAGTATCCTATTAAAGTAAATTTCAGCTTAAAATACCAAATTTAATGTTGATAATATGAATACCAACCAAGATTCTTGTTGATAACATTTCATAATACTGATCAATCAATTCTTCACTACTTAAGACGTATTTTCCTATTAGGTCAACAGCTGCCTCCCGCACCGAGATAGCCGTATCGAGAAATTTTTGATTTACACCCATTTGCATGTCTTTCCTCTTAAGTATCAAGGGGTCGACCTCAACAATGTTGGCTAAACATTTCATTGCACGCGTTCTTATTGCTATTGCTGGTTCCCTAGAAGAAGTTTATAACTGGACTCACATTTCGGCTTTTAAAAATAAATTAGGGAAATCTTACCTAACAACTAAAATGATTTTCTGAAGATATTTATCAAAAGATTGACTAAATGGCCTCCTACTTGCTAAGTATTGTGCAATTAAATGCGCGTTGTTGTAATCTATATACGTCTTTATGTGTTGTGATGTACAATTAACGTCTGAATAGGGTTTAATTTTTCTTAGCAGGTATTTTTTTCGTTCGTCCAACACCTGGAATATTTCCAAGTTTAAGGATTGATCAGGTGCGTCTGTCTTTCTAGACTTTAATGGGGATTCCTCTTCTTCGCTGTCTACTTCCTCTTCTGATAATGACTCTGAAGATTCATCTCCTAATCAAAAATCGCAGTGATGATCGAATGTTTTACAAATAATCCAAACTATTTACTCTTACCTTTCTTTCTTTTTTTCTTTGCAGTCTTCTTTTTCCTCGAGGCATAACCCTTTTCCCCTTCCGATATCCTTTTCCTCTGTTGCATAATATCTCTGTACCATTGCGCTAAGTAAAAGTGTCTAGCATAGTCCCATATTAAGTTCTCCTCTTGAGCGTTCACAGCCAAAAAATCTAATAAAATTTTTTGCAAAAATTCAATTCTCTCCTCATCTGGATCCAGAACGATGTTATTCTATAACAGATGTATGTAACCAAAAAATTGTCTCCTAACAAATCTTAAAACTTACGTTCTTCTTGGGCAAATCACCTTCCTTCTCCTGTTCGGCTTTGATGCATTTGATCATCTGATCCATTGTGTTTACCTTGCATCTTGACTCGACTGTGTCCTTTCTTAATCGTGCCGCAACTATGCCCAAGTAGTCGAGAGAGGCGAGCCGGATAGTTTGTTCAATTGACTTATCGGACATATACTTTACCAGCAGCGTTCCCAGCAAACTTAATAGTAGTTCTGCTGCTGGCCACTCCGGCTTGTTAACAGTGGCCAGGAGATCGTGAATGAAATTTTCAAATAATGGACGGAAATCAGTTTCATTCGAACGACTTTTGCATTTGCTTAAAAATGTCGTTAGGAAATTGCCGCCTATACTCACGGCTGTATCATATTTTTCTAATACAACTACATCCTTGTCAAGTGCATTTTTTGCAACCGAGTTTTCGTCCGCATCAGTTACTACAGGTTTAGGTTTCTTACCACCGCGACCAGCTTGGTCAGATATGTGTGCGGGCAAAACCGTTGCACATTGGATTAATTGCAACACTAGTGCCGTCACCATTTGAATATTTCCTCCGTTATTGGCCAATTTGAACGGTCGAAGATTTTTCTTAGAACAAGGCAGTCTATCTATCGAGGCTAAAATATCACTCAAAATACTGCTCCTCATTTTTACATACTGTTCCTTTCTAAAAATCTGTGAAAGAAGTTGATAAAAACCCTCTTCAAAAAAAAAAACCAAAGTTCACTTACTGTCGTTACCAGCTCGAGGCAAACAAATTGCAAGGTTTCAATGTTATCAACGAAAAACGGTTCTATAGCTAACGTAGACAATCCTAGCACGATTGTATCGACGAAAATACACTTATCAAAGAGAGCTACAAACACCTTCATTAGTTCAACACACTTCGAGTAGAGAAGTTGGAGACTCCGGTTATGACTGTGGGGAGCCTTTTTCTTCCTATTATCGATCTTCTTCATATTTTTAACAGTATACACCGGGTCATATGAAGGGAATATCGTTTCGCGAAATTGAAATTGTACAAATTTTACAACTGTCGAGATATTGTCCTCTTGCAGAAATTTTAAATCTTTTGCCGTCGAATAAATATTGCATATAAGAAGGCAAGCCTCGATCGCATTTAGAATTTTCTCCATGACATCATCCCCAATCATTTCTTCTTCGCTGTCCTGCAAGTAAAAGATTAATGCGGGCTAGTAGCCATTCTTTAATTTTGTTTTGGTAGATTTGCTTAAAGTACTTTTTCACTGGAAGCGTTTAAATCAGTACAAAAATACTTACTGGTCCAGCTGAGTAATGCCGTGCAAGATAAACGTTACGCATAGCATAGTTAATTAAGAGTGTCAGTTTGTTCTTGGGGATCGAATCTAAAACTCCTTTTGCCTTCAGCTTTGCCACATCATTGCTCATTACAGTAAGCATTTTGGATGATATACATTCAATATTTTCATCAGTTTCGTCTACAAATAGAAATCATTTCAACAGAATTAAGGAAAAACAATTAAAAAGTTCCAACCTGAATTAAAGTTTGGTGATTCTGTGTCATCCAACTGCTCAATGATTTGTTCCATATTTTTCATAAATTGCTGATAAGTTTGGGATTTCATAACCTCTTCCTTGGAAGATTTTGGGATGAGCGCGGCTACAATACGTTCGACTTTCCTTAACTTAGGCTTAGTGACTGAAAATTGTTTTGCGTTTTTTATAATTCTTAAATGAGACTACATTTGCTTACAAATTTGTTCTGGTGGAATATCATCGCTACTAATCGCTAGTTTCCTTTTACTTGCGGTCCTTCGCTCGTCTGCTTTCATTTGTGAAAATGTATCAACATTTTTGGGAGTTTTATCTCCTTTAGAAGGTGTTGTTGAGGGGGGATCGACATCGATTTTAGCAGGTGATGTTACATCCGTTAAACCTAATTTTCGCGCTAATTCTGGTGATTTCTTAGCAAATTTTTTGAGACTTTGTTGCATCAAGACTTCATCTTCGACTTTCAGTCGACTTAAGCAAACTTTTGGCTTCATTGGTAAATTATTTTCCAACTTGGTAGTAGACGAATTTGAATCGGGACTTGCTGATGCAGAATTAAAACCTTTTCCTTCTCCGTCTGCTTTATATACATTTGCTGAAGTTGTTTTATTCGGAATTATGTTCTTTTGAGACAACTGCCTAGGTGTCCCTATTTGATTTGCTTCTGGAGCCACACTCGCTTGCGCTGGTGACGGACCTCTCAAGTCAAAATTTTTGCTCTGCTCCTCTAAATATTCATTATTTCGCGGAACAGATTTTTGTTGTTGCAAGGGCGCTTGACTCTGCTGTACGTGATGAGCCTGTTGTTGTTGATTGTGTGGTAGTGATGATTTTTGGATGAGAAGATTTTGCTGGACACCAGCACTTTGCTGCAGTGTGACTGTATTTTGTTGGGGAAGGATTGCATTCTGTTGAACAGTACTCGTTTGTTGAACAATTGTCCGATTTTGTTGAATAGATGAATTTTGCTGAATGATTCGATTCTGCTGTGTATCTTTATGAACAATTGGACTTTGTTGAACAATGTGAGATTGCTGTGCTGTCGCAGCTGGTAGTATGACAGATTGTTGTTGAACTACAACCGATTGATGAGGAGGTGTGGATGTTTGTGGGATTACAGGACTCGTTTGTGAATTTGCAACATGTGTGACAATTTGCTGACCTTGTACTAGTACAGTTTGATGAGATTGCTGTAGACGCTGATTCTGATTTGGCGGCGAAGTTTGAGGAATATTTCTTTGTTGTTGAGGTGTTTTACGTAAATGTGGTTGTGGTTGCTGCTGCTGAAGTATGTTATGCTGTTGCTGGAAGAGACTTGATGATTGCTGTGCAACGTTTTGCTGATTTTGTTGTTGTTGTTGCAGTTGCTGCTGCTGCAATTGTTGCTGTTGTTGCTGCTGCTGCTGCTGTTGTTGCTGCAATTTTTGTTGTTGTTGTAATTGCTGTTGCAACTGTTGTTGAGCTTGGAGCTCGCTAGCAATTTGCCGCTTGTTCATGGGTCTCTTTGACGGTGTTTCCGCATTGTGGTAAACATTGTTACTAAAAATTTAATTAATGTTTTAGCAATATACAATAATCTAATAAAAATGTTATTACATAGTCACAGCATTCGCTTGTGATGTGCTTGTCTGCAGGGCTGCTGGGCTATTTTGGGGTGTCTTTTGCTTCTTAGTGTCCTTCATCGATACGTAGTCGACATTGGTGTTATTATTAATATTTTGTATATTTGATAATTGCGCCCTCTGCTGGGGTGTTGCTAGTTGCTGCTATTATTATTATTATCAAATATAGTTGCAAAATTAAGGAGAATATCAGTTGAATTACCTGTTGCGTTTGCACTTGATGGACAATTACATCGGCCTGATTTTGCGAAACTGGATTTACAGGAACTTTTTGTTGTTGTTGGGGTTGGTGATACAAATGAGATATATTTGCATTTCCTAACTGATGATTTTCTGGAAGCAAATATTTTGAGAGCATTCAGAGTAAAAGATGCAAAATAAAAACTTACGAACACGATGACTATGAGGAGTATTAAAAACGGTAGGTTTAAATGTGTAGATTCCCTGAAGTAGTACAGGATATTCACTTATATTTGTGCCAGGTTGATTAATAGCATATTCACTTTTTAACTCTCTGCAAATAAAAGCGTTTTGTAACATAATAAAATAAGGGCCAATTAAAGAACTTACATGTGATCTGAGTTAGTTTGTTCAATAGCATGTACTAGTTGCCGTACTAGATTATCGTCTCTTACGGACAAAAGATTATTTGACTCTTCTGCCACTAGTGTGTGAAATAGTAAAGATTTGTTTAAAGATGTTGTAGTAGATATTGAACCGGAGACTGGAAGTTCACTTAGCACTGAGTAAGAAAATATTAGCAAAATCAAAAATTTCTTAACATATAATTTACTTACAATCTGACAGACTTGTCAGACCGGCTAATGTTGTGATTGGTACACTAGGTACGTCTCTGTCGCTCATCTTACTTAAACTATACAAGTACTTTCTTATAGTAGAATATATTCACCATAAATTATAATATCTACATTGAAATTCATTCCTTATGCATCTAAGCGATGGTCTTTATCCCCTAAACTGTCCGAAGAACTTCATGTCACGCTTGGTGTAAACAGTACCTAGAGGAAATAAAGCAACATTTTGTATATCGAGTCCCTATTTAAAATACCAAAAAAAAAAAAATTTGACAAAAATATAGTATTTTTAATTCTATTAAGAGACAAATCAATCAAAATCAAAATTTATGACCTGAACATATTATTTGAAACTGTGCTACACTACGTTTTTCCCTAGCTGAAGTTCCAATGACCAAAATAGTCTGCATTCTGAATATGCTAAAATTCTTCATAATAATTTCGTCGATTTTTGTGTCCCACAAAACCACTAGAACTTGAGGCGGTTAATCCTCTGATTGTGTGAAAAAATTTAGTTTTATAATTCCCACAGCTTAGCATTGAGGACGATATTAAATTGTGAGATGTTACTAGCACTCTTCATACGCATAATTTTAATTAGATTTGTAACTGAAGAATTGGCCAAAACTTGACAGGATTAAGTCACACCTTAACAAAGTTAGCTTTATTACATTAGTTAGTTAGTAATCTAACGATAAAAATATACTCTCTACAGCGTTCTTTTATCTTCCACTTGCTGTGGGGACATCGAAATATGTATTTGCAAACCTCGGTAAATTCTTTGAAAATTCTGCTGTCATATTTTGATATATGATTTTATTTCTCTAGTAAAAAAATCAAGTCACATCAGAAAACTACATCAAAAGCATTTAAAAACAGCTTTAAGCAAAGAGTATATTTTTAATTATCCCACTTCAATAGTATTATTATGAAAGAGTGTGTCATCAAATTTTGATTTATGTAAACGTATTATGAATCCAAGGGGTAAGACCACTAACCAGAAATCTCATATAATACTTTTAACTACTGCTGTTAGTTTACTACGTTAATGTCCCTTCAGATCGAGCTCCGCCTTTTAAAACAATAAATCTGATAACTATTAGTTGTAACATTACTGATATTTTTATAAATTAATATCTAATTCTGTGAAATAAAACATACCTAGATAACATTATCATTATTGAAAGTGATATTAAATAAAAATTTGTTTAAATAGCTACAAAATAACTGTAATGCAAACTTAGTGGTTAAAATTAGGCCAAGAAACAAAAGTTATTATAAAATCGTATCGTTTTGATTTAAGAACTATATCAAATAATTGTATATCAGTTGTTGTTCAATATCTCTTAAAATGCCTTGATTTATTTCAAAATTAAATTCTTTTATTGATAAAATTATTAAAATTTTCACAACTTGACATATTCGTAAACGCCAATTTGACACAAATTTGACGTTTCGTCCGACATACTGCACGCACGCATTTCCATTGTTTTTACTTTTTTTCAATAAACCATTAATTTTTCATATTTAATTTGAGCAAATCTTTAAAAACTAGCAAAATTTCGCGTTTTACAAATATATATTTGAACAAATTTAATTAAGTCGCCCGGGTATATTAGGTTTATAGAGAGAAAATTGCGTCCACTTGCAGGTAAGTAAATAGCTTTCACAGTCACAGTAGCAGTGAGTCGAGTTCATCACCATGAAAAATTTACCTTTGGCGATTGCATTGGTCCAAGTTTGAAATAAAATTGACTTCCAAAATAATACTATCGGCATCAAAGATGATATTCTTTTCTCCAATAATAAATATTTAACAATGAAAACAATTGGATATCAGTGAACTTTGCGACACTTAGCACAAAACAAACTTTTTGTTAAATTCAGGGGGGGAAAATGTATTGAGAACTACTCGGAAAGATTATAGTGGGAAGATATGCCACTTTCTCTACTTAAATCGCCACTTATTTTCATTCGTCGATATATCAGGATTATAAACAAATTATTTGCCATCAATTTTTAACTGACAGTCACAGATTTATTTTCGTTCCGCATTTTATTTTGACTAAAATTATAAATGGCGACGTCCGAACAAACACCAAACATATTTCTGGGGAGCGTTCGATTTTATATTTCCCGCTGGTTTTTGTCTTTCGAAGTTGGCAACAGATTTATCGCATGTAAAATGCAGGGTGTGCACTTCCATATTTTGATAACGGTGCTTACATTTTGCAGTAGGAGATTCTTTGCAAATAACAACAATTTACTGTCAAGGTAAGTGTTCAGTTAAAAAATTTATTAAAATGTACTTAATAATCAAATTTTTCACTAAATCAATTGAAGAATTGATTGTACAAATGATTTAAAGTTGGTGCAGCAAGGTTTTTGCAATAAAAATGTAAAAGAAATTGTTAAAAAAGTGCTCAACTGATGTACAAGTCCAGAAATAGTGAACAATAATATTTAGAAATATGTAAGGGCTAAATGCCGGTTTTTAGTGCCGCGATTAATGATATGTTGAATAATTATTAAGAAAACTAAGAAAACCAATTACATAGATGCTGTTCTTTATTAAAGCGATCAACGTTCGTACGTCATTCGAAGTTTTTTTTCACATATGTTATTGCAAAAACTTTGTCTCACCGACATAAAACACTTTTATTAATTCAGGCCTACCAGGGAATTCGATTCGATCAAATCGAATATTTTCAACGTTCATTTGTTAATAGTGACAATGATGCAGTTGAAAAATTTAAGTTGGAAAATGAAGTAATAAATTACTACTTTCCATTACGCTTAAGTATTTTCAAATTAATCAGTTCTATCTCTCTCTTTAATTCCCGTAACCCCTCGTGGGGCCTGGGGCGGTAGGAGAACTTCTCCCAATTCGAGACAACGATGGCAAGTGGTCATACAATTTAAAGTGGATTTCGAACCGCTCACATTTACATTGCAATCACGATAGCCCTTTTATCGTTCTGTTGTCAGCAGAAAACAACCATGTCGCTGTCGGCGGGATTCGAACCTGGGATCTCCGAATTGGTAGGCCGACACATTATCACACGGTGGCCGTTGAAAAACTCGATTCGGACGAATCGAATTCCCCCGAATCCATAGACAAAAACAATATATTCAAGGGCCGCCTTGGTATATTGATATAATTCCCAGTTTCCATTTAAAAGCGCTAAGATTTCGTTATGGGCTAGGGTATTCTTGTTGAAATATAAGCGTGTGAACTCAGATAGTAATAGTAATAGACGCACAGCTAGAAAATGTGATAAATTTTCCTCTTCGCTTCTATTGCATAATGAGAATAACCAATTGCTTTTCGTGCTCGACGCGGAAGCACTTAAACTTAATAGACCACCTCTGCATTTTATAATATACCTTATTTTTTCCAAGCTGTTCGAGTCTTTGAAGTAGAATCTATCTGCAAGATCGTAATCTAGTAGATTATATAACTCATGCCTTATGCTTTGTTGCCCTTTATCAATTTTAAGTTTTTTAAGGAACTCCGCTACAACTGGTTCGTCCAGAAGTTCATCCAGTACGCAAGGCTGTGCGTACTGTATGCTTACATGGCTCACTTGCGTATTCAAGAGTAGACGAACATGCTCAAAATTCCAAAGCAGAAATTGCAGAGCCAATGCTGTATCATTTACCTTGAATTTCTTTGCTAACTGACCACCACTCTTTACTGTCGGACACTTGAGATAGTCTCTATAAATAGATATACTCAGACTTCGGAAGTAGGTGTTATTTTTTTTCCTACACATTTTTTTTAAATTTCTTGTTTTCGATTACGTTAAGAGATTTCACGAATTCTGAGTTAGTCTTCCAGTTGGAAACAGGTTTGTATGGCATTATAGCTTATCAAACCATTTGTTTTTAAAATTTGGAACTTTCTCCAGGGGTAATTGGATGGCCGCACTTACTGTAGCATTTATAAGATGATCCGTACCAATCTGATTAGCTGACACTGATTTTCTGACGTTATTAATTTCTACTTCTGATCTATTTTGAGAGGCTTCTGTATGCTGTATGCTTATCATTGCTCCCCAAACTGAATTGGGTTAGGGGAGCAATGATAAATTTTCTTCTACTGTGCAAACTTTATCCAAGTGTACATTGAAGCAAATCGGCATATGTTCAGAGTGATTACGAGCGTCAACCCTGTGTTGGTGAGCACGTTTCCCACAAGTACACGTGACACCAGAACGATAAATTTCTCAACAGCTAATTTATCGTATTTCAGAATATTCAATTTTAACCTGACCCAAACAATTTCATGAGTGCACACTAATTCTTTTTACTTTCTTTTCCAAATAAAATGTCATAATGTATCTCTGATTTCACATGATATATCGTTTAAACTTCCACGTTGAATCCACGAGGGTTTCGTGTTACATCAACATGTGGGAACCGTGCTTTGTCGGAGGCGATATACATGCCTCGCTAAGTAAGATAAGCTGAGTGTTATTTAGGATCCATAAGAAGTCGGTTCGGTGCAGATCGTCCTAACAAAATTCTAAATTAAAAGATACAAATTTATTAAAGTTATAATTCAATTTTTTATTTTTAACAACTCCATTACACTCCACCCAACACCTGAACTGTATTACGCGACCCAAGATTTCAAAGGATACAGCAGCGATATCAATCACAGATGCCCCCAAGCTGTTTATAATGGTATAATGACCTTCTCTATCTTCTTTACTTCTACGGTTCAATATTGCCAAACCTATGTCCGCACAAAGATCAATCAGTTTTCTACCTCTACTGTTGACCATCAAATCCCTGGATTTCCGTGACAATGCGAGATCGAAAATCTGCAGGCCGAGCTCATTCTCAAATACCTGCAACTCTCCCAAACGAGAATTGACATTACCTACCAAAACAATACTTTTTCCTGAAAAATCCTCAAAAAAGTTTCGCAATTGGTTAAAGTCCTCATCCCACTGAGTACTACTAATATACACAGCTAACACAAAAATACTATTTGGGACATGTTTTGCCTCTATTAATACTTTTCCATTTATGATACGAAAGCTTAAGTCCGCACTTTGATTTGTTCTAATTAGATATATATATAACCCCCCTTAGCTCTACTAAATCTTCACTCTCTCGTAGCAGGAGTATAGTGCAATTTGTAGCCACCAAAATAATTATTATATGTTGCCCTCTTCCAAATCTGATTCATATAAGAAAAAGACATCGAATGTTTTTACGTAACTGAAGAAAGAAGGACTAAGTACGAAATAAAAGACCCCTGCTCGGCGAGGCGACTTATTTTCGCGCCACGATTCTGGCCACGGATGTTATCTGAAATCAAACAACAAAATTTTTTTAAACGAAGCAAAATCTAAATTAAATCTTGTACTAGAGTCAGCTTTAAAAAACTAAAAATTGTAAATGTTAGAGCATTTTATATTTTTTGCACTCTAATTTTTGCATTTTTTTTGGCACTAAAATTGTTATAGAAAAAAGAACTATTAGTTTTATCGTAATAATCCTAGTACACGATCTAGAAAAAAGGTGCTAAGAATATTTCAAGAAAGTTCAAACTGATTGGTTCCTTTGTTATTGAGTTATCGTGGCGCAAAATTTGAAAACAGTGATTTCGAAAAAAACGTTTAAAAACTGTATGCAAACGCAGAGGAGGTCGCCTGGTTTAAGGCTCCATAACTCAATATTTGGCGTAGTCTATTTAAATCCCTTCAGAGGACGATTTTACAATACTTGGAGATGACGAAAATGCAAAAAAAAATCGATTTTTCCAAATTCACGATCGCAACTTTTACCATAACACAAATTTGCAACGACGAAATTGCCGGTGCAAAAGGATGCCTCTTCTAGTACTAATTGTATCGGCTCCCATTAACTAAACAATGTAAGCTTCCCAAAATTTAAATAAATTGTTAAAAAAATACTCAATATGATTTCATAATGCATAATATATTTTCTTCAAATCATTTTTCTGTAATTACATGCCTCATAATTAATTAATATTAAATCTTAGAACTAATAAAATTAATTCTCTCTTTCTTTCTTAAAAAATCACTCTCTTAAATAGCTATGTTCGAGTTAATATAATTCTCCCTTTTCAGCAGTAATATAATAATAGTTTTCTCAGTAAATCTTTAACACAAAGGCCCGACGTAAGCCAACTCAAGGTCCAAGAACAAAAAGTTTATGTCTGCCTATAATACACTTTATTCAATTAAATTAATTTTTACACTTTAAAACAATTACGACAGTATCGTTAAGACATATACAATGACATATTAAACAAATATTCATTAATTAAATATTTAATTACATTAATGTACATTTATTCAAAATTTATTTAATTTTTTTTTAAATATTAATGACGTAATTTAGAAAGAAAGTATTCACACAAGAGGACAATTCGAAATTGTTAATTTTTTTTTTCTTATTAAACATAACAGCATTTTAAAATACAAAATTAAAATGTGTTTCACAATTTTGTTTCTTTTTAAAAAGAAAAACACTTCTCTTGTTCGTACCATTTCAGCCTCTCCATTTTTATTAATTCAAATCAAAATTTGCGATATATAATTTGTATAATTTGCTTAGTACGAATTTTATAATATAAATATTTTTTTTTGTTAATATATTTATAAGAAAATCTAAGATTATAAACACAGCCCGCCTTTTACGTCATTTAATGACCATTCTAACAATCTTTTATGTTTTGTTTTCAGTTTCTCCTTAATTTTCCAGTTTTTGTTCCATTTCTTCATCAAATGATAAGCATCTTTAGAAAATGAAAACTTTTATCATATTCGATTCAATTCAAATAAATACACTTTTACTTACTCTGAAATGTGTATACTTTATATAAAAAATCATAAATTATTAAGGAAGAATATAAAAGCGTCTTTTAATTAATAATTTATTTTGAAATGTTATTTCGAAGATGTTCGAGAAGATTTTGTTTTCATTACTGCGGTTTACTTTTATATACGAATATTATATCGGCAGTGGATGTTAAAAATGTCTCAGTGTAGTTATTCGCTTTTTGGATGTTTAAACATATTTTTTGGTTATTTTGAAATCATAAATATAAGGTTGAGGCAAGATATTTTGCTGCTATACTAATTTGGTCGAAATTGATAGAAATTTGATAGAAATGCGGGCGCTTGCTTACTACTCTTGTTGCATAAAAGTGGAATGTGCGGTAAAAGGACATTGCAACAAATTCAATGTTTCTTGAACCAATTGTTTCTACGCAAAATGACTCCGATATTTGGAGATAATTCTGGCTGCACTCAACAATTTACGTTTTCGCAACAATGATGTTGAAACATCGTAATAAGTTGACAATAGCACGATCGAAGCGGATAGAATTACGTGAAAGGGTTTTAGCCTTGTGAAAGCTCTTTTTTGGTGCAAAATACTCCAATAATCGAATCTAGATAGATCTTGCGATAGAGAAAATGTGAATGCAATAAGAAATTACACGTGGAACCAAGCGAAATACGCCGCGAAAATATCTACAACCTCATCATCATGTTGGATGTTGATCCAAAATGCGAATAACTTCACTTATGCAGATTTCTTATGATAATTATTATGTACGGATATTGTACACCGATGGTAACAAATTCGTATTAATCCAATAAGTTCGACTTTATGGTTACTTCCGAACATTTTCCTATGGCCTATAATAAACTGAAAAAAGATAGTTTATTTGATTCTATCGTAATTTGTTTTGTCTGTTAAAAGTTAGTCGTTAACATTATATCAGCAGTTTCCCTATAAATATTTGTTCTCTTATTTTTGTATCATCTATTCCGTGTGAAAAATATATTTTTTCTGAATATTTCTTTGTAATTCAATATTAACACGTGCTTATATATGTAATATCCGTTTCTGTAATATATTTGCAATTTACAATATACAATGTGTACATAATATATGCAGGTGTATATATATAACTGGTGTGTTAATTGGTTTCGATATAAATTCTCGCTATTGTTACGAATATATAAATTTTATTACATGTCTATTTAGTTTTTGAAGGTATCAAATTCGAAAAACAAACTCTTCTTTTTTACAGGTGTTCAATATCTTAAAAATATTTTCATTCTGATTAATTTACATGTGACTGGGGATGACTTTGTATTTGATTTGATTTTCTTATTTTTTTTAGGGAAGATTTCTTACATTTTATTGAATGTACTTGAATTTCTTTTACAGTGCGGTCGATCGATAAAAAACTATTTTCTTTTCATTATTAAAGCCTGTAATGCACTTTACTTATGTACTCTATGTATAATTTTTTTTTCGATTTTTTTTTTATTTAATTTAATTAAAAAATTTGTATATATTTTTTGTTACTGTTAAAAGGTTTACTGAATGGTGTTGAAGAATTCTATTTGCTGTGTATTATAATTTTTGTGAAGTTTTAATTAAAATTAAAATTGAAAACATTTAGTAATAATGGTAGCGTAAGGAAAATGTATTGTGGACTTTTCTTACGATTTGGTAAGGAAGGCATAAGTAAGTCGCTAACCAATCAATAACCAAATCATGATTTGTTGACTTTCCGTACATGATATCTAAAAAACCGTTCCATATAATTCAATGATATTTTCAGGGTATGTTTATAAGATCAATACCTTCCATGAAATCACCATCGTTGACTAAATAGTCAACTATTCTTGACTTTGCTTAAACGGCGAGCTAATAGTAGCTATCACACATACATTAATCACATGTGAGATTACTTGGCAAGTCACAGATAAAACAATTCTTACCGGTTTTTTTTCAAATTGAGAAAATATATAATTTTAAATTAAATATTTATGGTATAAATGAAAAATGGATAATGAGTAAACAATATTAATTTAGTAATTAACAGTACGGAAGTGAACCACGTTACACAGCATACCAAAAATCTGAAGAGTAATTCTCTAAAGTGGATGAAGGATTCGCTACAAATTGCTGTTGTTTGATATCAATATCTGGCATTTTATCGCAGCTGTTAATCAATACACTTGCAGCTCTGTCTATTTGATAACTATAGGTCTGTTTGTTTACTTTTGTGTCTAAAACGTGGGTAAAAATCAAGTAAAAATTGTTCTTCAGGTGGAGGGGATGCAAATGCGAAAGTTGACATACGCTTTTTGTATGCATTGATGGCAACTGAAGAACTGTCAAAAGGAAATTTCAGTGCACATATTGGTGCGTTTAAAAGAAATCTTAAGGGGACATTTACATCAGTTGGACCAAAATTTCATGATTTTTTGAGACCGTATATCTCGTGAATGAACAATGCTAATCAATTGAACTTTTTTTTATTACTTTTGTACATTTTTTTAAGTAACATTTGCTACGTCGCCGATTCATCCATCCAAGTCCAACCCCCCCCCCCCCCCCCCCCCCTCCGCGCCGTCAAAGATTGCCGTTCTCGGCGGACACGTCGTGTTCTCTGCAGATTTCCTGAATACACACGTGACCTAAAAACAAAAAAGTCAAAAATTTTTTAAAGTTTATACCATAATGCGTGGTATAGACGTTTGGCAAGCCAAAATTCCAATAAAAAACAAAATGGCGGCCATTTGAAAAAAAAACCTCGTTTTTTGGTCATTTTTTGGTACTATTTTTTTATTAACTTCTGAAAAAAACAATCAAAATAAAAAATTGAGGTCTATACCACAATGACATATGAAATGAATAATTAGAACGCTTTTGTGAAAAATCGCAGTAGCCGTTTGCTCAGAAACGCTGCCGAGAGGAAAAAATGTGACAAGCTGAGATATTTGGCCTTAAACATTTCAGTCGACTTCGCTTTCGCTTAGAAAGCAGTTGGGCGCTCGACGGGAGGCACGCCTCTTTAATGACCTGTAACTCGGAAACTACTCAAGATATCAATTTGGAATTTCGGCACATTATATATATATCCATCGATTAAGCCAATAAAAAAAATGAATTTTTTGGTCCCAACTGATGTAAATGTCCCCTTAAAAATAAATAACAATTTGCTGAAAAAGTAAATTGTTCCCCGTGTTTATTTTAATCTTTATTTATAAGCTGTAACTTGCCAAATATCAATCAGCTGTAAGTTGTCAACCATAAAAGACGAAGAAGAATTCTGCCGAAATTTTATCCACACTCAACAGCGTCTGTAAAATTTGAGCAAAAGGGGAAAAACTGTCGGTTTTGTGTAAAAACTTTCAAGTAAACAGACAGACCTAATATAACGTTCGGAAACGAGATGTTATATAGCTGACTTTGACACAACTATTGCAATAGTCAGAGCTGACTATCGCTACGACTATAGTTGTGTTTCCGAACGCGCTCCATATGACACCAAATTTATGACATAGAATAGACAAAAATATATTTTAGCTTTCCATTTCCAATAGCACTTCTTGAAAACCACACTTTTAGTTGGTCCAAAAACGTTTTTTTTTTTTTTTCAAAAAACTAAAAAAGATAGTGTCACAAGGATGATACGAGTAAAAAAAAGTTTTTAGAAAACTTTTCCAGATTGTCTCCTTTTCTGTGGAGGATGTACGGAATGGGAAGCCAGAATATGAACACCGCTTGTTTGAGAAACGGTTTTATTACAATTACAATTGATCAAAAAAATGTGGAATATTTTTAAAATGTAGCCTTAAGTGTGATTAAAAAATTCTGTTAAATTCAATCTAATAGTCTTTTTCATTTAAACGCCAGAAATTCTGAAAAAGAAGACTTACTAACCCTTACTTAATCAAATGGAACATGAAATACTTTTATGACTAATTGCAAACATATTTAGCCTTTTTGCCCTTCTAGTTCGAGCAACGCTCTCTTATACCACAAAGCTACAGTAAACAATTTTAGCTTGTTACAGTGTATTTTGTAAACTCCACTGTTGCTTTAAGTATCGATATATTAGGGTGGATTAGTGATTGTATGTACATAAAAGACGCGTTCGTTTTCTGTAACGGATAGATTTAGAGAGATGTCAAAAAGAAGAAAACATTCTCTCTTTCTATGTAATAAAAAAAAACGATCTGTGGAATTATACCAAAATGAACGGGAACTATTCCATTGGGTATTAAAAATTCACTAATTTTTCCGACTTACTAAAAACAACCGTAAACTATTTATTCATTTAGTTTTTTTTTCTTTTTTTTTATAAAAAATATAAACAGTTGTGACATCTGACTTTTCAGTTACGCACACAATCAAATCGTGAAATCTTTCCTTAAATTTTTAAGATAGATTTGGAGAAAGAAAACGAACAATCAAGGAATGATGCGGCATCACTCCGTTTTAGAAAACGAAAGCTAAGGAGAGAATTCCGCCTGATGCGGAAAGAGGAAACGAACGCGGCTAAAAAAAATAAATGCACAAAGCACCATCACACACGATAGCTGCATTTTACACAATTAAAATCTTCCAGTTCCAGTAATGACAGTATGGAAATTGATTGTAAGAAATTATTAACATGTAGAAATGCTGAACTAGAACAATACATTTTCCTTTTATTCAGTAACGTAATTGAGTCTTAGTATTGAAAACCTATCAAAACTAAATAGTTTAGATCAATATGTCTTCAAAGAAGTCTTTCTTAATGCGCTAATTGTAACTCTTAATTTATTGCATCCAATTTGAGTGTACTGTAATTTTACGTATGTATTTAAATTTCGAAGTGGTAAGGCAATCGGAACGTGATTATTTTCTATTCATGTTGTACTAAAATAATTTGACCTATTTCTAGACACAGTGGAATTTCATTCCGTTCGAATTGCAATATAATTTGGATCAGCATTTCGAACGAAGCAAAATTTCGGCGGAGTTAAGAATAGACCTAAACATTTTAAAAAATAATTAAAAATAATCCGAAATCAATGCATTGGAAAAAGAGTTTCGAAAATTAAGAAATTTTGCTTTGCTTAGAATCTTTATTTTTTTTTCGAATAACATTATGATTCTTGATTTATCAAATTTGTTTCTCTTTAAAGTATACATGTGTATATAGAATTTACCTATTTATTTTGTAATATATAAATATTTTTTATTCATTTGTTTTTCGTGTCTTAATTTAATTTTTTTGAACTCAAACAGAGGTATTTCTATTTTCCAAGTATGTTGTTGCTTTTCAATTGTTTTTTTTTAAACGTTATTAGTAATTAGCAGTATTAATGTCAAATCTGTAATCATTTTAATAAATTGTTTGTAAAAGTTAACTGTTATGCGATTTATAAAATCCAATAATCAAGCCAACAAATAAAATACTAAATTAAGCACACAAATAAATATTAGAAAAAGGGCGAACCAACTATTCAATTATTTCATATTAATTTCGGTTAATAGTAGTTATTGTCAATTTGGCTTACCTGTTATAAAAACCAATTTCAATTAACATACACTTATGTATGTTTTTGCAAAAATCTTTCTTTCTATGCAGAGCAGTATTGCAGTTCTTCAATAATTGACCCTTTTAGATCCTATTTCGACTTCCAGTGACGGGCCGTTATAAGTCTGGATCAACGATAGGGTATTTAAAAAAAAGCTGCTTTGAATTACAAATTCTTTTCCATGGAAAGAAGTGTTATAACTCGCAATCTTAATTTCCGTATACCTAAAAATATGTAATTGGCGAGTTGGTTAAATCTCTTAAACACAATGCGAATGCAAATCAGGAATACAAGGAGACTTTTTCTAAACACAGTTTACATAGCAGCTGAATAGAATGA
This sequence comes from Leptarthrus brevirostris, assembly GCA_964036015.1. Lineage (NCBI taxonomy): Eukaryota > Metazoa > Arthropoda > Insecta > Diptera > Asilidae > Leptarthrus > Leptarthrus brevirostris. The sequence goes on from OZ038375.1 coordinate 101,503,097, forward strand.
GTTGCTAAATCATTTCAGCGTTTCTGAAAATCCCCTGCCACCTCTCATCATAATCTTAGTAACAAATATTTAGGGTTTATATTTGCCACAGCCTTCATCACAAAAGAACTTTGCTTAAAACAAAATGGAAATGTGTCAGAATAAAAACTGATAAAACGTCCCTTTTCGTAAACGCAATGTTGCATTCTGTCACTTGCTCGAAAATAAAAAACAAAGTGTTTTTTCTTGCGCAATCCTTAAAGCAACAATGCATGTATTATGAAGTGTATGCATATAAAGTGCAACTCGAATGAAATAAATATATAATATAATCCTGCGAGGTCTACAAAAGTATTTATTAGTTAAAACAGGTGATAACGATATTTAATTTTGTTAGAGAATCTGCTTTTTGGTCGGAATAACCAAATAAACCTATTCATCGCTACTTGCCTTTTCTTTAAATCTTCAGATTTTCTTTTAAATAACTTAGAATCAGCACTTTTCGATTTATTTTACTACTAAATCGTTTCACTCTTAATATAGCTAAAGCCTTACTCATTTTGAAATTTAAACGATTGACAACTATGCATACATATGTATTACCCAAGTTACATGACAAACTCAAAGTAAACCGAACTCAGTTTGAACTGAGTTCACAATTTGGGTCTCTTGTTACATGACACCTTAAAAAATGAAGATAAAAAGTCATATGATTCTGTTAGATCCCAGTTCGGTACTTGAGTTTACTAATGGTCGCTGGTTACATGGACATCAAGCCGAAAAGTGTACTCAACCAAGCTAAATTCTTAAACCGAACTTGGTTTACTTTCAGTGCACTTTTCAAATCAGTTTCTGATTACATGTCAGTTCGAAAATTTAAAAGTGTGTTCAGTTGCAACTGAGTTTGTCATGTAACTTGGGTATATAAGTCGTTAGAAGAATTAGGTCGTTGCCCGAACACCGGCTGTTAGAAGAATTCGATCATTTATTGTTAAAACGGGCTGAAATCATCAGGCCGTTAAATGATTCTTCTAAAGGCTTAACCGGCGTTAGGCTGTTAGAGGATTCTTTTAAACCCTTAAATTTGACGGCCTGAGTCAGAGGATTCTTCTAAACCCCTGTGAACTGTCAGGTGTTTAGAAGAAAATGAGGTTCAGTCGGAAAATATGATAGTTTAAAATACGGAAAGTTATAATGTCGAAAATTTATTGCTATTTATTTATTGCAGCATGATCCATTCTCTACTAAATTCTTCTCTGTTCACGACTTCACCGTTTTCATTTCAAATTACCTTTCACGGGCTCGTCAAGTATACTTATCATTTGTTTGATATAATTTGATACATGTGCTTGCTACAAGGCAACTATTTTTGGACTGAACTTCATTTTCCCCCAAACGCCTGACAGCACTCAGTGGCTTAGAAGAATTCTCTGATGGCCTGATAAAATTTAGACGTTTAAAAGTATCCACTAACAGCCGTTGGAATAATTTTGACGATAAATGATCGAATTCTCCTAACAGCCGGTGTTCGGCCAACTGCCTAATTTTTCTAAGGGCCTACGAAATATACGCAGTAAAGTTTACGTTGCTGTATGTATGCTGCTATACATTGTTTCTCAATTGCTTAGTTGCAATGACGTTTACGAAAAGGCCTCCTCGCCTGGCACAATTAGTTGCTTAGGTAAACTACTTAGTGTAGTTTCTCCTTTTCAGTTCGCGCATCGAATAATTTTAATTTCTATATAACACGAGTAGTAACGGGTCGCTCTGAACCTTAAGTGGGATTTCTAATGTGATGTAATGTTTTCATACCTAACTTAACAATTTTTTTGGGGAAAATTAAAATGGCTACAATTGCGAAATTTTTTGCGCCTTTTTATTTGGGACATAATGTACAGAGAAAATTTTTTTTTTGACAAAAAAAAAAAACCAAAACATGGGGGCACTGAATTTGGCCTCTCAAAAAAAACGTGGTTCGATAGTCTGCCGAGTTTCAGCCCTTCCAGTTATCTGATATCAAAAAATTTTTCATTCTTCAAGTAGGAGCTTGTGGTTATCGTTCTGACTAGATTCAAGTCGAAATTTTATTTTTCATGTTTTTTTTTCGATTTTAAGAGGCCGTAACTTTGCCCATAATATATCGCAAAACATCTGAATGTGGTCGAGACGAGATTCACATATCTGTCGAACATTTTAAGTACCGATTTGCTGGAATCGCAGAACTTTTAGATACCCAAGTATTGCACACCAACTCAAAAAATATGGTTTCGTGAAAAATACGTTTGAAGTTTTGGAATTGCTTTGGTGTGTACTGACCGGCCGACATGAAATTGCGTACCACTAATTTTCTAGGGCAAATATGATAAAAAGGTTTACATAAGGTTATATTTGAGGCTTCAGAATATTGAAAAATGCAAAAAGAAGAAAAAGACCGATTTTAAGCCAACACACTAGAAATCCCCCTTAATCGAATCAAAGGAAAATCTTTGTTTTAATCAAATTTACATTGGAACTACGTGTGAATGCTGACAATTCCAAGTTAGAATCTTAAAAAATTAACTTTAGCACGTTACGTAATACTTGAACGGCCCCTTATAATGTTTAATGTATATTTGTCTCTGCATAAAGTTCATTAAAGCATGAAGTCAACATATGCGTTTGCACAAGGTTTATAAATTCAAACGTGCGAAGCAAATGAGCGCAAGTTTTGCATATGTTTTTAATTGCGTGCGGCACTTAGGTTCAAGAATGAAATGTTAGGAAAGGTAACGCCGGTTATGTTTTTGTTTACTAGTATTCAGTTCATACTAAAATGGGTAATGTAATTTAACTAATTGTAGAAATAGTTAATATCATTTGTAATTATGGCCAAAGAAGTTCACTAATCCATGCATGTGTATAAGGCGCAAAATGCATGCAAATATGCATTAATGGAAGCACCCTATATTGAGAGAGAAGGGCGGTAAGTAGCCGAGAATTAAGAATTCAGCGCGCTGCACTTTTTATGTAGCGCCACTGCAAAAATTGTGCAGCGAAGTGTCTGAAAACAGCTTCTTTAATGCAGCCCGTGAAACGATCGATAATGGGCGAAGATTTGTAAGTAATTGTTTAATTATATGAGTCCACAATTGCCATGTAATCAGGAATAGTCGGAATACTTCTTTTTGGTGCACTTACAAATTCAGCCAAAATCCGCTTTAAAATTAATCTTTTTCCGTTCGGATTCGCTGAAAATATCGGGTTCAAGAAGTCAGTCAAATGCGCATTTATTTTCAACCCGTATGCAAAAGCAGCCATTACAAACATGCGAATGCATACAAAATGAATTCAAAACTGGCTACTGGGATGAACGATTAAATGCAAAAAGAAGAAGATTTCTTGTTTAAAGCATATACAGTCTAAAAATTTTCCTAGAAATATCGAATTTGGTGTTGTAATCCTATAGTGATTTTCTTGACAGCAATTTGAGCAATAATAGCATCTTTTTTAAAAGAGGAAGCTTACAAATTAGAAACGTTTTCTGAATTTTCGCCCAATTATGTATCGCTTTCGAATAATTCATCATTTAAAGCAGAGAGTTTACAGAGTACAGAATTAATTGCAACATAAAATAAAAGATATACATTTACAAGTTTTACTCGTAGTCCGAATCCATTTTAGGCCGTTTTTAAAATAATACGACAAACAAATTTTTCAGCGGCTAAAAATTTCCAAGAAATGCTCAACTAATTTACATCCACTGTCAAATTGATCGAGCATTTACATCGGCATTACACTTGTTGAACGACTGCATGCTGCGAATGCGCATTTAACTGACTTCTTGATGGGTGGGGCATCATATAAGGTAGACGCGCTTGCGCTATTGCTTTCCGCATGGAAGAATAATGTTATTAAAATATCCCTTTATTGTATACAAGTATATCTTTACTCGTTTATGCAGTGATGTTTAATATTCCTCTGTTTCTTGCTACTTTAAAATTTTTCAGTGAAATTTTTAAAGCAATGGAAGTTGCTTTTGTGCAGCTCTGATGCGCAGTGCGCTGAATTCTTGATTACACCCATATACAGGCACAAAATGTTTTTTTTTGCAAATTTCTTGCATTTGCGCATTTAAATATGCATTAATGAAAACACCCTATATTGTACAAGCGCAAGCTATTGCGCACGCTGGGCGCAATAGATGTACGAGCGAAGCTCTGCCAGCGTAAGCAATCAACTACGCACCGCCCAAGTTGCACATTCTATTTTTTTGCACGCGTGAGAGGTAAGTATCACTATACCGCACACGTCTTTTCGCAGTGAATAATAACCGCAGGGAAAGGCGTGCTGTAATAATACTTGTAGTAATACTTGCGTGCGGAAAAAATTATTTTTAATTTATGAGTTAATTAAGATATGAATATTTCGACCAACAAAATCGATATAAATACACGAAAATGTTTTTTTATTTCAAATGTTTCAATTGTAAATTTATGGCGTGGTTTAAGTTTAGACAACCATAACGTCGCATGTTGAATTTTATTTGATAGTTGCAGGTCGGAAGCAATTTAGTACAAAGATGGTAAATTTTCCAGATGAGTGTCGATTTTATCATAGCATTTTTAACTAAAAATTGAGCATCAAATGGATTAAACATGATAATAACCAGGCCAGGCTTTTAACGTACATCTTTAATTTAAGTTTGGTTAAAACAAATTTGGTTTTTAGCCTCGACTAATTTGAGCTCATTCAGTTTACAATCAACCACAAAAATAATAATCGCCCAAAAACGAAAAATACTGAAAGAAAGAAAACGCATAATTTATTTAAAAACAACAAAATGTGTAATTTTTAAACCCAAAAAGTATCTATTTTTCCTTATATCCAGAATAACACAACAGTTAAACTTTTACAATAAAATTTTCTAAAAACAAAACATCATTCTCATCATCTCTACTCATCTTTTCACCATAATTTTTTCTCTCACGTTTTTTTCTTTTGTTTTATTTTAAATTTTACACTTAATTTGTTGTGTTCTTTCTTTCTCTTGTATTTTATTTAATTAAATCAAAAGCTTACAGCTAGAAACTTTTATTTATATTAATTCTGTATCATCTTTCAATTTTCTTCTTTCGTTTAAATTTAATTAATTAATATTAACATTATAAATATACATCTAATTAAAGAACTATTTATATATTTATAAATATGTACAATAAGAAAATGTGTTTCTTTGTTTATTTATTTATTTATGTATAATATGTTTATTTAACTGCTTTTTCTCTTTATACGAAACAAAAGTGGGAGAAAACAAGAAGTGAAAATAATAATTAATTATAAAAACATTTTAAATAATAGTAGTTGATAATAATAATTAATAAAAGCGAAAACATTAACATTTTTTGTCTCTTTATATATATTTTTTATTTAATATAACATCACATTTTATGTTTTGTTTTTGTTTTTTTTTTTAAAGTTTCTGGTTTATGTTAAGAATTTTTATTACTTATCTTTTTCCTTTTTTGTTGCTTTTTATATTTTAATTTACTTTTTTTTTATCATTCCTCTCCTCATCGATCCAATATTTCTTTCTGAACAATTACATATTCTGCGCGTTTCCCTTCTCTTTGGAAGAGTCACGATCTCACAATCAATGGTAATAAATCTAGTTAATAAAATTTCATTAATTTTGCATCAAATTTTCATTAATTAATTGTTATCCTTAATTATCTTATAAAAACTAATTTTGTTTCAATTTACAAAAAAGAAAAAAAAAACTATTTTTTTAAGTTGTATATATTTTCTGAAATATATTACGTCATCCCGCGTTTCCTTTTACACTTTAGACATATTCATTAAATCTATAAAATATCCTATGTACTCGTTCACTTTTTTGTATTTTTTTTAATTTCTTATTTTCTCTTTATTAACACATTAAATTTAATATTTAAAAAAATATCAAACTTTTCTTTCTATTTTCTTTTTATAGATTTACAGGTTATCACACTGAAAATATTTCTTTTCTTATTATTAACGTGTTTTTTTTTTAATCTACAAGGGTAAACCGTTTCTTGGTATACGTTTTGTAGCTAAGATGTAATGCCGCCTCCGCTGCTATTCTTCCTTATCAAATTTCCCTGGAATTCCATGCTCTTTCTTCGATTGGACTGTGACAAATGGATTGTCTCTATCTTTTCATTAATGTTCTTAAAAGAAATACTCCTTGACAGCTTTATTCGATGTTTCATCTGCGAAAATATATTTAATTTAATTTTACTGTCGCTCTTCAATTTTCCCGACCCCTAGTCGGACAGAAGTTTTTGCAGGAGTAGTGAGGAATTACTCTTATTAGGGTCACCGGGTTGAGTTTCCTCCAAAGAAATCACCTGAAAGCAATTCAATAAAATTTTAAATTAATCAAAATCTTTAAATAAATTTTGTTTAAATTAATTTATAAGCACTCGTCACAAATTAAAACATAGATCGTGTGGTGATTTTACATTTAGATCACCCGACGGTATTACATTTACTGCCCCCCCGGAAGGAGTAAACTAATTTCTAAAATAAATTGCTTTTGGCAAATAATTTTAAACAAAATTTGGTAGTCAAAATAAATTGTCTGCGCTGCGTGTAACTTATTACAAAAATACTAGCCGGAATTTTTATTTTTTTTTTTTTTCCAGTCATTTTTGCAGCAAATATATTTTACCGAGCCAAAGATATGAGTTACTTTCCATCCACGTATGAATTAAGCCGTGCGCCATAGATTTCCCAAACAAGGCAAATGACAACAAAATAGTTACGGAAAGCTACACGCATACATGGCACATCTTATTAGCAACAAAGCGCTTCGAGAGGTTATGTAAAATAAATTGTCATCACAACAATACAGCGAGCGATAAGGCAGCAAATGTATTGAAAATAACACAAAATAAAAAACAATCTTTTGCACATGCCAAATATATTTTAAATATTTATAAATTCTAGCAAGCAACTATGAGCAGTGTTTACACAAAACATCGTAATCATCAACTATATTACTGCTACATGTCAAGGTAATAAAATATTTCCCTACTAAAATTTCTACAGGTAGAAAGTGATCATCAAATAGGCAGAAGTCAATTGAGTCAAGAAAGGGGAGAATATTCATTGAGTGAGGTAACAGTCGTAATATTAATTCTAATTAGAAGAAAACACACATTGTTAAATAAATAAATAAAGAATGTTGGCCTCCACAGTTCTTTTTCTTTAATTTTACCCATCATTAAAAAGCACCGTTTGATGAAAAATAAAATCTTTACAGTTTGAACAAAAATCTGCTTCTTTACAGCTTTTAACACACACACTTTAGCACGTCAATGGTGCTGCACATTAAAAAAATTATGTCAACCAAATGACAAATAGTTTAATGAATTATATTTTTGAAAATTTCTAATGGTAATTTTAAGGAAATACGAAATGTCAAATAATGAAAGCTTAAATTTTTGGAAAATCGACACCTAGATGGCAGACAAAAGTCTTTTACGTGATTCGTATGAATTTATTTTGCTAAGTGAACTTTATTACCAAAATCAAAATTACATTTGGTAAGAAACAAATGGCTCGGAGGCGGCGAACTTGGACATCACGTGTGCGAATCAATCAACTGTAGGCGCAAGCAAGGGGACACCACTGAGAAGACATTACCGGATTTAGCAAAGACAGTTTAATAAAACAAAAATTTACATCGAATTTAAAATTGAATTTAATAAATAAAATGCTTTTTTTTTATCAATTTTATGGTAGGTGAAAATTTGATTTTTTCGCATTCGAAAAAAAAATTCCGTTTTCACTCGATATCTCGAAAACTAGTTAATATTTCTTCGAAATTCCAGCAGTTTTAGAATGCTCACCTTATTCCCTTTCCAATTATACCCTTCCCGAGTCCCTCGAATGAAGTTTCGGGACAACTTTCAACCTAAAATTGTTGTTTTTCGCCCATATCTCGAGAACGAAGGGCTATTTCCGAGAAATTCCAACGGATTCCTACGTATTTTACGATTACCTTTCTAATGATACTATTCTCGACCTTGTACGATTCAATTTTTGAAAATCAAAATTTTTTCCCAAGCAAAATGTATGCATTTTTTCCGAACCAAAAATGTCGAAAAGAAAATTTTTTTTAACAAAAGTGGTCGAGAGTGGTGTCGTTGGAAAGGTAATCGCAAAATACGTAGGAATTCACTGAAATTTCCTAAATATTTCTTTTCCTTCTTGAGATATGAGCATAAGAAAAAAGCCCTGGGAAATCTGTCGGGTTTGTAAATTTTTCGAGACATATAACGTAAATACTTTTGTGAAATGAGTTTTAAGGTGGTTTTGGTTATCTAGATTAATCTGCAAGTCCCGAAATTAATATATTTCTTTTTCTGTCAACAATAAAATGTTTTTACAAATTTCTTCCACCAGCCATCTTTATTTCACAATTCAAACTAATTCCCGTAATTTGATCGAACATAGCGCAGCGGTTGTTGTCTTTGCTAGCATCTTTTCTATTGACAATTTTGGTATTGAAACTGTTTGAGAACAACTAGAAGTGTATCATAGAACTTTTCTGATGCTAAGCTCTCTGTTGTAGACGTCAATATATCCGAATCCAACATATGTTGACTGAAATGAATTTGACGGATAATGTTTTGTGGCGGGTATAATGTTTAGAAGAAAACACAGAAATAAATTTGAATAAATAAATTATATTTAACTGTTATTTTGAATAAAAATAAAATGGAATTAAAAACTTTGTTCGAAAGTTAGATTGAAGAATTTTTAGATCACAATTTCACAAAGGACAAACACTAATCACTACATGTAAAGTTAACTGAGCATTTAAATAAACGAATAAATCCGATTGGAAGACAATTGAAGTCTTGCTGCGTCTTGTTCCCGTAGTCCTTTTCTCTTCAAACAGACTGTACTAGTTAACTCGTTAACGCTCAGCTACTTTGTGACCTAACAAATGTAAAAAAAAAACAAAAGTTACGACGATAATGTGTTCATAAAATGGACAGGGACAAACACGTCATTTCACAAACGATTTTTACATTTTTTCGCATATATTGTCAGTTGTATAGTAATGCGAAATCCATTTGCAAACATACTACCGAAACGATAAAAAGTATTTTTCTAATTATAAAAGACAACCGACAATACATCGTATAATTTCTACCAATAACCACAAATACGACCGCAAATTCACTCTTTTCAGTGTTTAATTATGACATGGTACTTAACTACGTATTTCGGAAGGATTGAAAAACTTAATTAGATTGGCTTCGCGATGCTCCTTTGTCTTTAATTGGAGCGATTTTGAGCTTCACGGAAACAGTCCCGGTTTACTAATTGAAAGATCAGAGAAAATTTTGACACACAAATGTCTTTTTACCAACACAAACAAACATTTTTACATTCCCATCGGAACGAAATAGTTCTAACGAGTTTACGGAATTATGCAATAATAGCATGGCAAAGATATTATATTTTCGTTTTATGTAAAATAATAAAAACAATTTAGAAAAAATACTTTATAGTCTATAGATTTCCGCATTGAAAAGTGTCAATATGTTTTAATCCACAACACAGTAGCGATAAATAGACATCACACATTGACAAGTACAAGAAATAATTTAGTTGACAATTACGAAAAATGCAAAGAATTAGGGCTTGTTCGTAAACTCAGATTTGCAATTCTCTTCTGTCAGTGCGACGAAAAAATAATCACAGCAATGCGATGATTTGGTGCAATTGTTGAACATAACCACACTTATTTATTTATTATATCTTCGGAAAGTGCTTGTAATCCATCCGTAGAAGTAAAAATGGCTGGAATATTGGGATTTGGATATTTTAAATACTATATAACTTCAAAAACACTAATTCCGAGCAAACCCAAATGTAAACAACAAATTTTCGTCAACCTTATGAACGAGTGAGTATGCGATGAAAATTCGTCGAAGACTGAAACAAAAGTATTCAAAAAGTGAGATGAAACAAAACAATCGCACGGAGTCGTATCGCGCTCACCAACAAGCCCTTAAGGCCAGGTTCTCATTCAAAATGATCGAAAATTCGATTTTCTTTATTGAATTTTTTGAAAGGTATATGCGTCTAGAATGTTGGGACGAAAAGGTGTTTTTTAATCCGTGCGTTACAAAAGTTTCTACAGCCCATTGTTCGAAGCATTTATATGAAAGTTTTCCCTAAACTTCAAACACAATTTTTCTCAAAACTGCGTCTAGCTTAAAATAAAAACAGTTAGACCTATTAACTTCTACCTTTAACCCCCGAAAAGTAAACACTTTTCTTGGGAGCTTATACCTATAATATATGAAATTTGTTAATACTCGTATTAACTATTTTTTGTAAAGCCATTAAGAGTGAAAAAAACCCCAAAAAATCGAACGCAAAGTTCGAGTTAGCACCATATCGTTAAATTTAAGGTTATTCCATTGTGGTTAGGTATTGTTATTGGCAATTAGCTGGGAAATTCATGTACCCATGCTGCCATCAAGCGATAGCATGAGGACATGAATTGGATTGAGGGTTGTTCGAACCCCGACTAAGTCTGGACTCACAACCAAAAAGGATAGGGAAAGGTTCAGGGATTACCAGGTTGAGCGTCATAGCAGCCGTGCAGGCTTGGTCAGTGACCGAAGAGGTGAGGGGCCCGCCTAGCTAGCCGTGCTTAGCTTGCCGGATCGGTGTGGGATCTTGCCTTAATGCGGGCACTCTTAAAGTCCTCATGGATCAAAGACGGTTCAATAAAAAGGAAGCACATACTATTAGGAATTACAAAAAAAAGGATAAAAGAAATAGATGTAATCATTCCCCCGGTGAAAAGCAACCTTAGCCTCCAGATGGTCTGAGGCTTGTAGGGCTACATCCCACTCCAACCTTTGACAGAGCCTAGCCCATATATTTCGGCTCAGTTCCTAGTAAAACTCGGACAGTTATTTGGAACTAGAGGTTAGAGAAAAAGAGAGAGGGTCGGACGGATCCAGGCTACTATCTGCCACTTCATTATTTACTGCAAGTGATAGTTAATTTCTATGTTTTAGCCTAGAAGAAAAGTTGTGAGAGCCGATGCTGTTTAACGTATTGAAAATTGCAGCTACAACTTCAACTGAATGAATATATGTAAATAAGTTAAATTTTGGAACACAATAGAGCTCATTGTAAACTTAATATTACAATAAAAGAGTGTACAAAGTTTCAAAATATTATTATTTTCTTGCAATAAATTCTCAAAAATGACCTTTTTATGACGTTCTTACACAGGCGACCCTAAGGGGAGGTTACCGTCCATGACGATCAAAAAATCGATCGGTCTAGTAATATGTAGTTAAAAGGATTTTGTAGAATCTGATGTAGTTTAGAAGTTACAGCGCATTGAGCGGAACCGCGCGCCGACTGGAAAACAGGTAGCTGAGGCGCGCCTTGCATGACGACCTTTCTCCGATACCTTAAATATCGGCATACATTCCAATGAATCCTATAAATTCTCCCCTAAATCTTGCAACTGCTGTGCAAATTAGCGTTTACGAACAGGCCCATAGTTATAAGCAATTTCGATTATTATTTAGTAAAAAGATTAGAAATTTTCCAAACACCTCAATTAATAGTCTTATATTGTTATTAAGATCTGCTAAAAAGCTAATAACACTTCGAAAAAAATAACAAGACGACACAATTTAGCTACACTAACTAAACAAGGAACACAATCAATTTACAAGTTAGAACATTTCTAAAAACGTTCCCCAAAAAATAAAGGTTTATTATAATAGTTGGCATAATGCAAGAGAACTCTAGTAAAACAAAAAGGCAAAGTGCATAGAATAAATTAAATTCTAAAGAAGACAGTTTTGTTGAATTTATGAATCAGATATGCAAATATTTGGCAGAAAGAGCAATGCACAAACTGTAAACCACAAAGAATTTTTCTTTAATTTTTGTATAATAAAAAAAAAGCAGAAAAAAACAAATAACGAAAAATAGTAGAAAATTGAACTGAACGAAAAAATGTCTCGTTATCTTGTAACAAAAAAAAAGGTGAGCACTTGCAAAATACAAAGAAGAACAAAAAGAAATTTCTTCAATTTCTCTTTAGAACATCCTTACCCGCGTCGAGGTTGTTGTGGTGGTGGCCTCTCCTGGCGACGGCCATTGTCCTGAGACTAATTTATTTGTTTCGACAACTATTGTTGCACCTAGGTCCCGTATAAATATCATAATTATCAAGATAACAATAAAAAAAAAATTACAATACGCAAAAATGTGATTTTAAAACAAAAGAGAAAAGGAAGAGATTTTAAGTACAACAAATCCTGGCATTCCACTTTGAGTTTATTGTGTGAAAGAATTACGCCAGAAATATTATTGGAATAAAAACTCATGCGACATAATACGTTTTTCTTTCATTCTATGGATGAATAAGTCGAGTTGATATAAACGGATCGAAATTATAAACTATTTTTGCCTAACCTGGTTAGAAGCTTGCTATTTGAGTGGTCTAACTTTTCAGTAGGGTCCCAAAATGGATTTGTCGGGTTTTGCATTTGCACCTCCTCATTTGTAGATCTCCTCAATGAACTTTTTTGAAGTTTTTCGTGCTGACTTAGAGGGTGTTCAGTTTTACGATAAAAATAAGTTTAAGGGGGCAAAACCTAGTGTAAAGGGTTTAAATTTGCTATTTTTCATCTTTATTTGTTTAGAATAGGCCCAAAAGTATGTGTATACAATTTTATGTCGATCCGATGAATAGAATAGAAGATATATGTAAGCTGTCAAACTTCATGTCGCCTTATCGCATTAGGTCTGTTCACGTACCTGCAGGAATTTGCAGTAGCTTTAAACTGCCTTACTGTCACCGGCTGATGTCAAATAGCTGAGTTGTGTATTTTTGAGGTTATTTTCTTGTCACTTTTGGCACTCTTCTTCTACTTTTTCAGGAACTTTCAGAAAAATGTTTTCGTACTTTTGACAACTGCACCCCCATCACATAGAGAAGGAAAATGCAGGAATTTTCAGCTGCAGTACGTGAACAGACCTATTATAGGGTCTCTGTCAACTTTAAATGTCTAAATTTGAAGTTGCGCCATTTGCACAATTTTTGACATGCAAACATTTTACGAACACCACGTCCTGCAAAAATTTATAAAGAATGAAATAAAAGTTTAAATTTTGATTTCAGACTATTTTGAGGAGCTGAATATTGCCTTCGGTAGAGTGGTATCCCGGCCGTCATTGCGCGGAGCTAATAAATATTTGATGTTTAAAAATATTACTTTTGTAAAGTATAGTGCTGTAAGATTGGAATAAAAAAAATTAGGTTAATCGGACTTTTCATTACGCAGCTACACTAGATTTCCCCTTTAAGCTACAGACCAGCGTTGCCCATTACGCCAGTAGGTCGAACGATTTGGACACCAAATAACAATAAAAATTGCATTTGCTAATATTGCGCGGTATTTTCATGCCGTATGAAAACTACGAAGAGCTGGAACAAGGCGACTTTTAGAAGAATTGCAATGGATTGACCAATTTTTTATTTAAACTGCTTTCATCGCTGAATATTTTAAAAACACTAAATAATTGTTTTTAAATTGATGAATTTTTTTATTACATTGGGAGTAGATTTAGGAGAAAAGCATTCACGAAGAATTTGCCGATAGTTAAAGGAAAAAAGTTGAACCGACGACTTCACAAAAAGCGCTAAAAAGTATAAAATAATACGACATTTTGAGGTCGGTGCAAATTAAACGAACTTTAACTTTTTAAAATTATTTTATTTTTCACTTTTCAGCGTCTTCGTCTTCTTTATAACAAAGCAATTTCAACAGTTGCAGAGATACATTCTATCGAAAAGAATGATCTAAATCTGGCAATACGTTACGAAGTTAAGCCCTTTACACCCTCATCTTATACAGCAAGAGAATCATCAAAATCGGGGCACGCATTACGAAGTAAGGGGCCTGCTTCCTTCTCTTCCCATAATTTACTCTAGATACAAAATTTTTTTTCATTTACCAATGAGAAATCGTATTTTGTAGAATCGAATGAAAATAATCAAAATCGGTCTACGCTTTACGAAGTCAAGTGATTCCCTCTTCCTACTCTCACCCTAAGTCACAATTTCTGTCACGATTCGAAGTTAGACTCTGCTCCTAAACCGCCTCATACATTTTACCGTGGTATCAATGTACACGTGTTAAGAAGCTAGCCTACCCCTCCACTCACCACTACCCCAAGTAAACATTTTGTCTCGTAGTAGTAATGGGGGATCATACTCTATCTATACAACAACAAAAAATCATCGAAATCGGTTTACGCGTTAAGGAGTTGAGTCCCGCTTTTTTCGCACCCCCACCACTCGCCTCAAAAATTGTTGTCGTGATAGTTATGGAAGAATATACTCTATACATCACAGCCGGACGATCTGTTAGCCAGAGCTGACTCACTTAGGGAAGCTAAATTAATTAGTTTCACTCATTAGGATTTAAGCTCAGAAATAAAAGCAAATACTGCTACGAAATATACCAGAAGACCACCGAGAGAAAAGTTCCCTGGAAATTAATGATGAATAATCCGTAAAAACTGGCTGCTACAGGTAATTATTTTCAGTTCTAAGTAAAAGGCCCTATTAAGAGCGTAAAAGCTACAAAACGAAGTCTGCTTTCAGATATAGCCAAGATATATGACCTATATGGTGGTTATCACCAGTAGCTATTACAGCTAAAATCTACATGCAAAAGATTTTTACAGCAAAACTAAATTGGGATAGATCTTTATCTAATGATATATCACAACAATGAATGCAGTTTAGAGAGGAACACTTAAGACTATTCCGATAATTGAAATTCCGCGATGAATTAAATATAGTAACACTGGCCAATGCTTCGCTACCATAGATTTTGTGACGCCTCTGAAAAAGCATATACAGGAATAATATATTACCATAGAGAATATCTATGGACCAACTACCCTAAACCTATACCCCCCCAACCCGCCCCACACCTGACGAAATACAATGTACAGCTATGCCTAAACGTTCTGAAAAGAACAAACGAATCAAATCATCTAGCTTACTTACTTCATTGCTCGTGCTGAATCTTGTGTTAAAGGTTTTAGAAATTTCAACAAAATTGTCTAGGACCCTTCAAGCCCCTATTTAAATAACCCAATTCCAACACAACTCAGGACTATATAAGGAACATGTGTCTGATCTACGCGTAGTGTATAAAGTATGCAATATAATTGACCTACACATATACTATCTCCAACTGAATGGCTTTGAGCAATGTAAATGATATTTACAATAAAACTACCTCATAATTATTACTGCAAATCATTAGATGCGGAACTAAAACACAAAATGGAATTGATGCGCCAATACAAAGTGCTTTCGAAAAAACGAAACGGAAACCATTTCGGGAAAGAACGAGGAGAACCTCTAGAAATTATCGAAACTTCTCAACACTCGCTGTTTGGGGTTTTAGATCAAGCTTATGCAGACCACATCGAGAAAGAAATAAACAAAGTTAGAGAAAATGAGAACTATCTTCTTTCCTTAGCAAACGTGTTAAAAAAGACAACGCAGATTGAGTATCAATTCGAAGTTTTTAACGATCATGTAACCAACAATTTGCAAGCGCTAAAGTCAGTAATAGAAGAAAATAAGGTAATACACAACTGCTATAGCGCTATGCAGACGTGCCAAAGGACTTTTTTGGATTGACAGGATGTAGTAGATAGAGAGATTGCATTTGATTGATTGCACAATACATGTTACAACTACAATAACTTCGGTAGTGGCTGTATGAAGAGCTGGGACTAATCAATTGCCTCTAATCATACTTGAATTACTTTAAATAAGTTAAATTGAAAATAAGCAAAACAAAAGCATTAATTATTTTTACGATGTTTAGAGCAGTCCCCACATACTGTACTACCCCCCATTTACATGAACTTCTGGGCCTGTTTCTGAATCATGCAGCTGCAGTAGTGCATATCTGCCCTTACGAAGAGGCCTAAGAACTTATCTAAATAGGTAGCCTACCCTTAACATCGGCTTTATAAAAAGGTCCTAAAAGATATTTGTATTCACCTATTATGCCAAATCAATCAAAGTAAAATTATCATTACTTTACCCAATTTCTGGCTGTGTATTAGACTTAATTAATTAATCGGAGAAAATATATAAATGTCAACAAAACTATCTTCAAAATATTTACAAAAAAAAATTAAAAGTGATCGAATTCCCCATGTACATAATTACTTAAAGATTAGTATAAAAACAAAATAAAAAATTAAAAAATTAGTAAAAAAAAAATTCAATCCTAATAGATGAACAAAAATTAATCATTTTATAAGGAAATTAAATAATTACCCGATTGTGGCAAATCAAAGGTGAAACTGAGCGTAGGATCAGGTGGTGTATTTAGCAGAGGAGTGCCAGGCATTTGTTGTTGCGGCGTTGTGGACTGTTGTGGCTGTTGCTGAGTAGCTTGCTGCTGTTGTTGCTGCTGCTGCTGCTGTTGCCCAAGTAGATTTGTACTGTTTCCGCCCACCATCGGTCCCTGGCCCATACCGAGGGGGCTCTGTGGTGTTCTGATGCCACTATTACCGCCTCCAACACCACCTCCACTACCTGTAACATTTCCACCACCACCGGATTGTTGGGTTCGTCCACTAACGACTGCCCGCAGTTCTTGACGAACATACTCTGATGAATTCATACCATTTCCAGCTGAAATTTAGTAAAAGAAAAATGTATTTTAGATGCTCCACGATTTCTAGACGATTTGCAACAGTGAAACATAAAAATAACATTGAAAATGTTAGCCACGAGTATGTGATGTGAAAT
This sequence comes from Leptarthrus brevirostris, assembly GCA_964036015.1. NCBI lineage: Eukaryota > Metazoa > Arthropoda > Insecta > Diptera > Asilidae > Leptarthrus > Leptarthrus brevirostris. The sequence goes on from OZ038375.1 coordinate 101,519,952, forward strand.
GAATGTAATTGTCTTTTCTGAGACTAATAGAAAAGCTCATGTTGTTAATTTTTACAATGAAAGAACTTCCAACCAATTGCTGTTTGTTTAGTTATTGCGAATTAACCTTTCCGAAACCTTATATACGCTTATGACAATCTTTAATTTTTTTATATCAGATCCAATCTTTATTATTTTACATTGTGACTCCAACGCATTATTTCTTGTTTTCTTGCGTATTCATGTGTGAACTAATATGCAGTCGAATCGAATTAAGTACAAATTGTAATTGAGAAAATAGCTCACAAGTCAGCATGATAATTTCTCATTCTAAAGCACAAATGAGACATAGTTTTGATGAGCGGCGCGCAGCAAGCGGTTCGGTTATATTCAGGTTGACTTCGTCTGTAGTCGTTTTTGGTTTCTCCTTCATAACGCAATGCGGCGCAGTTAGCGGTGTTCACATAAATATATGCTGCGCAGCAGTTGCTTTTCTGAATGTGTTCATATACTAACGCGCTGCGAGACAGTTGTTTTTGACATAAAAGCTCTAAGAAGCCAAGGTAATTTTTTGGTTGTCAAAACAAAAAATTGAATCAAAAAATGAGAAACGATGCTATCATTCACTTTAGAGCTTACTAAAAACGATTAAGAGAAAACGAGAAACAAGCATTAAGGAAATTAACAAAAATCAAGACAGCGCGGCGCATGTGAAAACAACGTCAAGTACAGCCTACTGTAGATAAAGGCTAGGAAAACATGACAGTTCGGCCATTTTATCATCAAGCGTGTCGTCATTAGGTCTGTTCCCTGATCATAAGTTGGGATCCCGCACGAACTGTAAAAAGTTTAAATAAATCCCGTGTGTTCCATAAATATTGTTCTTCTTGATTTTTACGTCTTTGCACGAATCATGTTCCCTCGATTTCTTGGTTTGTGGACACTTTCTCTCCCACCATATGAGTATGTATTTCCACAGAAACTTTTTGCACGAAAATCGCTGGAACAGTTTTATTTTTATACCACAGATTAACTAATCCTTGCACACATATAAAACTACACACTGTCTTACTCAAAACTAAATAAAAATGCTGGTGGCATTGACACATTCTCACATCAACACTTCAACAAAACGAATACAAACTCTCTCTCTCTCTCCCATTCCACCCATGAAAATTGTAAATGAAAATTTTTTTATCATGACCACAATGTTCAGAACATTTGTAGGTTGACGTCAAGTTAATTCCAAGTAGACTTTAAAAATACTACGTAAAATTAGAATTACCCAACCTTTTCCTATTCTGTTCTGTAGCAAGATTTGGTTTGTTTACACCACCAATGATCAGCTGTACGTGTCAGCTTCCGAGTAGGCTGTGCGTCAAGATATTCCTCGTTGTGAGAGAGTTTTTTAACAGTTCTAATAAAGAGGGGAAATTAACGAAATTACAACCAATCATAAGGACGACGCGCGCGGAATGCCGCTCATCTGAACGATGTCTAAATTTGAACTAAGGAAGGTGTACTAAACTTTTGTGAATGTCGAAATTCCCATATACTTGGCAACATCGAATCAGATAAAGATCGTAAGCATATTAAGAATAACTTCTGCAATGTCGGTACGTCTGTCTATTTACTTCTATGTAAAAAAGCGTGGTGGAGAAGAATGAGAAAGTTAACAGACGCTTTTTGGGTAAATTGATGTCAACTGAAGAACTGTCAAAAGTTAATTTCGTAAAAATAAATAAAAATGAATAACAATTTACTGAAAAATTTAATAGTTCCTCGCGTTTATTTAAATTTTTATTTACAAGCTGTAATTTGCCAAACATCAATCAGCTGTGAGTTGTCAACCATAAAAGAAGAAGAAGAATTCTGCCGAAATTGTGTCCAAAAACACACATACGTGTGTAAAATTTGGGTAAAAGGGGAAATTACTCGGCTGTCAAATTTCTTCAAGTCCAAAAGTAACCAGACGCAGTGCGAGTAAACAGACAGACCTATTAGATCTGTTCCCTTACTTTCAGTGCAAAGAGTGCAGTGTTAAGAGGCGGTGAGAGAGTTGTGCAAAGAAGAGGAAAAGTTAATTAGACAGCACTGAAACGTTGAATTAGAGTATGCACTGGTGTTTACTAGTGTTCGTAAAAGAACGAATCTATTTTAGAAATGAAAAAAAATTACTAATTGTGCTAAGGAAAAATAAAAACGACAAGAATTTGCAAATTACACTAAAAAAAGACCGAATCACAACCTACATTGAAATACAATATTTGCAATGCGAAAAAGTATAAAACGAGATTAATGTGCGCTAATATAAGGAGCAGAAAAAAGGTTTGGTCAAAACAACAAATCCAGCATCCAACGAGTTTTGTACATATTTTAAATATGATGCAACGCAAACCATAAATTAGCAATTTTTTGGAAGTTCTTTGGAATTATAATAACCTGAAAAAAATAATACTTTTCCACCATTCCCAAGAATTATTTACAATATCCTAATTGTCCACCCTAAATATCTTAATATTAGTAAGGCAGTATATGAATGAGATGAGAAAAAATAAAGGAAACATTATTTACACTGAATTTCTGAAGTGGTAAATAATTGAAATCATAAAATATTCGCACGTTACTCCAAAGATATTTTATATACAGTTTACATTGAACAAGAAATATTAATTTAAAAAAAAAACACAACGTAAGAAACATGAAGTTAACACAAACAAACATTCTTAAAAAAACATGTAAGACTGTCCAAGAGGGTATCCTGACGTTCCAAGGGATTTTTATGTACATCTTCGAGATATTTTTTTAGAATTCCCGAATTGTATTGGTGTACACCTGCCTTCTCATTCTTCTCTGTGTTTTTTATATGAAAAAAAACCCCGAACGTCACGAAATACGATCTTGGACTATATTATACAAAGAAAACATATCTCCCAATCGCATCAAATATTTACAAAAAAATTGCACCGAATCATATTAAACTGCATGAGAAACAAAAACAATTAATGAAATGAGTGCAACATGTAAAATGAAACAGTTCTAGTGCAAGAAAAATGAGCGGGTGATGCTGCTTTAAGGATGATTGGAAGAAAATATTTTATTAATTGGGCGATCTGGACGGGTCGGCAAAGGCGGGATGATGAATTTTGTTCTCAAATTTGATATCTTTCTCAATAAAATTTTTCTTGTAAACTTCATTCGAAAATAATTTCTGTACAAAATTTCGCCAATTCGTTTGATTTCAATTAAAGTAGCCTTGTGGGAGGGACGGGGGGGAAAGAGGAGGGCAAGATAATATATCAATTATAGGAAAGCCTGGATGGATGAAGGCAAAATTTATAGATGGATCGATCGATCGATTTATGGATGGATGGATATAGATGGATGATTAATTTGTTGATTAATAATTGATTGCCGTGGTAAAATGGAACATTTTTGTGGTATATTCTGATTGTGGTTGGTGACCAGCCTTACCGGTCTGGGTGCGACCATAGAAATCATTTGGCGGTGGCCCTTGTGCAGCATGTTGCATATTGTTGTACATCATGCCATAACCGCCAGTACCATCCGATCCACCGAATGAACGGGGTGAGCCTGTTTTGTTCAAAAATGTTTCTTCTTTTAAATATGTTTTATCTCTTAAATTGTTTGTTTCTAAATATTATAGTTATATTAATTGTCGTATTTATCTGTATTGATCGTAAAAATGTACAATTTTATGTTGTTATTTTTTTTATTTTACGTGTGCAATCAGACAATTTTCCAGTACGTATATCAACTTAAGAAAATCTATTTTATCTGGCTGCCTATAATTAAAGCTGGAAATTACTGAGAACATTACAGAAAAAAATCTTCTATTTAATCAAAATTCATAAATTCGCGCCGCCTACAACTCACAAATTGTAACTAGAGCTTAAAGTGATGGTCACACCAAATGCCGCGCGGAAATTTTTTTTCGCGTAATTTTTCTTCGCTTCACACAGTTTCGAAAATTGAATTTTGCCAAAGGCGGCAGATTTGAAAATTACTCAAAATACATTTGATCCACATTTCTATATAAAGTCAAACAATTTTGCCGCGTTTGCTGCAATCACAGCTTAAAATTCAGTTACTGTTCCTCAAACAAAGAGAGCTGAACAAGCAGTTGACAGTCAAAACGACCTACAGACCAACTGAAACTCTTGTGAATTTTGTCAGACGACTGACAAAACCCGGTAAAAATGATACAAATAAGCGGGTTTTTCAAAGCCCAAAAAATAGGCAGCTCAATACCGAACGGAGATATACTATGAGCGTCAAAAGTGAATGTACACCAATTCTTCGTTCCTTTCACCTTGGATAAAAAATGAATGAGATATGCAAAACTAGTAATAAGTGTTATAAAATAAATTTTTATTTGTTCACATTAAAATAACAAAAAAGTTCTCCAAAAGGACTTGTCCTTGGACTTCATAAAATATCAGTCAAACGTAAGTGTACAAATAAAAAATTCATATATTTCTTCAATAATTAGTTAAAAAATTTAAGTAACTAATATTTAGTTTGCCCACCTTTGGATTGCAAAGCTGCTTCAAGCCTTCTTGGCATAGATTCAACTAAATTTTTCGTAACATTTTCAGTAATGTTCTGCCGTTCTTTAAGAAGCGCTTCTCGTATGGTTTCTTTGCTAGTAATCTCCCTTTGCCGAATTTTTTGGTTCAAATGATCCCGTAAATGCTCAATGGGATTAAGGTCGTCCGGTGACTGGGGAGGATGATCCAACTGCTTCGGTGTCCTATACAGCAACCATTCCCTCACAAGATATGACTTATGCTTAGGATCATTGTCTTGTTGAAAGATCCATGATCTAGGCAGTCCCAATTTTGAAACGCTGTGTTCTAAGTTTTCATGTTAAATTTTAAGATAACCTTCCTTATTCATTGTATTATCAATGAATACAAG